>CM055907.1:25994137-26376637 GCA_029582155.1 Panopea generosa
ATGGACACAGCCACCAGCAGACGTAGCATATAACGGACACAGCCACAAGCAGATATAACATATAACGGACACAGCCACCAGCAGACGTAACATATAACGGACACAGCCACCAGCAGACGTTGTAGATAACGGACACAGCCACCAGCAGACGAGCAGACGTTGTAGATAACGGACACAGCCACCAGCTGACGTAGAATAAAACGGACACAGCTACAGACAGACGTAGCATATAATTGGACACAGCCACCAGCAGACGTAGAATATAACGGATACAGCCACCAGCGGACATAACATAAAACGGATACAGCAACCAGCAGACGTAGCATATAACGGACACAGCCACCAGCAGACGTAGTAGATAACGGCCACAGCCACCGGCAGACGTAGCATTTAACGGACGCAGCCAACAGCAGACGTAACATATAATGGACACAACCACCAGTAGAAGTAGCATATAGCGGACACAGCCACCAGCAGACGTAGCATGTAACGGATACAGCCACCAGCAGACGTAACATATAACGGACACAGACAACAGGCAGACGTAGCACATTACGGACACAGCCACCGGCAAACGTATCATATAACGGACACAGCCACCAGCAGACGTTGTAGATAACGGAATACAGCCACCAGCAGACGTTGTAGATAACGGACACAGCCACCAGCAGATGTAGCATACAACGGACATAGCGACCAGCAGACGTAGCATATAAAGGAAACAGCCACCTGCAGACTAATGATTAATGGTTTTAATTACAAATTTCATATACTTTGATAAAGTTTATTTTATTATCAATCAACAGATAAAGATTGGTTATTTTGTGTTACTGTAATTAATAAATTTATTACGGTTAGTGGATTATATAAACTTATATTTGAAAGAGGACAGAATGACAATAAAACATAATGTCGTAAATCAATCATCACAGAGACTGGTGCCATCGGGGATTCGAATTCACGACCCGAGGGTCGATAGTCGGACGCATTACTGTCTGAGCTAACGGGACAAGTGCACTGCTATTCAAATGATATTTTTAAATTCATGTTGTTATTTTTTAAAATATAATTATTATGGTTGATTAAAACAGACATCTTTATATTAGCGCATCCGGTTTTAATAAAACCTAAAACGGTATTAGAACAGAAATCCATTTTTAACAACTTTTTTATGTACCTCGTGTTAAAATATCATAAGATTATATTGCTACAACAGATTAATATTTTTCGCATACCACTTTGATATACAGTAGAACTTCGTTGGCTCGGACACGGATGCAGGAACACCACACATGGCTCGAACCATTTATCTGGGCCCGGCCGAAATACTATTTAAATTCTATTATTATACCTCCGATGGCTAGAACACCGAGTCGAACTAGAAATTAGGTCCAGCTAACATATTTACCTGTATTTTGACACTCTTCGTTCGAACTATTTTGTTCAGTCCCGTCGGGTTCGATCAATCGAAGTTCTACTGTATTCATCTTTATATACTTGGAATAAGTTCTATCGTTCCGATACAACTCAGGAAATTAAAATATGATTTGCACTTGCTGTCGAAGATCTGCCAAATATAATGTTTTTCAACCATTTGCAAGAGTTATGCACTTTTTTTAACACAGGAACAAAAATAGTCTTACCACATGCTATGGTAATGTAACTTTACATATTAAGTATAAATTATATACTTTCAGAAATAGTTTTAACTGAAATTTGCAGCGTGTCCCTTTAAAGTATTTTAGTAAGTAAATAAATGTGAATAGCTGCTATATTACGCAAATCTCTTTGCTTTGAATAGTAATACCGCAATTATCTAAAGCTTTATATTCCTTCTAGTGTTTCATGTTTAATAAAGTAAACACTGAAACATTCACAAAAACATTTTTTACAAATCATGTCATGTAAGTACGCTATTGAAACATGTGATATGATTTAAAATAGATATTTAACAAAGCAAGGTGCAAAATCATTCATATCAATATCAAAACTTCAAAACAATCAATAGTTCAATCAATCCTAACTGCAGTAAAGTACAAGGTTAATGTTGGTGGTAATGGTTGTCTCTACCTGTTAACAAGTTAATTATGTTATTGTAAAGATAGAACAGAACAGAACAGAACATAATTTTATTCAATATAACTTGAACGTATACAGTTCATCGTTATTTAAACAAACAATACAATACATGCATACAGCAATACGAGCAAATAATTTGAATAAGTGACTTACGAAAGGTGATTATACATGTACGAAGAAAGATATTTTAAGTATTATTACCAACACATTTAATTAATAAAGCAATCGCATATTTATAAAATACACAAATTTGTACAAAAAACCGCTAATATTTTTTTTTTTCCGCTTTATTATCTGTTCTTAAAATTTGAATTTCTTAACAATTTATCTGAATATCGATGTTAAATCAAATAGATAATTTTAAAAAGCTGAACAAAAAACTTGTGTTGAAATATAATTACCCAATTACATTCTAGCAGATTATATTATAACCCCCAATATAACGGACACAGCTACCAGCAGACGAAGCATATAACGGACTTAGCGACTAGCAGACGTAGCATATAACAGACACAACCACCGGCAGACGTTGTAGATAATTAACTGACGCAGCGACCAACAGATGTAGAATATTACGATAACAGCCAAAAGCAGACGTAGTATGTTACGAACACAGCCAACAGCAGACGTAGCATATAACGGACACATCCACCAGCAGACGTAGCATATAGTGGACACAGCCGCAAGCAGATGTAGCATATAACGTACACAGCCAACAGCAGAGGTGGCATGTTGCAGATACAGCCACCAGCAGACGTAGCATTAACGGATATAGCCACCATCAGATGTAGTATATAACGGGCATAACCACCAGCAAACGTAGCATATAGCGGACACAGCCAACAGCAGACGTAGTATATAACGAACACAGCCAAAGACAGACGTAGTAGATAACGGACACAGCGTCCAGCAGACGTAGCATATAACAGACACAGCCACAAGCAGTCGTAGCATATAATGGACACAGCTACCAGCAAACACAGCATATAACGAACACATCCAAAGACAGACGTAGCATAAAACGGACACAGCGACCAACAGACGTAGCATATAACAGACACAGCCACAAGCAGTCGTAGCATATAATCGACACGGCTACCAGCAGACAAAGCATAAAAAGGACACAGCCAACAGCAGACGTAGCATATGGCAGACACAGCCAACAGCAGACGTAGTATATAGCGAACGCAGCCACCAGCAGACGTAGTAGATAACGGCCACAGCCACCGGCAGACGTAGCATATAACGGACACTGCCACCAGCAGACGTAACATATAACATATAACGGACACGACCACCAAAAATAGTAGCATATAGCGAACACAGCCACCAGCAGACGTAGCATGTAACGGATACAGCCACAAGCAGACGTAACATATAACGGACAAGCCAACTGCAGACGAAGCATATAAGGCCACAGCCATCGGCAGACGAAGCATATAACAGACACAGCTACCAGCAGACGTTGAAGATAATGGACACAGCCACCAGCATATGTAGCATATAACGGACATTGCGACCAGCAGACGTAGCATATAACGGACACAGCCACCAGCAGACGTAGCATATAACGGACATAGCTACCAGCAGACGTAGCATATAACAGACACAGCCACAAGCGGACGTAGCATATAACAGACAGAGCCACAAGAAGACGTAGTAGATAACGGCCACAGCCACCGGCAGACGTATCATGTAACGGATACAGCCAACAGCAGACGTAACATATAACGGACACAGCCAACAGCAGACGTAGCATATTACAGCCAAAGCCATCGGTAGATGTAGCATATAACGGACACAGCCACCAGCACACGTTATAGATAACGGACACAATCACTAGCAGACGTAGCATATAACGGACTTAGGCGACTAGCAAACGTAGCATAAAACAGTCACAACCGGCAGACGTTGTCGATAATTAACAGACACAGCGACCAGCAGATGTAGAATATAACGGACAAAATCAACAGCAGACGGAGCATATAACGGACGTTCCTACGAATTGGTATTTAAGTGGCTTCTTTGCGTCAAGCTTATTACTTGTGTGGCTAAATTTAGACAATTTTAGCCACATAAAAGCTGTTTTAAGTGTCTAGAAACAGCCACGTATTTTTTTAACTGCTTTTCAACTGTCCGTAAAAATTACTAACCCTAAACCCTAGACACTTAACTACCCATTTGTGTGCCCGGACACAACCAACAGCAGATATAGCATATTACGGACACAGCCAACAGCAAAAGTAGCATATAACGGACACAGCTAAAAGCAGACGTAGCATATAACGGACACATCCACCAGCAGACGAAGCATATAGTGGACACAGCCACCAGCAGATGTATCATATAACGGACACAGCCAACAGCAGACGTGACATGTGACGGACACAACCACCAGCAGACGTAGCGTATAACGGACAAAGCCACCATGAGACGTAGTATATAACGGGCACAGCCACCAACAAACGTAGCATATAACGGACACAGCCATTAGCAGACGTAGTATATAACGGACACAGCCACTAGCAGATGTAGCATATAACAGACACAGCCACTAGCAGACGTAGCATGTAACGGACACAGCCACCAGCAGACGTAGTATAAAACGGACACATCCAACAGCAGAGGTAGCATATAACGGACACAGCAAACAGCAGACGTAGTATATAACGGACACAGCCACCAGCTGACGTCAAATATAACAGACACAGACACCAGCAGACGTAGAATATAACGGACACAGCCACAAGCTGACTTAGAATGTAACGGACACAGCAACCAGCAGACGTAGTATATAACGGACACAGCCATCAGCAGACGTAGCATATAACGGACACAGCCACCAGCAGACGTCAAATATAACGGACACAGTCACCAGCTGACATACAATATAACGGACACAGCCACCAGCTGACGTAGAATGTAATGGACACAGCCACCACCAGACGTAGTATGTAACGGACACAGCCACAAACAGACGTAACATATAACGGACACAGCCACCAGCAGACGTAGAATATAACGGACACATCCACCACCAGACGTAGCATATAATGGACACAGCCACCAGCAGATGTAGCATATAACGGACACAGCCGACAGCAGACGTGGCATGTTACGGATACAGCCACCAGCAGTCGTAGCATATAATGGACACAGCTACCAGCAGACGCAGCATATAACGGACACAGCCACAGATATCCGTAGCTTATAACGGACAAAGCTACCAGCAGACGTAGCATATAACGGACAAAGCCACCAGCAGACGTAGCATATAACGGACACAGCTACCAACAGACGTAGGATATAACAGACACAGCCACCAGCAGATGTATCATATAACGGACACATTCAATAACAGACGTAGCATGTAACGGACACAGCCACAAGCAGATATAGCATATAACGGACACAGCAAACAGCAGACGTGGCATGTAACGGACACAGCCACCAGCAGACGTAGCATATAATAGACAAAGCGGCCGGCAGACGTAGCATATAACGGACACAGCCACCAGCAGACGTAGCATATAACGGACACAGCCTCCAGCAAACGTAGTATATAACGGACACAGCCACCAGCAGACGTAGCATGTAACGGACACAACCACCAGCAGATGTAGCATATAACAGACAAAGTGACCGGCAGACGTAGCATGTAACGGACACAGCCACCAGCAGACGTAGTATATAACGGACACAGCCACCAGCAAACGTAGCATGTAACGGACACAACTACCAGCAGATGTAGCATATAACAGACAAAATGACTGGCAGACGTAGCATATAACGGTCACAGCCACCAGCAGATGTCGCATATAACGGACACAGTCACCAGCAAACGTAGCATATAACGGACACAGCCAACAGCAGACATAGCATATAACGGACAAAGCCACTACCAGAGGTAGTATGTAACGGACACAGCCACCAAACTGACGTAGAATATAACGGACACAGCCACCAGCAGACGTAGAATGATACGGACACAGCCAGCAGCAGACGTAGAAAATAACGGACACAGTAACCAGCTCACGTAGAATATAACGGCACAGCCACCATCTCACGTAGAATGTAACGGACACAGCGACCATTAGACGTAGCATATAACAGACACAGCCACCAGCAAAAGTATCATATAACGGTCACAGCCAACAGAGGACGTAGCATATAGCGGACACAGCCACCAGCAGAAGTAGCATATAACGGGCACAGCCAATAGCAGACGTAACATATAACGGACAAATTCACCAGCACACGTAGCATATAACGGACACAGCCACCAGCAGACGTAGAATATAACGGACACAGTCACCAGCTGACGTAAAATATAACGTAAACAGCAACCAGCTGACGTAGAATGTAACGGACACAGCCACCAGCAGACGTAACATATAACGGACACAGCCACCAGCAGACGTAGTATATAACGGACACAGCCAACAGAAGACAAAGCATATAACAGACTCAGCCACCATCAGACGTAGTATAAAACGGACACAGCCACCAGCTGACGTCGAATAAAACGGACACAGGCACAAGCAGACATAGAATGTAACGGACACAACCACCAGCAGACATAACATAAAACGGACACAGCGACCAGCAGATGTTGCATATAACGGACATAGCCATCAGCAGACGTAATAGATAACGGCCACAGCCACTGGCAGAGGTAACATATAACGGACACAGCCAACAGCAGACGTAACATATAACGGACGCAACCACCAGAAGAAGTAGCATATAGCGGACACAGCAACCAGTAGACGTAGAATGTAACGGACACAGCCACCAGCTGACGTAGAATATAACGGACACAGTCACCAGCTCACTTAGAATATAACGGACACAGCCACCAGCTCACTTAGAATGTAACGGACACAGTGACCAGCATACGTAGTATATAACGGAAACAGCAACCAGCAGAAGTAGCATATAACGGACACAGCCAACAGCAGACGTAGCATATAGCGGACACAGCCACCAACAGACGTAGCATGTTACGGACACAGTCACCAGCAGACGAAACATATAACGGACACAGTCACCAGCAGACGTAGAATATAACGGACTTAATCAACAGCTGATGTAGAATGTATCGGACACAGTCACCTGCAGATGTAGAATATAACGGACTTAGTCAACTGCTGACGTAGAATATAACGGACACAGCCACCAGCTGACATAGTATGTAACAGACACAGCCACCAGCAGACGTAGCATATAGCGGACACAGCCACCAGCTGACGTCGAATATAACGGATACAATTACCAGCAGACGTAGCATATAACGGATACAGTTACCAGCAGACGTAGTATATAACGGATACAGTTACCAGCAGATGTAGCATATAACGGACACATCTACCAGCATATGTAGTAAATAACGGACACAGCCACCGGTAGATGTAGCATATAACGGACAAGCCAACAGCAGATGTAGCACGTTACGGACACAGCCACCTGCAGACGTAGCAAATAACAGACACAGCCACCAGCAGACGTAGCATATAACGGACATATCGACCAGCAGACGTAGTATATAATTGACACAGCCACAAGCAGACGTAGCATATAACGAACACAGCCAACAGCAGACGTAGTAGATAACGGACACAGCGTCCGGCAGATGTAGAATATAACGAACACGGCCAACTGCAAACGTAGCATATAACGGATACATCCACCAGCAGACGTAGTTTTCAGTGGACAAAGCCACCAGCAGGTGTAGCTAATAACGGACACAGTCACCATCAGACGTAGTATATAACGGACACACCACCAGCAAACGTAGCATATAACGGACACAGCCAACAGCAGACGTAGTATATAACGGACACAGCCACCAGCAGACGTAGCATATAACGGACACAGCCACACAGATGTAGCATATAACGGACACAGCCACTAGCAAACGTAGCTTATAACTGACACAGCCAACAGCAGACGTAATATATGGCGGACACAGTCACCAGCAGACGTAGCATATAGTGGACGCAACAAACAGCAGATGTAGCATATAACAAACACAGTCACCAGCTGACGTAGAATATAACGGACACAGCCACCAGCTGAGGCAGAATGTAACGGACACAGCGGCCAGCAGACATAGCATATAACGGACACAGCGACCAGCAGATGTAGTATATAACGGACACAGCCAACAGTAGACGTAGCATATAACTGACACACCAACTAACAGACGTAGCATATAACGGACAAATCGACTAGCATACGTAGCAGATACATAAGCAATATGCCGAATACATGTCAACAGGTACATACAGAACACGTGACAATATGGATCGTCGCCTTAGAACAGTCGGTGGCAATATCACTACTGGGAAGCTAAAACCTGGTTTACAGTCCTTCTTCGCGTCAAGCCTTCGCTCTATAATCATCGAGTAATCTCTTCATCACCAACGTGTTATCGTACTGTCGTCTCATCACCATCGTACTAACGTATTTTCGTGGCAGCGCATGTACTCTTTGACATTTAACGATTGCATGATGACCCTAACAAAACGCCGTACAGTCTCGTCACCAGTGTGTTATCGTAGTGTTGTCTCATCACCAACGTGTTATCGTACTGTCGTCTTATCACCATCGTACTATCGTATTTTCGTGACAGCGCGTGTACTCTTTGACATATAGCGATTGCACGACGGTGACCCTAATGAAACACCGTACAGTACACAATTGGTCGTCTCGTCAACATGCATCACCCGAATAAATCTATTTTTAGAATCATTCATTTAGCGCAACTTGATATCTACCGTATCCGGTCTAACTACTGTCAATCAGAAAGCATGGGATTCCACGATTATAAGTGACATTCTAAATATTACTTTTAACCATGGTAACATTACCACGTACGAGACATTAAAATTGATTGATTGATTGAATATTTTGCATCATCGAGGGCTAACTTACGGTCAGTTAATCTAACCACTGTTTCCTGGGATCCTGAAAGGTTAACCAGTATTCTTGCATATCCCATTTCCGCAAGTAACTGATAACTGTCCCACTTGAATCAGTGATGAGAGACGAATGATCATAAGACACGTTGTCGTATATCAATCATAATGGCGACTTGCCGCGTGGGGATTTCAACATTGATAGTAGGACGCGCTAACGACTGAGTTAAAAAGAAGATTCAATAACTGTTTTAGTGCACGCTCAAATAGCACTCCTTCAAATACTTCCTCGTTGTCTTGTTTACATGTAGGCACGTCACGGTTAGTGAAATGCACCTGTTACTTCCTAGACTGTTCTTTGAAAAGTATAATTATATACGACATAGACTGCCACCTCTTTCAGAAATATAATAATTTATCACATTATTCCACTTAGGAATCCACCCTGAGGAAGATTTTTGGATGAAAATAATAATTAATCATTAAATTTGATTATGTTTTATTCATTTTGGGAGTTTAAGTTATAGTGTGATTCGGATAATTAAGGTAAATATTTATAGATTGTATATACATTAAAAGCCAAGTTATATTTGAATGATTCCAATTCATTGTTTTAGACTGACACACCTTTAAAGCCTGTTGGAATTCACATGCTTTTGTAGTGAAAAAATATATGTGCTATTTTTTCTTCCCCAACCACTCCTCTCCCCCACTCACCCACACCCAATTTTTCTTTTTTTACCACAATTTTTCTTTTTTTCTTTATTTCGTTTTCTGTTCATAATAGACAAGCGCTTGTGGTGAAAGAACATTATATGCTATTCTCTGTTTTCGCTCCCCACCCCCAATCCTATTTTTCTTTTTTTTTTCTTTCTTTACTTCGGTTTCTGTTCGTAATGTACATGCTTTTATATATCGGATTTGAAACATACCCAAGAGCTTTTCTGGGTAGATCCAGTGTGAATCCAGCGTTCGATCCCGTGACATCAGTAATGCAACTAAAACATATTGTATATGTTTAATTCCGAAATTGGCTTTAAAAATGATATAACAATCAATTACTGATATGTTTGGATGCTTCTAATCCATATAATTAATAGCGATAAATGTTTTTTATATTTAATTTAGGGAATATTTTACGTCATTTTCTTTTCATGGCTGTAAAAAACATTTCCAACTCAACAACTATTTTGTAGGGGAAGCGCCGAATTAAATGTTGACAGACCTTGTAGCCCAACCCCATTTCATATAAAAATAAGGAAATGAAATATGTTTAAAATAACACTATTCATACGGCAGAGAAATTAATCTTTCTTTAATTTGATACAACATTTGGCTTTTCTTTGGTACAATACATAGACATATTACTTCCTATTTGTTAAATTGTTATTTAAGCAAACGGGTTATTCCTTGTATCATGTTTCGTAATTATTTCTTTGAAAAGTAGATAAAATCAAGATTGTCACCGGTTAAAATGTTTCTATGAAAATATATAATTACAACATTGATTATCCTGTGTCATTGCCGAAACCGGGAGTTTATACTATATGCTGCTTCAGATAATTTGGGTAAATATGTATAAATAATATCTAAATAAATAGTTAAATTCTCTTTTTTATATTTCTTAAAGCGACACATTATGATAATAACAGCAAGTTTATATTAACTTAAAATAAAACAAAATTGTATGCTATTTTTTTTAATTTTCTCGTTTTCTTTCCGTAATGTACTTGCTTTTTTTTATAAAATATTTATGCTACTTTATTTTAGCTCGATTTTGAATTAAGCTAAGGGCTTTTAGTATTTACTCTCAAATCTGTTTTCCGGGTAGATCTAGTATTGAGACCAGCGATCGAATCCGCGACCTCTGTCGTGAGCAACCAAAACATTATTTACTACACCACTGTCCCGCTTGTTAAATATAAAGTTCAGTTTACAACTCATCTTGGTATTTCACAGGACTCGAACTTAAAGTTAGCTCGGAGAATATCGGACAGGTGCCAAAAAGCAAAAAAAATCATTCTTCGCGATAATAGGTCTCGGCCTTCGCTCTCAGGACATACACCCTTTGACACCTACGACTCTATATAAGAAATTAATAATACCAACAGTACTGTACGGCTGCGAGTTATTGAATGACTTAACACAGATGGATGTGGACACAATTAATAGGTTTCAACATTGTATGTAATAAAATGCAAGGGTTTACACTAAGAACACGTTCAGATATTTGTGAGTCGATGTTGAGAACTTGAGACTGATCCGATTATCAGCCGAAGTTGAGAAAAGAAAACTTATGTTTAATATTGCAATTAGATACTATTTGTCAACAAATATTTGTAAGAAAATACTTAATGTATCTGGAGAACACTAGCTCGGTTCAATATGGTTACGTATCCGATATTGGTAAAATGTTATATAAATACAAATTACAATATATATTGAACCGATATATTGAAAACAGTCCTCTGTATCCCTCAAAAGGTGAATGGAAGAATATTGTTAATAAATCAATGATAAGACATGAACAATACTGTTGAAAACAGGTTAAACGCTGACAGCGATTTCGACTACTTTAAATTGTTACATACAGATATCAAACTAGCTATTGTTTATCAAATATCAAGTGAACAATCATTTCGTTATATTATAAAAGTAGTCGCGAATATTTGGTTAAGGCCCGTGAGCGATAAACACAGTGAATGTCTATATTGTGCTGAAGCAAATCATAGCAACATTTCGCACATTGCTTCAAGTTGTCTCATCACAGCTGCTAAAAGAGATACATTTTTGACAAAAGTATAAACAGCTTTGAGTAACCACACTGTTATCGTAGAGATAAAGAACTTGAACCCGAAAGATTTAACGCTTAAACTTCTAGGTGCTGAAATTGGCTCGACCCTTGAAATAGAGAGGAACGTATTATTCTTAAAAATGGCTTTCAAATACATATTTGAATGCCAACAATACTTTCTTTGATTATGAGTCAAAATAAGATTGGTGACTAGTTTCCTTTCCTTGTTCCTTTTCTTTTTTCGCTTTAGGAAAATGTTTTAGCAAACGGGATCAACTGTTAGCAGATATCGCTACACAACTAATTATTGACCTGTCGGTGTAAACGTAATGTTAATAAGGCTGTAAATGAAATTCGCATATTTAGTTTTCAAAAATAGAAAATAAAAGATTCATATTTATTCAGCATAACTAAAATGAAGATAAAATAATATAAAATGTTTGCAATTTCATTGCACGATATTTTATATGTTAACTTTGCCATATGTAATTTGTATGCATGCTATAAATTGCCGACATTGTATGTCAATTTTGTATATTAATATCCCAAGAGAAGGAAATTAAGATATTCATTCATTCAAGCACGCAATGGTTATCACCTCTGTCCCGCTTGTTAAGTATAAGCATGCAGCAATTGTTATCACCTCTGTCCCGCTTGTTGAATATAAGCACGCAGCAATGGCTATCACCTCTGTCCCGCTTGTTAAATATAAGCATGCAGCAATGGCTATCACTTCTGCCTCGCTTGTTAAATATAAGCACGCAGAAATGTTTATCACCTCTGCCCCGCTTGTTAAATATAAGCACGCAGCAATGGCTATCACCTCTGTCCCGCTTGTTGAATATAAGCACGCAGCAATGGATATCACCTCTGTCCCGCTTGTTAATTATAAGCACGCAGTAATGGTTATTACCTCTGTCCCGCTTGTTAAATATTGCAATGCAGCAATGGCTATCACTACTGTCCCGCTTGTTAAATATAAGCACGCAGCAATGGCTATCACCTCTGTCCCGCTTGTTAAATATAAGCACGCAGCAATGGCTATCACTTCTGTCCCGCTTGTTAAATATAAGCACGCAGCAATGGATATCACCTCTGTCCAGCTTGTTAAATATAAGCACGCAGCAATGGCTATCACCTCTGTCCCGCTTGTTAAATATAAGCACGCAGCAATGGATATCACCTCTGTCCCGCTTGTTAAATATAAGCACGCAGCAATGGTTATCATCTCTGTCACGCTTGTTAAATATAAACACGCAGCAATGGCTATCACTTCTGTCCCGCTTGTTAAATATAAGCACGCAACAATGGCTATTACCTCTGTCACGCTTGTTAAATATAAGCACGCAGCAATGGCTATCACTTCTGTCCTGCTTGTTAAATATAAGCACGCAGCAATGGATATCACCTCTGTCCCGCTTGTTAAATATAAGCACGCAGCAATGGTTATCACCTCTGTCCCGCTTGTTAAATATAAGCACGCAGCAATGGCTATCACCTCTGTCCCGCTTGTTAAATATAAGCACGCAGCAATGGCTATCACTTCTGTCCCGCTTGTTAAATATAAGCACGCAGCAATGGCTATCACCTCTGTTGCGTTTGTTAAATATAAGCACGCAACAATGGCTATCACTTCTGCCCCGCTTTTAAATATAAGCACGCAGCAATGGCTATCACTTCTGTCCCGCTTGTTAAATATAAGCACGCAGCAATGGTTATCACTTCTGTCCCGCTTGTTTAATATAAGCACGCAGCAATGGTTATCACCTCTGCCCCGCTTGTTAACTATAAGCACGCAGCAATGGCTATCACTTCTGTCCCACTTGTTAGGTATAAGCACGCAGCAATGTTTATCACCTCTGCCCCGCTTGTTAACTATAAACACGCAGCAATGGCTATCACCTCTGCCCCGCTTGTTAAATATAAGCACGTAGCGGTGGTTATCACCTCTGTCCCGCTTGTTCAATATAAGCACGCAGCAATGGTTATCAATTTTCATATATTTAAACGAAATTTTCTGTTTTGTTCTGTTTTATTCTATTCCGTCTATTTAATAGAGCATTTTTACGCAAAGTTATTCTTGATAAACTCCATAATTTACTTTTATTCTTACATTTTGATAAGCTTGAGTCACTATGTGATAGTATTTTAAAACATATAAATATAGATCTATGTACTGGTATGAGTCATAAACTGCCGAAAAGAAAAACATTTTTTTTCATTTTTGGATGCCATATTTCTATGAAATGCCACTTTAAAGTATTGCCCTATGTGCTTATTTACAAAATTTAACGTTAACAATTAAATTTCTGCATCTAAATGGTATTTAAAAGTAAATTGTCATATTCACGTTAAAAAATAAGTCGTTTTTTATATGTATATAATATATAAATTAAGCATTGAAAAGTATGGGAGATAATTAAAAGTTCATTTTTAATGACGTAATACGTGGTCTGTAATACTTCAAGGAGCAACTTAGGTGTCTATATCATAATATATTTACACCACAGTCGCTCATAACTCATGACTAGTGGGGTTTACCCATAATATAGCAAATATAGACTTCCTTCTTTAGAGTAATAAAGCAACATATTCATATAAATTACAAAAATCTCGTAACCGGTAAAACATTTTTAGCATTCATGAAACGATGAATAAAATGTGTTTACATAATGGACGCACGCGCGCGTGAAAATGTATTCTTTTGGGCTGAATGACTGTCAGCTTAAATTTCAAGCAAGTGAACAATAAACGACGACAAAACTTTTAAATATAATAGTACATAGACATTACATTTGGGAAATGATATTTTAATTGAATCGAATTTAACATCTTTGTCAACATATGAAATGAATATATGAATACTTCTGTGTGACAAATTTATCATAAATATTCCATGTGTGAATTCTGTAAACTTTTTAACATCTACAAGACAAAGACATCCTGTTGATAGGTAAAATGACCGTGCTGCTTAAATTCTTATAGATTATTGTTGTCATCACATCGATATCGAGCTGTACAGAGTAGAACTACTAGACACGGATATCAGTTTCTACTGTTAGAATTTGTTGTCCATTAAATGAAATAATTAAGCTTGGCTCGAACCCACAGCCTCAGTGGTACAATGTAAAAGGTAGGTGATCATTCGACGACAGTGTCTTAGACCACTCGGCCACGGAGGACCCGAGGGAAAGAGAAAAACGAGTGGAAAGTGACATAGTTCTATAGGTAACGGTCTAAAGGTAGCACTTCCTAACGCGGACGGTTCCAAGTGTTAGCCCACCATTGATTTTTGTTCTTTATCCCATATTAAAAAAAAGTTTACATGCTTGTCATTCACTGAATGACTCAAATGAAAGAAGTGAAGACATTTTATTGTTTGTCAACATCTGCAATAACAAATTCCAGCAAACATGCCTATATCGGCCCAATATCGGCTGTATGTCGGAATATCGGCAAACATGCCTATATCTGTCCGATGTCGGCCCTATGTCGGTCCAGTATTGAATGTATAACAATTAAATATCAAACAAATACATTTTCTCGGAATAACTGATAAAAACAACAGTTTTCAATTATTCGACCGAAATATGTTTTTCTGGAAACTGCATCTTGATAATGGCCTGACATCGGCCAGACGTCGGCCAAATATTATAATTTATGACTTTGCAGCAAATAATACTTATGAAAAACTATTTATAACATTATAAAAAAAAAAAATTTCAATATCGGAATTTATCATTTTTTATTAAAAAATAATTTGAAAATATAACATTTTTTTTCGAAATTCACAATGTATTTATTTTTTGATAAGAAGAAACAATGCTTATTTATAACCGCCATTATGCCACTACCCCACTGGAATATTTCCTGTTTCCAATGGTGGTACTATGCCTTCATCACTTCCACAACGTTTAATTTTCCAGACTTATTGGGTGTAATACCTTGCTCTGACCTTGTTAAATGACTAACGATACATTACATTATTTTTCGTTGGTCGATAGCGGTCGCATGTACCCCACGCTGATTTGAATCTCGTTTACTCGTATAAAACCTGTCCCAGAGCCATTTTGTGGGTTATATATAATTATGTTTTATCTATATTTTTAAATATTGTTATTTATTTGCAAATTACAATATGGCTTACAAAAACGTGATTATCTGAATAAAAATGACGTAATATAAATTTTTGGATTGCTTCGGAGCCTGATCATGTGACCGGTATTTATTATTGAAACATAATTTTATAATTCGTTAGAAGTTTCAACGAAGTCATAGCAATATATCAGACTGAGGTTCGTATTCGTTTTTCTTCTGTCATTATTCAACTTAAAACATACTGTTATACTAACCTTAATAACCTTCAATATTAGAGAGTTTCATTAGTTGAAGAGCGAATCACAAACTTCACTGTTTTAAGTTATTACACTTGATAAGTCAGTGGGCGATTTAACCTGGTCAAAGCGGCGAAATTATCCGCTGACTAAGGAAAAAACATTTAAGATTTGAAACTAACCTATGTGACATGTTCATATTACAGTTTCTTTGAATTGTTTTACAGGTGTCAAACATTTGATCCACTCTATCCGGACACATGAATGGGGAGATACCAGCTGTAGTTGGTAATTTCCCTATACTTAACGATGGTACGCCATTATAATATACTTGATGCAGAATATTTATCCTACATATATTACATATACACCTTTTTATATGTTTTTTAAATAATTTTAACTTTATTATGTTTTAGTTTCTTTTGGTCTAATGTTAGTACTTTCATATTTTATAAAGAAAAATATAGGTTGTCGTGCATTTAAAAGAAATATATGTCAAATCACCTTGGATAGTACACATTTGGGGGTTATTTTTATAATTGAAACCATTAGAAAATAGGTAATGGCATGTTTTAGTTTAAACCTAGTCTACTACACACTAGCATATACTTGTACATATAATATTTTTTCTGCCTAAAGCTCCATACATGTAGTTTTTCTTGGTAAAAAAGTGATGCCAGAAATATGAAAAGAATCAAACAAATATTTTGTTAAATAACGGTAATGTATGTGGATTAAATCGTTCAATGTATCCATATCCATACAACTACAACAAAGATAATGTTGTTGTTTTTAAAACAGAAATACAACATTAATTCATATATAAAATTCTCATTCATGAAAATCTGAAATCTTCCGAGCCAACAATTCTAAATCAAAATGTTTTACGAGGAAAAACAGTAAAATTTCCATTCATAATTTCACTATTTCTAATGTTGAAATTATCAAATCTTTATAACACACCAATAGAATGATTTGATTTTACATGCATTTGCAGGCTGACGAATCTTTAAATAAAAAAGATCGTACTTCCGTGTCATCAGACGTGTTGTCAGACAGTTCATCAGAAGGTCACGTGGTGGTCACTACCAGAGAACAACCGGTAAATCAAACTTTTTGTAGACGCAATAGAACAAAGCAGAACAGAACATACATTGTATTAGACTTGTGCATACAGTATCTCGCCAATTCATATACACTATATACAAATGCAATGCAATTTGTCATAGACAAGTTCATTCTATCGAAAATAATGCTTTGACTCTGTCATTTTATTTATAGTTCCATGAAATCACGGCGCCCATACGGTGTATCGTGTCCACTTATTTATAGTTCCATGAAATCACAGCGCCCATACGGTGTACCGTGTCCACTTATTTATAGTTCCATGAAATCACGGCGCCCATACGGTGTACGGTGTCCACTTATTTATAGTTCCATAAAATCGCGGCGCCCATACGGTGTGCGGTGTCCGCTTATTTATAGTTCCATGAAATCACGGCGCCCATACGGTGTACGGTGTCCACTTATTTATAGTTCCATGAAATCACGGCGCCCATACGGTGTGCGTTGTCCGCTTATTTATAGTTCCATGAAACTACGGCGCTCATACGGTGTACCGTGTCCACTTATTTATAGTTCCATGAAATCACTGCGCCCATACGGTGTGCGGTGTCCGCTTATTTATAGTTCCATGAAATCACGGCGCCCATACGGTGTATCGTGTCGACTTATTTATAGTTCCATGAAACCACGGCGCTCATACGGTGTACCGTGTCCACTTATTTATAGTTCCATGAAATCACTGCGCCCATACGGTGTACGGTGTCCACTTATTTATAGTTCCATGAAATCACGGCGCCCATACGGTGTACGGTGTCCACTTATTTATAGTTCCATGAAATCACAGGCGCCCATACGGTGTACGGTGTCCACTTATTTATAGTTCCATGAAATCACGGCGCCCATACGGTGTACGGTGTCCACTTATTTATAGTTCCATGAAATCACGGCGCCCATACGGTGTACGGTGTCCACTTAAACTGGTTGTAGTTTGTATAAGGGCATCTTATTACTCCCCATGGCACGTGTTAGCAGATTCAATAAATCTGAAGTCTGCTAGTACATTAATTCGGACTTGTCCGTAGCTTTAAGTGGACCATTTATCGGAAGGTATTAACATTCTTGTCCGCCTTTATGCCAAAGGATATAGGATGGGGATCACTGGAAGCTCGTAGAGGCAAACACAAACTACTCGTTTTACAAAATGATACATAATGAATCTCCCCCGTATTTTTCCTTCTTAGTAGCACCTTTAGTAAGTGAAGTATCAGTCTATAATTTAAGAAACGCATCTGATTGTCAAGTCCCACCTGTTCGTACCAAGTTATATTCGTCATCATTTCTTTCATCAGTTACGCGAGAATAGAATGCTCTTCCAACTTCTATACGAAATGCTAGTTCTGTTACTATTTTTAAACAACACCTTATTAATAACCGTAGAAAATCTAAAGTGCCAATTGAACGTATTTTTACTCGGGAACCAGGAAAGTACAAATTTTACATGTAACTTATAAATAATTATATCAAATACGAATTAATACATAGATTGAACCCACTATAAAATGTATCTATAAATATCTTAATGTTCGTTGACTCAAACCTTCCGAAGAGCATAAACTCAACAATATTCGAAGCAATATAAAATTACATCATATCTAGTAAAAGATTTTAATCATTCCAAATAGGAATGTGTGACCGTCGTGCTACATCGTCCCTGCACATAGCACATAGAAGTCCTTAGTACCCTTAGCTTAGATTAGTGTTCTTCTCTAATTTAATTTCTCAACTTGCTCTTGCTTCTTTTCTTAACGTTTTTTTTAAATACTAATCTCTTCTGTATTTCTACTCCTATATTTATCTTTAAATGATATCATTTCCTGTTTTCTCTTTAATCACTTTGTTGTAACTGAAAATCATACCAACTGTTAAACATGTTCGTAAAATAAATTACCACTATTTTTATAGTTAACAAATTCCACAACATACCCATGATATGTAAATAATTGATATCTCCATCGGAGAAAGAAAACCACACAAACCTTGATGTTTCTGCTTTAGTACAACGCACCAAATCTCAGCAGTTTAGGAAACTCAAATGAAAGTTCCAGTTCAGATGCGTCCAGAAGCTCGGCTTATGCACATGTGTCAGGTTCAAGACCACAGGTAAATGTAAAGTTTTTTATTTATTGAATTTCAAGCTACTAACAATTTGCAAAACTGATGCAAGAACTTATGTGAAATAAAACGACTCAGTATAAATCAATTTAATTACTCAATATTAGCATTGTCTAAATATTAACGATCTAATGTTATTGCCTCAATATTAATAATCTAATGTCATTGTCTAAGCAATAATAATATAATGCAATTGACTTGTTATTAACAATCTAATGTCATTGTCTCAGCACCAATACTATAATACAATTGGCTCGTTATTAACAATGTAATGTTATTGTCTCAGCAATAATAATATTATGCAATTAATTTGTTATTATTAACAATTTAATGTCATTGTCTCAGCAATAATAATATAATGCAATTGACTTGTTATTAACAATCTAATGTCATTGTCTCAGCAATAATAATATTATACAATTGACTTGTTATTATTAACAATCTAATGTCATTGTCTCAGCAATAATAATATTATGCAATTAATTTGTTATTATTAACAATTTAATGTCATTGTCTCAGCAATAATAATATTATACAATTGACTTGTTATTATTAACAATCTAATGTCATTGTCTCAGCACCAATACTATAATGCAATTGACTCGTTATTAACAATGTAATGTTATTGTCTCAGCAATAATAATATTATGCAATTAATTTGTTATTATTAACAATTTAATGTCATTGTCTCAGCACTAATACCATTATACAATTGACTTGTTATTATTAACAATCTAATGTCATTGTCTCAGCACCAATACTATAATGCAATTGACTCGTTATTAACAATGTAATGTTATTGTCTCAGCAATAATAATATTATACAATTGACTTGTTATTATTAACAATCTAATGTCATTGTCTCAGCAATAATAATATTATGCAATTAATTTGTTATTATTAACAATTTAATGTCATTGTCTCGGCAATAATAATATTATACAATTGACTTGTTATTATTAACAATCTAATGTCATTGTCTCAGCACCAATACTATAATGCAATTGACTCGTTATTAACAATGTAATGTTATTGTCTCAGCAATAATAATATTATGCAATTAATTTGTTATTATTAACAATTTAATGTCATTGTCTCAGCACTAATACCATTATACAATTGACTTGTTATTATTAACAATCTAATGTCATTGTCTCAGCACCAATACTATAATGCAATTGACTCGTTATTAACAATGTAATGTTATTGTCTCAGCAATAATAATATTATGCAATTAATTTGTTATTATTAACAATTTAATGTCATTGTCTCAGCACTAATACCATTATACAATTGACTTGTTATCATTAACAATCTAATGTCATTGTCTCAGCACCAATACTATATAATGCAATTGACTCGTTATTAACAATGTAATGTTATTGTCTCAGCAATAATAATATTATGCAATTAATTTGTTATTATTAACAATTTAATGTCATTGTCTCAGCACTAATACTATAATACAATTGACTTGTTATTATTAACAATCTAATGTCATTGTCTCAGCACTAATACCATTATAAAATTGACTTGTTATCATTAACAATCTAATGTCATTGTCACAGCACTAATTACATAATGCCATTGACTCGGAATTAACAATCTAATGTCATTGTCTCAGCACTGATTATATAATGTCATCAACTTGGTATTAACAAACTAATGTTATTGTCTCAGCACTAATTATTTAATGCCATTGACTCGGTATTAACAATCTAATGTTATTGTCTCAGCACTAATTATATGATGCCATTGACTCGGTATTAACAATCTAATGTCATTGTCTCAGCACTAATTATATAATGCCATCGACTCGGTATTAACAATCTAATGCTATTGTCTTAGCACTAATATTATAATGCAATTGACTCGTTATTAACAATCTAATGCTATTGCTGACTCAATATTAACAATCTTATGCTATTGACGACTCAATATTAAAATCTAATGCTATTGACTCAATATTAACAATCTAATGCTGTTGCTGACTCAATATTAACAATTTAATGCTATTGAAGACTCAATATTAACAAACTAATGCTATTGACGACTCAATATTAACAATCTAATGCTATTGACTCAGTATTACTAATATAATGCCATTGACTCGTTATTAGCACTCTAATGCCATTGTCTCAGCACTAATATTATAATGCAATTGACTCGTTATTAACAATCTAATGCTATTGCTGACTCAATATTAACAATATTATGCTATTGACGACTCAATATTAAAATCTAATGCTATTGACTCAATATTAACAATCTAATGCTGCTGCTGACTCAATATTAACAATTTAATGCTATTGAAGACTCAATATTAACAAACTAATGCTATTGACGACTCAATATTAACTATCTAATGCTATTGACTCAGTATTACTAATATAATGCAATTGACTCAATCTATTAATAATATAATGCAATTGACTCGTTATTAACACTCTAATGTCATTGTCTCAGCATTAATAATATAATGCAATTGACTCGTTATTAACAATCTAATGTCATTGTCTCAGCAATTATAATATAATGCCAGTGACTCGGTATTAACACTCTAATGTCATTGTCTCAGCACTTATAATATAATGCCATTGACTCGGTATTAACACTCTAATGTCATTGTCTCAGCACTAATAATATAATGCAATTGACTCGTTATTAACAATCTAATGTCATTGTCTCAGCACTAATTAATATATTAAAATCTAATGCTATTGACTCAATATTTACAATCTTATGCTATTGACTCAGTATTACTAATATAATGCAATTGACTCAATCTATTAATAATATAATGCAATTGACTCGTTATTAACACTCTAATGTCATTGTCTCAGCACTAATAATATAATGCAATTGACTCGTTATTAACAATCTAATGTCATTGTCTCAGCACTTATAATATAATGCCATTGACTCGTTATAAACACTCTAATGTCATTGTCTCAGCACTAATAATCTAATGCAATTGACTCGTTATTAACAATGTAATGTCATTTTCTCAGCACTTATAATATAATGCAATTGACTCGTTATTAACACTCTAATGTCATTGTCTCAGCACTAATAATATAATGCAATTGACTCGTTATTAACAATCTAATGTCATTGTCTCAGCACTTATAATATAATGCCATTGACTCGTTATTAACACTCTAATACCATTGTCTCAGCACTAATAAGATAATGCAATTGACTCGTTATTAACAATCTAATGCTATTGCTGACTCAATATTAACAGTCTAATGCTGTTGCTGACTCAATATTAACAATCTAATGCTATTGAAGACTCAATATTAACAATCTAATGCTATTGACGACTCAATATTAACAATCTAATGCTATTGCTGACTCCATATTAACAAACGTATGCTAATGACGACTCAATATTAACAATCTAATGCTATTGCTGACTCAATATTAACAATCTAATGCTGTTGCTGACTCAATATTAACAATCTAATGCTATTGCTGACTCAATATTAACTATCTAATGCTATTGACTCAGTATTACAATCTAATGCAATTGACTCAATCTATTAATAATATAATGCAATTGACATAAGTAGTTATCAAATATAAAATGAAGCTAAATTTCAAATATTGTGGTAATATGATCTGATAATATCATTTTTTTACAAAACAATATAAACGTCACATAAACATTCTGAGTATTGTTGGCTGTGTATATGCAAGATATGCTTCATGCTAGAATATACTTTATATGTTTTAAAAGCTATTTCTTAGAAAATTGAAATACATTCTATGACTTTAACGGTTTCATTTATGTTTTATCTAAGGAGAATAAAAAAGAAGCCAACAATGGTGACACATCTGACGATTCGGAAGTAATTGTACAAAACAACAGATATGATGATTTACAATATCCTTATCCGAAAACAAAGGTAAAATAAGGAAAAACAAATGTTTATTTAAATTTGATGTATGTTTAAATATATATTAAGCCTCAACTACATATGTAATGAGGAAGGAGTCGATTAACAATGTCGGCAAAGTGATAATGTAGTAAAGTAGATCGTAGATTTTTTTCGATTGGAGATTTCTGAGCATCTAATAATGTTTTCAAGAATGTTTTAAGACATCTCATCAAACTTATCTAGCACTTCATAGTGCAACACAGGCTATTCTAACTATATTACGAAAGCATATGCCCAGCGAGATAACTATCATTGGAAGGATCTAGCCGCAGCTGCATAACACGTTAACACAATGCATATATTAGTATGAATAATACAAGCGGGATTTCACAACTCGCTCTTTCACGTGACGTTGAATTATTTTTTAATAATTTCTCTGTGCCAATGAAATCAAATAGCCAATATTACCAAATTTGCAGTTACAAAATCTTTACTACAAAACCGTTCACGATAATTTCACGAAACTTTGTACGCATGTCAACATAGTGGTTTTGTAGTGCCTTTTGCTTTTAGCGAGTTTTCATTGGCAATATTTTTCTGAGACCATGGACAAAAATTACGAAACTCTCTTCAGAACTGTTCAAGATTGTGTGCTAGGAGTCCCATCATGTTTTTCCACTAAATAAAATACTCAGCCCCATTTTATCTTTGGTACTGGTCCAAGACCTCTTCTCCCTTTCCTCACATCCATTCAACAGATATGTTTCTACTATTTTCCTCATATCAAAGATAGTTTGATTGATATTTCTTGTTCTGATGTTACATATTTAAAATATGAAATACTGCTGTTCTGTGACTATACAAGAATCGTGGAGTTACCACTTTTCTACGATAGCTCTTGTGCAAGTTTACGTTTGTATTTGCTGTCATGATTGTTGCAGGAGTTATGCTGTTTTAACACTGCATGATAAATATGTTTGAGTTATGCCCCCTTTTTATATATATGGACGAATGGCGAGGATATGAATTCCGTTCGATACGTTTTGTTAATACACTTTTTGTTTAGTAGTTGATCTGCTTTCGTACAGGTAGCTCTTGTTTTATTGTTCTGTGTGTTGTTGTTAGGTAAAAAACAATGCTTAACAACACATGTCATCTTGAGCATACTGTCTTAAAGTAGAAAAGCCCCAAATTTGTTCATTCACATTTTGAAATAAAGAAAAACCTACTTGATATTTTACCAGCTATCATGTTACAGGTAAGATTGATAATTTTATTTCCTCCAATTTTCAGGAGCGCATATAAATAATACAATGAAATAGATGAACAAGTACAAGTTAACTTATCTACAAGACTGAACAATACATAAACCTATTAAAGAAAAAAAAGAACAATTATTATATGTACATAAATATGACTGCTATATATTCAGTTCAGTTCAAATCAGTTAAATTTTCTTATTCTGACAGCATAATCATCATAAATATTAATATGTCATTTAATAAAATGTAAACATATATGGATATGTTCATGTGTTCAGTCTAAGAAAATTATACCTCGCACACGGGATTATTAAACGTTAAATAAACACTATATATTGAGATATCGGCTCTGACAAAATGTACAAGCTGATCCTAACCGATATCTCAGCATTTAGAAACATGCTTATGATACTCTTCTTTTATGACATTCATATAGATAACCCTGTCAAATATAATATAACATAACATGTACCTTGTTTAAACGAAATCGAAAGTAAAGCAAGGTGATATTTAGAACATGGCATTATTTCGAGATAAAGTAGATTTATCAATATAACTCTTAAATGCAATAATCAATTAGATATTACACCCAGTATGTATTCAGCAGCTTATCCTTCCATAATATGTATAAAGCTTAACCGTTTTATGCCATAAGCATGCTATTAGTACTGCATATTCCAATTTACCCTGTATTTTGTTGATTATATCAATTTATGGTGTGTCGTTACCAATACCTGGTGACAAGCATGATAGTTTCAGCTCGAATGTTCACTAACATTTTCCTCTCAGCCAGTAATAATAATAACATGCTATCTTAAATGCGTCAATCCCTGGGTTGGCGTATTGGTAATAAAACATAAGTAAGATGTGCCCAGATTGTATTGATTTCTTCATTCAATTAGTCTATCCTAGACCCAGTTATCTCCCCAATCAAGTATATTAACCACCAATTAAAATAGCAGGAAATTATATGCCTGTCCCACATTCCATAGCACGATGACACGATGGTGATGGCACGATAGTACGTAGAGGCAAACACAAACTACTCGTTTTACAAAATGATATATAATGAATCTCCCCCGTATTTTTCCTCCTTAGTAGCACCTTTAGTAAGTGAAGTATCAGCCGATAATTTAAGAAACGCATCAGATTGTCAAGTCCCACCTGTTCGTACCAAGTTATATTCGTCATCCTTTCTTTCATCAGTTACGCGAGAATAGAATGCTCTTCCAACTTCTATACGAAATGCTAGTTCTGTTATTATTTTTAAACAACACCTTAACCGAAGAAAATCTAAAGTGCCAAAGTATTTCGTCTCGGGAACCAGGAAAGTACAAATTTTACATCCATCTTATGAATATATTAAAGTCGAATTAATACATAAATTTAATCCAATATACACAATATCTATAAATATGTAAATGTTCGTTGGCTCAAACCTTCCGAAGAGCATAAACTCAACAATATTCGAAGCAATATAAAGTTACATTATATCTAGTAAAAGATTTTAATAATTCCAAATAGGAATGTGTGACCGTCGTGCTATATCGTCCCTTCACATAGCACATAGAAGTCCTTAGTACCCTTAGCTTAGATTAGTTTTCTTCTCTAACTTAATTTCTCAACTTGCTCTTGCTTCTTTTCTTGACGTTTTTTTTTAAATACTAACAACTTCTGTATTTCTACACTTATATGTATTTTTAAATGATATCATTTCCTGTTTTCTTTTTAATCACTTTGTTGTAACTGAAAATCATACCAACTGTTAAACATGTTCGTAAAATAAATTACCACTATTTTTATGTTAACAAATTCCACAACATACCCATGATATGTAAATAATTGATATCTCCATCGGAGAAAGAAAACCACACAAACCTTGATGTTTCTGCTTTAGTACAACGCACCAAATCTCAGCAGTTTAGGAAACTCAAATGAAAGTTCCAGTTCAGATGCGTCCAGAAGCTCGGCTTATGCACATGTGTCAGGCTTCAAGACCACAGGTAAATGTAAAGTTTTTTATTTATTGAATTTCAAGCTACAAACAATTTGCAAAACTGATGTAAGAACTTATGTGAAATACAACGACTCAGTATAAATCTATTTAATTACTCAATATTAACATTGTCTAAATATTAACGATCTAATGTTATTGCCTCAATATTAACAATATGACGTCATTGTCTCAGCACTAATAATATAATGCAATTGACTTGTTATTAACATGCTAATGTCATTGTCTCAGCACCAATACTATAATGCAATTGACTCGTTATTAACATGCTAATGTCATTGTCTCAGCACCAATACTATAATGCAATTGACTCGTTATTAACAATCTAATGTCATTGTCTCAGCAATAATAATATTATGCAATTAATTTGTTATTATTAACAATTTAATGTCATTGTCTCAGCACTAATACTATAATACAATTGACATGTTATTATTAACAATCTAATGTCATTGTCCCAGCACTAATACCATTATACAATTGACTTGTTATTATTAACAATCTAATGTCATTGTCACAGCACTAATTATATGATGCCATTGACTCGTTATTAACAATATAATGTCATTGTCTCAGCACTAATTATTTAATGCCATTGACTCGGTATTAACAATCTAATGTCATTGTCTCATCACTAATTATATAATGCCATCGACTCGGTATTAACAATCTAATGTCATTGTCTCAGCACTAATTATATAATGCCATCGACTCGTTATTAACAATCTAATGTCATTGTCTCAGCACTAATTATATAATGCCATTGACTCGGTATTAACAATCTAATGCCATTGTCTCAGCACTTATAATATAATGCCATTGACTCGTTATTAACAATCTAATGTCATTGTCTCAGCACTAATTATATGATGCCATTGACTCGGTATTAACAATCTAATGTCATTGTCTCAGCACTAATTATATAATGCCATCGACTCGGTATTAACAATCTTATGTCATTGTCTCAGCACTTATAATATAATGCCATTGACTCGGTTTTAACACTCTAATGTCATTGTCTCAGCACTAATTATATAATGCCATTGACTCGGTATTAACAATCTAATGTCATTGTCTCAGCACTAATTATATAATGCCATTGACTCGGTATTAACAATCTAATGTCATTGTCTCAGCACTTATAATATAATGCCATTGACTCGTTATTAACACTCTAATGTCATTGTCTCAGCACTAATTATATAATGCCATTGACTCGGTATTAACAATCTAATGTCATTGTCTCAGCACTTATAATATAATGCCATTGACTCGGTATTAACACTCTAATGTCATTGTCTCAGCACTAATTATATCATGCCATTGACTCGTTATTAACAATCTAATGTCATTGTCTCAGCACTAATTATATAATGCCATTGACTCGGTATTAACAATATAATGTCATTGTCTCAGCACTAATTATATAATGCCATTGACTCGGTATTAACAATCTAATGTCATTGTCTCAGCACTAATTATATAAAACCATTGACTCAGTATTAACAATCTAATTTCATTGTCTCAGCACTTATAATATAATGCCATTGACTCGTTATTAGCAATCTAATGTCATTGTCTCAGCACTTATAATATAATGCCATTCACTCGTTATTAACAATCTAATCACGTTGTCTCAGCACTAATTATATAATGCCATTGACTCGGTACTAACAATCTAATGTCATTGTTTCAGCACTAATTATATAATGCCATTGACTCGGTTTTAACAATCTAATATCATAGTTTAAGCATTAATTATATCATGCCATTGACTCGGTATTAACAATCTAATGTCATTGTCTCAGCACTTATAATATAATGCCATTGACTCGTTATTAACACTCTAATGTCATTGTCTCAGCACTTATAATATAATGCAATTGACTCGTTATTAACAATCTATTGTCATTGTCTCAGCACTTATAATATAATGCCATTGACTCGTTATTAACACTCTAATGCCATTGTCTCAGCACTAATATTATAATGCAATTGACTCGTTATTAACAATCTAATGCTATTGCTGACTCAATATTAACAATCTTATGCTATTGACGATTCAATATTACAATCTAATGCTGTTGCTGACTCAATATTAACAATCTAATGCTATTGAAGACTCAATATTAACAATCTAATGCTATTGCTGACTCAATATTAACAATCTAATGTTATTGAAGACTCAATATTAACAATCTAATGCTATTGACTCAATATTACAATCTAATGCTGTTGCTGACTCAATATTAACAAACTTATGCTATTGTCGACTCAATATTACAATTTAATGCTGTTGCTGACTCAATATTAACAATTTAATGCTATTGCGACTCAATATTAACAATCTAATGCTATTGCTGACTCAATATTAACAATCAAATGCTATTGAAGACTCAATATTAACAATCTAATACTATTGACTCAATATTAACAATCTAATGCTATTGACTCAGTATTACTAATATAATGCAATTGACTCAATCTATTAATAATATAATGCAATTGACTCGTTATTAACACTCTAATGTCATTGTCTCAGCATTAATAATATAATGCAATTGACTCGTTATTAACAATCTAATGTCATTGTCTCAGCACTTATAATATAATGCCATTAACTCGGTATTAACACTCTAATGCCATTGTCTCAGCACTAATAATATAATGCAATTGACTCGTTATAAACAACCTATTGCTATTGCTGACTCAAAATTAACAATCAAATGCTGTTGCTGGCTCAATATTAACATTCTAATGCTATTGAAGACTCAATATTAACAATCTAATGCTGTTGACGACTTAATATTAAAATCTAATGCTTTTGACTCAATATTAACAATCTAATGCTATTGACGACTCAATATTAACAATCTAATGCTATTGACTCAATATTTACAATCTAATGCTATTGACTCAGTATTACTAATATAATGCAATTGACTCAATCTATTAATAATATAATGCAATTGACTCGTTATTAACAATGTAATGTCATTGTCTCAGCACTAATAATATAATGCAATTGACTCGTTATTAACAATCTAATGTCATTGTCTCAGCACTTATAATATAATGCCATTGACTCGTTATTAACACTCTAATGTCATTGTCTCAGCACTAATAATCTAATGCAATTGACTCGTTATTAACAATGTAATGTCATTATCTCAGCACTTATAATATAATGCAATTGACTCGTTATTAACACTCTAATG
Source organism: Panopea generosa (assembly GCA_029582155.1). NCBI lineage: Eukaryota > Metazoa > Mollusca > Bivalvia > Adapedonta > Hiatellidae > Panopea > Panopea generosa. Next base: position 26,023,880 of record CM055907.1, read on the forward strand.
TCATTGTCTCAGCACTAATAATATAATGCAATTGACTCGTTATTAACAATCTAATGTCATTGTCTCAGCACTTATAATATAATGCCATTGACTCGTTATTAACACTCTAATACCATTGTCTCAGCACTAATAAGATAATGCAATTGACTCGTTATTAACAATCTAATGCTATTGCTGACTCAATATTAACAATCTAATGCTGTTGCTGACTCAATATTAACAATCTAATGCTATTGAAGACTCAATATTAACAATCGTATGCTAATGACGACTCAATATTAACAATCTAATGCTATTGAATCAATATTAACAATCTAATGCTATTGCTGACTCAATATTAACTATCTAATGCTATTGACTCAATATTAACAATCTAATTCTATTGACTCAGTATTACTAATATTATGCAATTGACTCAATCTATTAATAATATAATGCAATTGACATAAGTAGTTATCAAATATAAAATGAAGCTAAATTTCAAATATTGTGGTAATATGATCTGATAATATCATTTTTTTACAAAACAATATAAACGTCACATAAACATTCTGAGTATTGTTGGCTGTGTATATGCAAGATATGCTTCATGCTAGAATATACTTTATATGTTTTAAAAGCTATTTCTTAGAAAATTGTAATACATTCTATGACTTTAACGGTTTCATTTATGTTTTATCTAAGGAGAATAAAAAAGAAGCCAACAATGGTGACACATCTGACGATTCGGAAGTAATTGTACAAAACAACAGATATGATGATTTTCAATATCCTTATCCGAAAACAAAGGTAAAATAAGGAAAAACAAATGTTTATTTAAATTTGATGTATGTTTAAATATATATTAAGCCTCAACTACATATGTAATGAGGAAGGAGTCGATTAACAATGTCGGCAAAGTGATAATGTAGTAAAGTAGATCGTAGATTTTTTTCGATTGGAGATTTCTGAGCATCTAATAATGTTTTCAAGAATGTTTTAAGACATCTCATCAAACTTATCTAGCACTTCATAGTGCAACACAGGCTATTCTAACTATATTACGAAAGCATATGCCCAGCGAGATAACTATCATTGGAAGGATCCAGCCGCAGCTGCATAACACGTTAACACAATGTATATATTAGTATGAATAATACAAGCGGGATTTCACAACTCGCTCTTTCCCGTGACGTTGAATTATTTTTTAATAATTTCTCTGTGCCAATGAAAACAAATAGCCAATATTACCAAATTTGCAGTTACAAAATCTTAACTACAAAACCGTTCACGATAATTTCACGAAACTTTGTACGCATGTCAACATAGTGGTTTTGTAGTGCCTTTTGCTTTTAGTGAGTTTCCATTGGCAATATTTTTCTGAAACCTTGGACAAAAATTACGAAACTCTCTTCAGAACTGTTCAAGATTGTGTGCTAGGAGTCCCATCATGTTTTTCCACTAAATAAAATACTCAGCCCCATTTTATCTTTGGTACTGGTCCAAGACCTCTTCTCCCTTTCCTCACATCCATTCAACAGATATGTTTCTACTATTTTCCTCATATCAAAGATAGTTTGATTGATATTTCTTGTTCTGATGTTACATATTTAAAATATGAAATACTGCTGTTCTGTGACTATACAAGAATCGTGGAGTTACCACTGTTTTCCGATAGCTCTTGTGCAAGTTTACGTTTGTATTTGCTGTCATGATTGTTGCAGGAGTTATGCTGTTTTAACACTGCACGATAAATATGTTTGAGTTATGCCCCCTTTTTATATATATGGACGAATGGCGAGGATATGAATTCCGTTCGATACGTTTTGTTAATACACTTTTTGTTTAATAGTTGATCTGCTTTCGTACAGGTAGCTCTTGTTTTATTGTTCTGTGTGTTGTTGTTAGGTAAAAAACAATGCATAACAACACATGTCATCTGGAGCATACTGTCTTAACGTAGAAAAGCTCCAAATTTGTTCATTCACATTTTGAAATAAAGAAAAACCTACTTGATATTTTACCAGCTATCATGTTACAGGTAAGATTGATAATTTTATTTCCTCCAATTTTCAGGAGCGCATATAAATAATACAATGAAATAGATGAACAAGTACAAGTTAACTTATCTACAAGACTGAACAATACATAAACATATTAAAGAAAAAAAAGAACAATTATTATATGTACATAAATATGACTGCTATATATTCAGTTCAGTTCAAATCAATTAAATTTTCTTATTCTGACAGCATAATCATCATAAATATTAATATGTCATTTAATAAAATGTTAACATATATGGATTTATTCATGTGTTCAGTCTAAGAAAATTATACCTCGCACACGGGATTATTAAACGTTAAATAAACACTATATATTGAGATATCGGCTCTGACAAAATGTACAAGCTGATCCTAACCGATATCTCAGCATTTAGAAACATGCTTATGATACTCTTCTTTTATGACATTCATATAGATAACCCTGTCAAATATAATATAACATAACATGTACCTTGTTTAAACGAAATCGAAAGTAAAGCAAGGTGATATTGAGAACATGGCATATATTTCGAGATAAAGTAGATTTATCAATATAACTCTTAAATGCAATAATCAATTATATATTACACCCAGTATGTATTCAGCAGCTTATCCTTCCATGATATGTATAAAGCTTAACCTTTTTATGCCATAAGCATGCTATAAGTACTGCATAGTTCCAATTTACCCTGTATTTTGTTGATTATATTCAATTTAGGGTGTGTCGTTACAAATACCTGGGGACAAGCATGATAGTTTCAGCTCGCATGTTCACTAACATTTTCCTCTCAGCCAGTAATAATAATAACATGCTATCTTAAATGCGTCAATCCCTAGGTTGGCGTATTGGTAATAAAACATAAGTTAGATGTGCCCAGGTTATATTGTTTTCTTCATTCAATTAGTCTATCCTAGACCCAGTTATCTCCCCAATCAAGTCTATTAACCACCAATGAAAATAGCAGGAAAGTATATGCCTGTCCCACATGCCATAGCAATTGAAGGCTTGCTGAACTGTGACGTCATTCAAACTTTCCCTGGAGCAACAGACCAATGAACGCGCTCAAATAGGCTTTCCTATCATTGCTATTTAACGGACCCAATCGGGAGAGCTGGGTCCATTCTGCAGATTAGCATTTGCTTCTTTATTCTTATATGGCTGGGATCGTAACTTTTAATGACCAGATTCTAAAATTGCAATTAACTCCCAAAATATTTTGTTTCTTTCATTTTCATTAATCAGTGGTTAATATGTTGATAAAAAATCAATTATCTTATGTGCAGAATTGCCAGATACAAGCCCATATTAGATCGCACTGTAAGTAAAATACCCAATGTCGAGACCCATAGCGGGGGAAATTGAAGACTACGACTTTGACATCATTATTTATCATTATTATCATTATCATGTATCAACCAACGAACAGTGATATATTGTTTCATATAAACGAATTAAGAGAGAGCATTTTATTTATTTTGGAAATATTTTTTTTAAAAAGATTCCAGGTTATATATGGCATATCCAGTTTTATTGGTAGAGGAAACCTCAGAATGAACCTGAGTAGAACCACCATCCGTCCGCAAGTAACTGGAAAACTTTCAATATAATGATTTTGGAGCGAGCGAGCGACGAGCGGGACTCGAACCTGCGATCTTAGCTGTGAGAGGTAAGTGATCGTAAGACGGTGCTTTAGACCACTCGGCCACGGAGGACTCTCAGTATTTATATAAAGATTCACGAACAACCTTAGTAAAACCGAGTCTGCTTTTTTAGTCTTGGACGCGCACTGTGCTTCCAACGTATTCTGTTTGTATAATTAAATAATAGTTATTATACGTAGTATATATTTTCATATTAAACCAATAACTAAATAAATTGATTGTGTCAAAACTGATATAGCCAAAAACTGATGCCGGAAATTTGACCACATACCAACCAAGAAGTGTACCCCGTGGTGTCCACCCTGGCAATATTGGCGAGGTAAACACTTTGAGTAAAATACCTTTAAAATGTGAAATATTAATTCCATAACAAAAACAATATTTCATTACGTAGTAATGATACAAACCTAAGTCTCACTTATTGTCCACGTGTAAGCATCATCTGGCGGGTATTTAATTTGTTTATCCCAGAACCTGATATTTCCCGAATCAGGTCTATTAACAGTTTCCGGTTTATTGGCATAACGACAATACACAATTGCCTATGGCCATTTACAAAGAATATTTAAACAAATATGGCATAGACACACAATATATAAACATAGGTAAGACATTCACAAACAAACAGTCAAATATTGTAAGATATCATATCTAGACATTATATTTTCAATAATTCATCGAAGCGAATATAGCTAAGAAGCAGTCATTGTATTCAAGGTAGTTTTTCTTAGCTTAAAAGCCTCAGTAATATACCTTGATGTATTACGCACTAGTCGTTTATTTGTAGATGAAAATAGATTAATAAATTTATTGACAGTTGGAAATGATATATTTTTTAGATATTTAGTTCTCATTATTCTATATTTTGGGCAACATAAAAGAAAATGATACCCTGATTCAACAACATTTAAGGAACATAACTTACAAATTCGATTTTCTCTTCCTACATTATTATATCTGCCTGATTTTATTTCTAAAGTATGGGCACTAAGACGTAAACGTGTCAGATTTTTGCGATTGTTTTCGTTTGAAATAAAATCTAAGTAAAGTCTACTTTAAACTTATTATAATATTGTAGTTTTGGCATAGTCTGGACGGATGCAGTCCAAGTTTGCATGTATTGGTCTCTAATTCTTTGTTTAAATAAGATAGAATAGTTTATATTTGGGTTGAAATTTTGCCAAATGTCTCCAAATCCTAGATTATTTAAGAAAGATTCCATACATTAACCACGAATGAAAAAGCAGGAAACTGTATGCCTGTCCCACAATTCATAGTAGTTGAACGCTTACTAAACTGTGACGTCATTAAACTTTCCGTTGAAGCAAATGACTAATCAACGGGCTCAATAGTGGCTTTCCCAACATTGCTATTTAACTGACCTAATGGGAGAGCTGGGATCCGTACTACAGACCAGTGTTCAATGTTAATGTACATTTTAAATAAACAGAACAGCATTGAAACAGTTCCATTATTTCAATGCTGTTCTGTTTATTTTAAATAAGAATCATTCGAAATCCGTTCAAATCCTTTGAATGGGCCCCTTGAGAAGGTTTAAGCTTTCCAATTGCCGTCCTTTGCCACTTGTCGTTCAAATGCGGTGAAATAAGAGAAAAAGCCCTTTTCTCTTTTTTGTGTTATCCTTTGAACCACTTCATGTTGATCTCTTCTTGCTACAGTGATTTAAGGAGGAAATATATATATAAATAAACAAAATAAAAAACCCAAAGACCACTCATGTACAAGCTTATTAAATGGATTAACCATATGAAAACAATATTCTAATCCAATTTGATCAGTATATAAAACGTTCTCCAAATTTAAGTTCAGCAATCTGCAGCTGCATTCTAACGATGACTTCTGCCATCGTCAAGTGTGACAGCTAGTTATTGATATGAATTTATTTAGAAGAACAACACAAAAAATTAGTTACATGTAAACAGGTTGCACAATAATTGGTATACAATTTCACAATAAGGGCACGTTTATTTGCTACTTAGTTTGAACTCAGGTATCACCTTTTTATTACTATGATTAGCTATATTTGTTTTTGTTTTTTGTTTTTTTTTGTATTAATTCTTTTAATACTTAAGATCTGACTTGAAATGTAACGTATTTTAAATATTTCAAGTATGAAGACGATACAAGAGACCGTAGAGAAGACGTAAGTCATTTTGTTATTAATATATCAACAGTGATTTTTTAATTATTGTTTGTTCAAATGATCAAAATTTCAAGCACTAAGTTAGACATGTGACCGTGAAAGGAATAATATTGTTATCTTTGTTTGTTTATAGTTTTACAAAATTATAAAAAATAAGTCCAATTTACTACCTTTTATTGTAAAGTGTCAACCAAAAATACTTCTGTTTAATATATTAATTGCATGGAAACCATTTTTACATTAGTTTTATTATCAGCTACGTTGGTAATGACCCGATTGACACGTATCGAACCTGGACAGTAATCTTGGCTTGAGCGTATTTTAAAACCTATCATTATTATTTGTATCAACAAACAAACAGCGATACATCGTTCCGTATAAACCCAGTTCAGGCTATATATGGTATATCAAGTTTAATATATCTCAGACCTCTGAGTAGTTGTTATAAGTAGCATATATTTTCATATTTAAACCAATACTTAAATAAATTTAAAGTATTTGAAAATCTTTAACATGTAGCCAAGAAATGATGCCGGAAATTGGACCACATACCTACCAAGAAGTGTTGCCCTTGGTGTCCCCTCTGGGGATATTCAAGAGGTGAACACTTTATGTAAAAGACTTTTAAAATGTCAGTGAAATATCAAGTTCCATAACAGAAAACAACACCAATATATTTGTGAATGAATAATTTTCACAATTTTAGCAATCTGCAGATAACCTAAGTATAAAGAATTGTGTCGTCCATAGTCCATGCAAAAACATTTTCTCCACAAAAGTGTTACGTAAAGCAAATTTACCATTTTTTTTATATTAGAGTTTTGTGTAACATATTGAATATATTGTAAGGTTAATAAAGTGGTATTATTACAGACATATATTTTTATCTCATTTCATTTGCAGTTAAATGGATCGACCCGTGATCGAATAGCATCCCTTTCAAATAACGAAAGTGTAAGTGCATGATATTAGTTTAACCTTTTTAAAGCCACTAGGGCAGATCGGTGGGGGTGGCGGGGGAGGGTCAGTTTTATTTTTTTGACTACGTTCTTTGCTTCGAATCTAACGTTTTGTCAGATGTTGTATATATCCACGGCAAGCAATTTTTCGTGCTTGGCGTAGCCCTTTAAAAGTCCCTTACCCAAGTGATAGTGTTATTAGTTCTGGTTTCCTTGGAAACATGAAGTCCATTTAGTGTTCCTCGAAATAAATTTGAATAGTACTAGGGAGGGTGACATATCGTTACCTTATTTATGATGATGTGATTCGATAAAATCAAGTTTGTTATTTTCTTTTCTTGGTTGATTTCGTCTGTGCGTCCAAAAGATTATTTTATCAGATATGACAATGAAATACAATGATTGAGCGAGTTAGTGAGTGAGTGAGTGAGTGAATGGATAACATTTTGAGCGATTAACTTGTAAAAAACAAGGTGAGATCATCTATGACCATGCATACAGACAGAAAGAGGTTGTGTGAGTAATCCATTAAGTATCAACTTAAATAGAAAGGGGGTCCTCCTAGTTCTCTAACGCACTGTCTCAAGATCACATGACTCTCACTGCTGAGGTTTTGGGTTTGGTCCCTGCTCGGTAAAAACAATAATGTGAGGGAAATATCAGTTAATTGCAGATGGACGATGGCTCTACTCAAATTAATGTTCGTGAAATCCGTTGAAATAGGTTGCCTCACTGTACATATAAACTGCAATTTGGTGTAATTGTTATTGACCCAAACCGCACCACCACTACCAACACACACACACACACACACACACACACACACACACACACTAAAAAGATAAATGAAAGTCAAATAGGAAGAAAGGAATGGCGTTTTGATCACAGTAATGTAAATGACCAAGCTGAATTTTATTGTATATTAGTAATTCTAAATATGAATATTAAATATATATACATTAAAATAAAATAAATATTTGTCTTTTTAGTACTACAGAACCTTGCATTCGGAAAGACTAGCGACAAAGTCCAAAACACCGGTATGTACTTTTACTCACAATTACAGTTCTATGAAATACAAGCTAATTGAAGTAACAGTTATATGATTTCAAAAGAAACTATTTGTGGATATTATCTGGAATAAAAACAGCATGGTTATTTTATAAAAGCCAGACTATAAAATCTGAAACATTTTAAACCCTTTTGTAATGTGTGTAGTATTTCAAATTAAAAGTTTTATATACTTTGCTACAATTTGCAATTGACGTTTTGCTACAGTTTTATCATCACTTGATACAATCTTACAGATTACATGTATGGTGGACATATAATGCGGTATAATAAAATGGTGATAGGAATTTATAATTGAAGATGGTAAGGTGACGGTAGAAATAAAACATTTCAGATATTCAGTTAGTGGTAGAAATATACAAGTTCAGATAACAAAAATCATGATAAAAGCATGACGTTCCAGATAACGAAATAGTGATAGAAATTTAAAATTTCAGATATTGAAATTGATGTAAGGAATATACCATTCCAGATAACGAAGTGATGGTTCGACTAAAATGTTTAAGATAATCGAGTGGTAGTAGAAATAAACAATATTTCAGATGTTAAAGATTGTAGAAAAAAGTTTAATATTATGAAATACTTGTAGAAATACCATTTGAGATAATATTGTGATTAGAGATTAAATCCATTTCAAATAAAAATGTGAACATGGTAAAATAAGCTCTTTAAATTGTACAATGATAGTTAAGATTAAATCATATAATAAAGCGATAGAAAAAATAGTTAAGATACTATAGTGATAGTAGGCAACATTTCAGATAAATAAGGTAACCGTAGAAATATAGAGTTGCAGATATAAGATATACTTGTTCAGTTGAAGACCAAGCACATGTTTATTAAGATCAGTTTAGGATTGGTTATTTACTTCCACACCAATAAATGTCAATATGGTTAAACATTAATTTACAGTATGGATGGCGTCGCTATACCAAAGTCATTTGTGTCATTATCGTCATTCTCATATGTTCCGGAGGGATAGGAAGTTCGATTCATTTTTTCAGAGAACGCCATCCTGACGGTATGTACGTTAATAGTTAATTGATGATAATTCTAATAGTGTTCTTCTAACATCAAATTACGTGAAAAGAAATTTATACTATACAAAATGAAAAAGTAAGATTTTTTGGTTGGAAGTATAAGGATAAAATCCAACTGTCAATGAGTTAATATATATGTAAGCGTAGATATTTAGTTTGTCCAAGATAACACAATTATGGAAACTTCTGGAAAAATAATTTAATGCCATATGGCTATATGAGACTGTTGCATGTGAAATTCGTCTATATTTGGGTTATTCAATATTATATTAGTGCTTGGATGTTTTTTAAACAAATTGGCATATATCAATATTCATACTGATAGGATTCATTTTTGGACTACTTAATTTGTTCCAAGCAACCACTTTTATGGAAATATATAGTTTTGGAATTTAAATTGTTAAGTCTTCAAAATGGCCAATTCCAATTAAAATGTTTAAATGCCAATTGGAATTAAAATTTCGTTTGGACTCTTTATATTTCAATTGTAAAAGAATACTTTCTAGCTGGAAACTATTTCAAATTGGAATACAATAATTCCTATCGAAATGGTGTTTCGTTTTTTACTTTATCTCTTACTTTATCTCAGTATTTTATGAACATTTGAGCTGAAAATTTGAAGTTAACTATATGAATGAAATACTTAAAAATAGTATAGGTCAATAATGAAAAACATTGTTTCCAGAAGTTTCGTGATTAATATATTCATAAAATCGCATCGTGATTACCTGTTTATATTATCATTAGTACAAATAGCAATTCCGCCTTGTATGATCTTTACAAACGCTTCAATATAAATGAAGCGAATATACCAATAGGAATACAAATCGTGCACTTGTAAACATGTGTTGTTTTATTTTCTTTTTTAGCTTTCTCTGGAGGAATAAAGGATCCAGGTATGCTGTTCCATTGTTGCAATTATGTTTTGTCGTCTGCATGGATCGGTTTTTCTATATTTCTATATTTCGGCTATAATACTGATTATGTGGTGTTGTGGATAAACATGCTGTACGTCTCTGTATTTATATTTTATATTACGGGCTTGGTGATATAACGGATATACATGCGATATTTACACAATAGTCAATTTCAGCAATTTTTTGTCAGTCCCTTTGTATGTTTCAATGTTATTACTAAATCTGTATTAACTGTCTACTATATGTTCCCACAGTGGCGATTGTGTACCAGGTAGGGGTAAGGTTAGGAGAGAGAATCGCTCTAAGTGAACATGTTGACGCCGGTTCCGCTGAATCCACACAGAGTGTCAAGATTACGCCACCGATGATGGTCAACTACGGTGAATCTCTCATACTCCATCTAGGCAACACGGTACTTACATTTTTAACAAAAGTATTCCATTTGGCTGATGCAGGGATTTAGCGATTGATTTATGGTTTTGTATAAAAATAGTTCATTTTCAGTTTTAAGGATTCACTTAATACAATGATACAATAATACAATAATCGAATGATACAATAATACAATAATCCAATGATACAATAATACAATAATACAATGATACAATAATACAATAATCCAATGATACAATAATACAACGATATAATGTTGGATTTGCATTTTTGTTATATAAATTAAAAAATTCGATGAATAAAGTAGTTCATCAAACTCATCCAAAATAAGGAAATATGTGTCAACGGGAGACGCTAACCATGCACCAGCTTGAGTGATGTTCTATACTGAACGGAACAGCTAACCCGCCACATTTGTATTCTACTCAGTCTCCACCAAGAACAATAAATGTGCTATGTATAACCTGAAATGCGTAAAAATGGCGTTAAACACCATTCAAAAAATATCTATACTTAATTCAGAAACGAGGCGGAGAGTATGATGAGTGGACACTCGGCAATCATTGGAGAACAAACGCGTACATTTTATTTAGACTCGCAGATACGACTCGAATCATTAGTTCTAGTAAGAACAAACCCAAAACACAATAACGCACAATATAGATAGGAATTGTCGAGAGGTTTGTGCTAATGTAGTTGTCGAAAGCAGTACTTTCATGATTTTAAACATATCTAATGATATTTCTAAATGACAACGGACATCTCAATACTTTTGAACGACATGCAAATTATCTAAATATAATTATAGGAGAAACGTAAAGAAATAAAGAAACAACTATACCTATTGCGAAGGGAACAATGTGACAACTCCATACGCCTTGACATCCTCATTTTCCTGATAAAACAACAGTGGCATTCGTATTATAATAGGTAGTTACATTGCACCGAGTACTCATTCGAAATAGTCACTGCCTCTCCAAAAATAAAATAATATTTATTATCGTCCTAGGTACAAAAACGAAGTGAAAAACTTGATGAATGGGCAGTGCGCCTAGACAGGTCAGACAAACAGTTAGCTATCACCGGACCACGGACTACATGTTCATCTGATGGATTATACAGCGTACAATTGATGGACAGTGACGATAATGCTGTTTATAATTTTACGTTTACCGTGACTGTACAGTGTACGTATATCGATTTTTATTTATGTATTTGGTGTAATTGCTGCCTGTTTGGTGAGACACAAAAAGTAGTGTGTATGTGTAGCAAATGCAGTGTCTCTTATTGCAAATAACTAATACTGCAGCGTTGAATTTCATTAAACCATATGCATTAATATTCGCAGTTATATTGAGTTTTGAATTAAAACTGCAATGTCATACATGATCATAAATTGTTTTTATTTAACAATTTTGTCCACATTGGGGAAGATCGAGGGCAGGTTTACGTGTGAGCCAGATTTAAGCTCTCCCGATTGGGTCCGTTTAATAGCAATTGTTACAAGCACGCTGATTGGTCAATTGCTTCAGGGAAAGTTTGAATGGCGTCATAATTTAGTAAGCATTCAATTGCTATGAATTGTGAGGCATATACTTCCCTGCTTTTCCATTTGTGATTAATAGACTTGATTCGGACGATATCAGGTTCTGGGATAGACTACGCTTCCCAGATCTTCCCAGATATATATTGTAGCTATTTTTACTATTTAATTTTTATGTATATTTGTCCCTTTACCCTTTCGTCCCTGATTCCCATGTTGAATATATATATATATATATATTATAATGTCACAGCTGAAGCAGGGAAAGCCTCCATGGTACTTCAAAATCAGACGTTCACCAACATTTCGTCCAATGATCTTGAACTAAAGTGTGAGATGACATTCGGCTGTGAAAAGTCGCAGCTGGATATAGTTGTTGTCATAAACGACAAAGATGAACCACTTGAAGGTAAATACAGATGTATAAAAATCAATGATTCCACCTTAGTGGATACTTATGTGTTACAATGATTCCACCTTAGTGGATAATGTATGTGTTACAATGATTCCACCTTAGTGGATAATGTATGTGTTACAATGATTCCACCTTAGTGTATAATGTATGTGTTACAATAATACCACCTTAGCAGATAATTTATGTGTTACAATGATTCCACCTTAGTGGATAATGTATGTATTACAATTATTCAACATTAGTGGATAATGTTACAATGATTCCACCTTAGTGGATATTGTATGTGTTACAATGATACCACATTAGCGGATAATGTATGTGTTACAATGATTTCACCATAGCGGATAATGTATGTGTTACAATGATTCCACCTTAGTGGATAATGTATGTGTTACAATGATTCCACCTTAGTGGATAATGTATGTGTTACAATGATTCCACCTTAGTGTATAATGTATGTGTTACAATAATACCACCTTAGCAGATAATTTATGTGTTACAATGATTCCACCTTAGTGGATAATGTATGTATTACAATGATTCAACATTAGTGGATAATGTTACAATGATTCCACCTTAGTGGATATTGTATGTGTTACAATGATACCACATTTGCGGATAATGTATGTGTTACAATGATTTCACCATAGCGGATAATGTATGTGTTACAATGATTCCACCTTAGTGGATAATGTATGTGTTACAATGATTCCACCATAGCGGATAATGTATGTGTTACAATGATCCCACCTTAGTGGATATTGTATGTGTTACAATGATACCACCTTAGCGGATAATGTATGTGTTACAATGATTTCACCATAGCGGATAATGTATGTGTTACAATGATTCCACCTTAGTGGATATTGTATGTGTTACAATGATACCACCTTAGCGGATAATGTATGTGTTACAATGATATCACCATAGCGGATAATGTATGTGTTACAATGATTCCACCTTAGTGGATAATGTAAGTGTTACAATGATTCCACTTAAGTGGATAATGTATGCGTAACAATGATTCCACCTTAGCGGATAATATATGTGTAAAAGTTACAATGATTTCACCATAGCGGATAATGTATGTGTTACAATGATTCCACCTTAGTTGAAAATGTATGTGTTACAATGATTCCACCTTAGCGAATAATGTATGTGTTACAATGATTCCACCATAGCGGATAATGTATGTGTTACAATGATTTCACATTAGTGGATAATGTATGTGTTACAATGATTCCACCTTAGTGGATAATGTATGCATTACAATGATTCCACATTAGCGGATAATGTATGTGTTATAATGATACTACGTTAGCGGATAATGTATGTGTTACAATGATTTCACCATAGCGGATAATGTATGTGTTACAATGATTTCCCCTTAGTGGATAATGTATGTGTTACAATGATTCCACCTTAGTGGATAATGTATGCGTTACAATGATTCCACATTAGCGGATAATGTATGTATTACAATGACACTACCTTAGCGGATAATGTATGTGTTACAATGATTTCACCTTAGTAGATAATGTATGTGTTACAATGATTCCACCTTAATTCCATCTTAGCAGATAATGTGTTACATTGATTCCACCTTAGTGGATAATGTATGTGTCACGAGCTTATTCGCAGCATTATATCTAATAATAACTTACAATAAAAATAAATAAAGAGACAGTTCTGTTCGAAGATAAAGAAGAACAATACATGTGTCATTTAAGTTTTACTGGTAATGGATAGCTACAGCTCCATTATTCCATTGTATTCTTACTGGAAATCTTAATTATGCTATTGTCGTTTTAGATTAATAAATAGTAAATTTGTGCTTATTTGAATGTAATAGTTTCTAAGATAAAACCCATATAATGCTGATTAAAAAATAAAAAAAAAATAGTTTAATAAATATACAGATACATCCACTGTATTTCCAATAATCTGACACTCGCAAAGGTGTATTAAACACTTCGTTTCAATTAGTTTTGTATTGTTACCGGTGTATATTCGATATATATTCTTTATATATCCACAAGGAATTGATTACACCACCAAAACAACATACAGCCGTGAAAACGGGTATACGGAATCGACAACTAAAATAGTACCAACCGCCATGCTGCCTATAGTGCAGCAAATGAAATGCGGTCCAAAGTCCAAGTCAACGAAGGAATCTGATGTTAAAAAGAGTAAGGAGAAAGAAGCTGTACTGGAACTTTCACCTCTGACGAAATGTGAAACAAAAGGTAATATTTATAATTCTAACAAAAGGGTAAGTAATGAAAGGAACCACTGAGCGCAACCAAGAAAAATCGATTTTATTGAGCCGCCCACTACTCTACCCATTCACCGGCTTAACTGGTATTCTATACTGAACGGAACAGCTAGCCCGCCACATTTGTATTTCCAATACATTTGTCCAAATATTGATAAGCGTCCATACAACAATTATGTATTGATTTTACATAGCCTAAATCTTATTCCATATTCAAGTCCAAATTTCAAGGAAATTGCTTTGATATTTTTGAAACATACATAAAATGTCAGATGCTTAAAATGTCAGATGGCGGCTGAGCTGTTCTGTTCAGTATATTTTTAGTAACATTAATGAGCTCCATAATCACAAAGAATGATGCCAATAAAATTATTGTTATGTTCCGAAATGAACTGCTGTATATCAAAGTAATTTTTGTAACAAACAAACAGTCACAAAACTGCCACTGGGGTGCAAAATCCCGGTTAACGGATGCACCCAACCTCTCTTCCCCACCCCTCCAAACGAGTGTTACTAACAGCAAGTCAATTATTTAAAAGAATATTTCTGTAATTATTTGATTATTGTTTGCATGTACCTTACTATTTCCAGACTGTGACTACAAGTGTACCTACGACAGTTTTCCTCAATATTACGTTGTGGACCCGACTAACTGTAAGGTATTTCACAGATGTGTCTCCGGAACCTTGTACACAGACGAATGCGAACACGGAACATTTTTCGACTCGGATCCTTCTGTATGTGCATGTAGCCATGCAAGTTCTGTAAGCTACTGCCGCCCTGACGGCACTGTGAAAAGTAGTGCAGATGTTTCAAACCTCTTTTGTGGCTATAAACCAAAGTAATTTACCATACCGAGAATGCTTATCCCCCACCCCGACCCCCCAATTCTCAAGTCTACAGGTCATTCATTTTTATTTTAATACAGACGGGGCTGTAAAGATATCAAAGAAATTTGATTGATTTTTTGTAAGTTAACTGATCGTCTTTTAGCCCTCGATAGCATATAAATGACGCTAAATATTCAATCAATTAATCAATCATTGTTTGTTTGTTTTGTTTGAATAGTTAGCGTCATTATTATGCCACCAAGAGTTAACAGACGATCTGTTAACTTATCCTCTCTTTACTGGGATTATTGGAGGTTAACTAAAACGCCACTTGTAGATACGATGTAGTATTTACTTTTCAGCTTGTCTAAAGAAAATGGCGGCGCTGGAACTAATATCGATTGCTAATTGGATTACTGATTTCTTTGATTGCCAGCCAGTGTCAGGCCAATTAGTGTTTGTTTGTTTTTTTCATTTATTAAAAATGTACCTTTACAAGACTTGAAGTGTACGCCAGAAGAAAGCCACTAGTTTTTTTATTACAGTATCACCTATTTATGTACTCGACTGTTGTCTCTATTACATTTATCGGTGCTTTTTATATGTTTCGTCACACAGTGTTTGCTTATAGTGTCATTCAAAATAACAAATATATTCTTTAGTTTCTATTTCCACTATTTTGTTCAAAATTATTATAATTAGCCCTGCTCAATGAATATACATGTGGTATAGAGTTGACATACGCATTGCCATTTGTATAAAAAATGCTACGTGTTTCTCGTTGCCCAAATAAATACAATTATCTTATCTTCGACAATCTCACCAATATGCAAGCGGTGAATTTTAAACAATAATTCGTCACTTTTTTATATTCTAATATTTCATATTCTAAAGAGTGATATTTATAAACAAGAATACTGAATCCCGGGCATTCTATGCATCTACACTAAGTAGTATAGTCTCTGTGAATATATAGAAGCTATGCATATAATGCATCAGCTTAGTCTATGACAAGGGTATCGTGACGCATTGTACTAGTTTGCCGTTCGAGGTTCCAGCACCGACCTCCTTCTTATATCAAGTTCAGTCACCAATACCGTGCTCTCTTTTTGATAAACAAATGTCTTGCTGCTTTCAGTTCTGCGGTTTCGACAACTCTAGATATAAATCTCACAGTTTTCGTATACACAGGGCAACCGAATGTGTTTTTTCAGATACATTTAAACAGTATATTTGCATAACTGACTCTGTGACTTGAGCGGAATTACTGGTGAGTTACCTGCTCGGGCTTATTTATTTTCAACATTTTTATTCCGCAACAGCAATGACCGAGCATCTGGGGTCCGTCTGGGCTTACCGCAGAACATGCTTCCACTTTTTCTCTAACATAATACGATATATTGTTGACATCCATCAGAGTCTTGAAGCCTTATTGGATTCTTGTGTGTGCATGTTTTTGCACGTATTTTGATTTGTAACATATAAATAGTACATCTGTAAGACGACTGTATTGCTTTGTTTAACATTATATTATCTGTATATAATTTATATTGAATTGTCTATTTTATATATACAAGTTTATTTAGCATCCGTTTTCATATTAATACAATTTTTGTTGATTTATATTATTACATTTCACAGTTATGATTGACAAATAACTGTTGGTGACCTTGCTTGGGCTTGGTTATTCTCTGTCTTCCCTATGAAAATGTGGGGGAAGGAAGTATGGAACGATGGTTTTCATTTATTCCATTTCGGCGTTTTCTAAAGAACCCCGTAACATTTCTTGGCAAGAATACGAAACTCGTAAAAAAATGTTCATATAAATTTTGCTGGGTTGTTAATTATATTTGATATTTATGCTAATGCTTTTGTCACGATTTTATTGAATTCCTGTCAAACAGCTAGGATTTTGCCATTGATAAATGTATTATGTTCATTTGTTCATGTCAGTATATTATTTGTTTTCCTGATAGCAGACTAGGATTTTGCCTTTGGTAACATTATGCTCATGTCATAACTTTTGTATTCCCGTCAGGCAGTTAGGATTTTGCCTTTGATAGATTTGTTCATGTAAATATATTATTTGTTTTCCTGATAGCAGACTAGGATTTTGCCTTTGGTAATATTATGCTCATGTCATAACTTGTGTAGTCCTGTCAGCCAACTAGGCTGCTGCCTTTGAGACGTATGTATGTATATTTTACGACAAAACCAAGTCTGGTTCTCGAGAGTTTATATAAGACATAGGCTATTTATGCTTGACCATCATCCCCAGTCTCCACACTATATACTATGCACACGAATATTCCTGTGTTGATGTGTTGTTATTATTTCAATCTGTGTGTTAGCATGTAAATTTGTTGTATTTTAAAAAATGTACAATGAGAGATATTTGGAATCTCAATTCCTATTGGAATCATATTACATTTTTATGTTATTGCGCCGTGACCGCCACGCCCACCACGCCCACCACGCCCACCATGCACACCACTACGTTTAATTCATCCATTTATGCATTAGTTATTATCATTAGTTCTTATCATTATTAAAATTATAATATGTTTATTTTTAGAAATGATACTATTGAAACTATACCGATTGGAATAACAGTAACATAAAACTGAAATAAGATAATTTACGCAAATCATGTACTGAAGAGTGTGCGACACACCACATCACCATCATTCTCAGTGAACGACACACCATACCACCATCATACTCAGTGTGCAACACACCACACCACCATCATTCTCAGTTAACGACACACCACAACACCATCATTCTCAGTGAACGACACACCACACCACAATTATACTCAGTGAACGACACACCACACCACTATCATACTCAGTGTGCGACACACTACACCACAACCATACTCCGCATACGACACACCACACCACTATCATACTCAGTGAACAACACACAACACCACTTTCATACTCAGTGTACGACACACCACACCACCACCATACTCAGTGTACGACATACCACACCACTATCATACTCAGTGAACGACACACCACACCACTATCATACTCAGTGTGCGACACCCCACACCACAACGATACTCTGCGTACGACACACCACACCACTATCATACTCAGTGAACGGCACACCACACCACTATCATACTCAGTGAACGGCATACCACACCACTATCATACCCAGTGTACGACACACCACACCACCATCATACTAAGTGTGTAACACACCACACCACTATCATACTCATCTCAATACGACTGTGCTCAAGTTTAACTATTGTTTACGTTATTTTTGACTAATTACCATTTTTATGTTATATATACGACATTAACATCTATGTACCTATACCTTTTGTTTAATAAAAACCTGAACGAAATTGTTTTGTTGTTTACAAAAGCGACAGTTTGTCTGCTGCCAAAATGTATCTTCCTCAAGATATACCCTGTAACAAGAAACCATTTACATGTGCTTGCGTTAGAAATTTAAACGAATAAAGTGTTATCTTTTTCTAGTTTGTTCAATATCTTTCAGCAGAAATTTATTCGTATTGGCAGCAGCAGCAGTAGCAGTAGTAGCAGTCATAGTAGTAGTAGTAGTATCCGCAGAAGTAGTAGTAATAGTAGCAGCAATAGTAGTAGTAGTAACAATAATAATAGCAGCAGCAGCAGCAGCAGTAGTAGTAGTAGTAGTAGTAGTAGTAGTAGTAGTAGTAGTAGTAGTAGTAGTAGTAGTAGTAGAAGTAGTAGTAGTAGTAGTAGTAGTAGTAGTAGTAGTAGTAGTAGTATGCGCATAAGTAGTAGTAATAGTAGCAGCAATAGTAGTAGTAGCAACAATAATAACAGCAGCAGCAGCAGCAGCAGTAGTAGTAGTAGTAGTAGTAGTAGTAGTAGTAGTAGTAGTAGTAGTAGTAGTAGTAGTAGTAGTAGAAGTAGTAGTAGTAGTAGTAGTAGTAGTAGAAGTCACATTTAGGCTAGATTTTTTAACTTTAGCCGTGAGAGGCAAGTGATCATGGGCTTTAGAAACACTTTATTAATGAATTTATTAAACTCATTTGGAAAAATGATATAATGCTCGACAGAACCTCGCATATATTTTATCCACCTTGCATAATATAGTTTTCCAACTCGTTTAATAAATTCGATGATAAATAAGCACGAATGTAAGATCCTCTATATACATGTACACAGGAAATCTTGATTGAATACACAGATCCTTTGAGAAATTAATAATCAGTAATAAATTTTCACCTCAGACGTACGAACGAATGAACAGACGAACGGACGTTCTAACAAATGGGTGGCGCCTATGCGCCCAGCTATTATTTGTGTGGCTAATTTACACAGCAGATATTTTAGCCACATAAAACCATTTTCTGAAGCACACAATTTTTTTTCAACTGTTTTTCAACCGTCCAAAAAATACTAACCTTAAACCGAAGACACTTACATGTAATTATCCATTCGCATGTGTGAACAAGGGTAAACGCTTAATGCCCTTACCATTCTCCGAAAACTTATATAAATCACGTTAGAAATCTTCCTGAATAGAATCAGTAATAAGCATATTGCTCAAAGACACAACACATGGTCTTGGTTGGGAACGGAAACAACGACTCGACAATTCACGCCATTCCTGGATCCAATGCTCTACAGCCAATGGTACAACATAAGTATCATAATGAAAACAAACACAAGAATATAAAAGCTAAGGTTTATTTGATAAAAATAGAAGCAGTTTGTGAACATAATTCAATATTAAATCTATAATATTAAAAATAATAATGGTATATATCATTATATTAAGTATATGCAAATGCACTGGTATTGAATCTAGCAAAACATTGAATAAATCAATACCAAACTACAATTGGGACATTTGACTAAGAAGTGTGATATATAGAATATGGAACCATACTGTTGTAATATTAAACTGTTGTTAATGGACATCTACGAGAAAAGATGAAATATTGTAAAATTTAAAATAAAATACATGCTGACCTTGACCTATCCCAACAGCATATGGTTACAAAATAAAACAAATGCTGACCTTGACCTGTCATCTTGTACATGTTGCCTGTGATGATGCAACCTTGACACAATAAATTATCTAGCCTAACGAAGAAAATTATTTACCATGACTTGTGAGCCTCAACCAGTATAGTACCTACCTATAAGTGTGACCTTGACCCAGAAAATGATCTACTTCGAGTTTTTGCTTCGATCTAGTAAAATATCGATATTAGGTAATGACCCTGACCCTAGGTATCAACATTGAACTGTAACCCTGACTCAGTTATCTAAAAAAATGTACTAACCATGACCTCTGATAAGTTAACAATAGTTTGTGTAAGCATAACGTCATTTTATAGTGATACACTCATAGATAATTTTACTAAAATAATGTGTAGACCAAAGTTCAATAAATGAATATTTAACAGTCTATAATGACCAAAAAACTTACATTCTAGTTAAAAGTACAGTAAAGTATGCTGTGATGAAAATGGTCAAATAATTTAAATTCGATATCTTAGATCGTCAATGGCGACTTGTATTACACGCTTGCATATCAAAAGAAAGAAATGTTTCAACACAATCAGAAACACTGAACAATATCTCCAACATCACAAATATAGAAATATATAGTACACGTTCATTTAACTTATTAAATTAAAAATCATATCAATTATCCAAAAATCAAAATCAAATAAAACAAAATAATAAAACAAAAAATTAAATCAGATCTACAATGTCTTCCAAAAAGTGAAACTCTGTGAATGTGAGTTTTTGTAACAATAGGCTCATTGCTTACATGGCATTACGTTATCTGTTTTACACATTACATTTGATACAAATATAAAATTATTACAAATAGGATACAAAACATATTTAAATCTGTTTTTTTTTTAATTAAATCTAATTTGCCTTTCTATAAACAATCAAGTAAATGTTAATTGTTTGTTTATTATAGCCCTATTTAAAGGGACAGCCACAGTGGGCTGATAAGCCACCTTTATGTTGTTCACAGTTCCTTCCCGAAAGCTATCATTGCCAGGCCAGGCTGTAAGACATTCGGTACCCCTCAATTTAACAAGCTGCTGGGTGAGCAACCTGCGGCATCAGAAAGAAATCAAAGTGCTTCCACCGGAACTCATCCCTTTGACCTCCCGCTTCCGAGGTGGAAGTCTTAACCACTAGGCTACGGAAGACGGTATATTAAAAATGTTGTTTTTTTTAGCCAGATATACAAGTTGTCAATTTGATTAATTTCATTATAATAAAACAAGTATTAACGATTCATTTATGAATTTTGTTTGAACACGTTCGTGTTTAACTAGAATCCAAGAACCAATACAACATACGAGTGTGCGGATCTCTTGTAACTACATGTATGAATAAGGGAATAATTAAGCCAAAACGCAGTACACTATTGAAAACCTGAAATTGTTCATCATCCTACTTTTAGGTGGAACAAGGGAAATAACTCTGAAGTTACTAGATGATATAAGTAATATATATATATGTATAATATACATGTAAATAATGTAATGAGCAAGCAGATTATGAAATAGGTAGTAAAGGCAAGTCGGTTATAAAATGTGCATAAAATAGCACAGCTGGCATGAAATAGTGAAAATGGCAAGGATTAATGGAATAATGAAGTGGACATGAAATAATGACGTTGGCATGGAATAATGAAATGGGAATAGAATAATGAAATGGGCATGAAATAATGAATATTGGCAACAAAAATACCCATACATGTATGTACACACGTATTTATAGCATAAATCCAGACATGATCAATGTAAAGTGCTATTATACAGCAGTATCCCTCTAAATCCAATAAATTGATTAAAACTTATCAAAATCAAATCTCATGTTCACCATATAAAAAATCCATGCTAACAAAGATTGCATCAACCCCATCACCGTGTAAATTACAACAGAAATGATATCTTAGACTTATTAACAGCCGGACAAACATTTAATAATTGACGTCAAATTAACATTTTATAACACATAATACGACCCCTTGGCATATTAAGGTGCTACGCACCTATACGTGCTTCCTATACGTATAGCACCTTAATGCACTAAGGGGTCAACTGTACGATATGATTACTAAAATAAGAATATGGCAGTATATTTGTATTAGTTACAGAAATTAAAAACATCAAGTCGAAAAGCGGCCACAACTCCTGTAACATTTTATAGAGCGATGTTGACAAATATTAAACCCGGCCTGTATTTTACAATTAAACAACTCCTGTAACATTTTATAGAGCGATGTTGACAAATATCAAACCCGGCCCGTATTTTACAATTAAACAACTCCTGTAACCTTTTATAGAGCGATGGTGAAAACTATCAAACCCGGCCTGTATTTTACAATTAAACAACTCCTGTAACATTTTATAGAGCGATGTTGACAAATATCAAACCCGGCCCGTATTTTACAATTAAACAACTCCTGTAACATTTTATAGAGCGATGTTGACAAATATCAAACCCGGCCTGTATTTTACAATTAAACAACTCCTGTAACATTTTATAGAGCAATGTTGACAAATATCAAACCCGGCCTGTATTTTACAATTAAACAACTCCTGTAACATTTTATAGAGCAATGCTGACAAATATCAAACCCGGCCTGTATTTTACAATTAAACAACTCCTGTAACATTTTATAGAGTGATGGTGAAAACTATCAAACCCGGCCTGTATTTTACAATTAAACAACTCCTGTAACATTTTATAGAGCGATGTTGACAAATATCAAACCCGGCCCGTATTTTACAATTAAACAACTCCTGTAACATTTTATAGAGCGATGTTGACAAATATCAAACCCGGCCTGTATTTTACAATTAAACAACTCCTGTAACATTTTATAGAGCAATGTTGACAAATATCAAACCCGGCCTGTATTTTACAATTAAACAACTCCTGTAACATTTTATAGAGCAATGCTGACAAATATCAAACCCAGCCTGTATTTTACAATTAAACAACTCCTGTAACATTTTATAGAGTGATGTTGACAAATATCAAATCCGGCCCGTATTTTACAATTAAACAACTCCTGTAACATTTTATAGAGCGATGTTGACAAATATCAAACCCGGCCTGTATTTTACAACTAAACAACTCCACATCAAATATCAATTAAAGATTTTTCAGAAATTATTCATCAGAAATCAATTTGACGGACAAAAGACAGGAGTTATACCATTGTCCCTTCAACTTTGAATGGCCGTGGCATAAAAAATTGCCTGAAGTGTGAATTTAATATCAATAAGCATGTGCTATGTAAATAGGAATTCTAAATGCACATACCACCTTGATGCTCATATGTTTACATTCATAAAATGTTTTCACTTATGAGTGAAAAGATACACTGTAATAAATATTGTATATACTACCATACTAGGTCAACTTTTTAGATAATATTCCATTAACAAAGATAAACTATGATAAAGTGCACAATTGGTTTAGAGCCTTTAACTGTTTTACTTGCAGCATTGCAGTAAGAGCACCTGTCATCTACTTTATGTACAAATGCAGGACCGATAGTTCACAAAAATGTATTCAACTGTTTCTAATGGCAGAAAGACATTTGCTATCCTTCCAAGATGAGATATGACTTAATTGTTTACACTGTCACATTAAAGTCCGTATTGATGACATACATGTATTTTGGGTAATTTTGTTTGTACAGGTATTCTTCAAATGAATGATAACCAACTGAAAACAAAATTTTCTTCATTTCAAATGTGTATGGTTGGGTGGAGGTTCAGGCCCTGTATTCACAAAATGCCATTTTCAATCAATATTCTCACAATTTTATGTATTTGTGAACAATTATAATGTCACTGTAAATTATTACATTGATATATATATTCTTTAAAACATGTAACAACAAAAAAAAGTATTCATAAAATTTCTGATGTAGCATTCTTACATTTCCCTTCACTTCATCCTGAAGTTGAGATGATTTGTGAATACTGGGGCCAGAACCATAAGATCTGAGGTAAATGAATAATAATCTCAAAGCAGGCCTTGGGTCAATTACATTCAGATAGTCCTCAGGTAAAAAATACATAAAGATAGTCCCAAGGTCAATTACAGTCAAGTCCTAAATATTTGTAACAAACTCATTAATTCGTACACTGTACATTTGCACAAAGGTCAACTTTTACAGTACTTTATATGGCATGCTCACATGTACTCTAGTGGACAACTGTACTTTGTAAAATTGTTTTTCGAAAAGTTTCCATGTACTGACCTTTTAAAAACTTGGTGACAGTTTAATTGTAAATCTGTCAGCACCACTGATCAAACAGTACAAGGCAGTACAGGGAATTCCATGTTACATGCTGGATGAGGATAAACTATTGTGAATTCAGGTACAATTGGATACAAAGATTTGTAATCACTTGAAACATACACATTTACATGGTTACAATATGTACCTGATAATGAACAAAAAAAACACATGTATATCAATCAGTAAAAAGTACATTGGCAACTCCGCCAC
This sequence comes from Panopea generosa, assembly GCA_029582155.1. NCBI lineage: Eukaryota > Metazoa > Mollusca > Bivalvia > Adapedonta > Hiatellidae > Panopea > Panopea generosa. Next base: position 26,048,704 of record CM055907.1, read on the forward strand.
AATATTATTTCTGTTCTAGAGAGGTATCAGCCAGCTGTAGGCTAGCTTTAACATGTTATTAATAAATTACTGCAGGGAAGAGAATATGTGTGTGCTAAATTTTTCTGGCATTTTTCAGTGACATAAAATCAGAACTTGCAGTTAAGGATTTCTGTAGTATTCATATTGGAATTTATAGAAAAAAACTTACACAATAACAATAGTAATCAACACTTTGTTGATCTAATGTTTTGATGCGATTAAAAATATGTGAAAATGAGCATTATGGTGGTGCCTAGGAACAATGTCTACTCTGCACTTCAAAAACAAAATAGAAGAAAAGGTCACTCAAAATTGATTAACACCATTACAGTGTATTACTTAAACGAGGACAACATCCAAAGTTTGTTGTTGTTTTGGTTATGGTCACTTTCAAAAGTCTTCATTTTTTCAAAAAAAACATAAAACTTTTTATACACATGACATGACTGTGCTGTGATGAAATATCAATATTATTTATGCAACATCATAAATATTAATTTAGGAAATGTCATAAATAGGACAATTTTTTATTAACAAATGACAAATTATAATATTCAATTGAATATGGTGATATTCAATGTACCAGTATGTTTGGTTGATGCTTAAAAATGGATAATACAAGAAGTTATGTAAAAGTTTGGTGAGTTGTGCATGATTTTTAGTTTGCTTCTTATTCTATAGTCATGTGAGCTACAGCGTACTAGTTTGTTTACAGACAGTGGACACAGGGTTGAATTGTGACAGAGTATTTATTCAATATTTAAACAATAATTCCAAAAGGGTGTTATGGAGATGTGGTTGGGGAAAAGAAATTGAGAGGGAGGTATTGTGTCGGTAAAAAAAGTTGAAATGGAGCGGGTATTGAATTTAATACTAGTTGAATATTAGTATGAAATAAATAGCTCCACCAATTGCAGCAATATAGCCTGGGCACTCAATGTTATTTTCTGGATTATGGGGTAAGAGCACATGCTCCTGATCTGTTCAGTCTAAGTGTAACCTATAAAATTATCTAAAGTATAAACAAATTTGTAAACTGGTAGTGCACATTATATAGTACCTGGACACACAACATTTGCATTAAGCTGAACTATGTATGGTTGCAAAAATATTTAGCCAGGACAAGAATGGGATATACTGACTGGAGAACAGATGGACAGATGTTGTGTAATCCCCTCCTCATACCCAGCTGGTCCAAGTTTAACCGCACCATTTTACCAATAAGAAAAAAATAATTTATGTCTTTTTACATATGGCACTACTTCACCACAAGGTTGATATGTGAACAAAGTTTTGTGAAGTGACCTTGAAAGGATTTGGAGTTGTACTTCTGAAACAGTCAATTTTGTAATTTTGGATATTTGTTACCATGATTCCAGAAAAGTATTAGAAATGGAAACTCCACAATAACAAAGGCACTATAATAAGACCACTAAAGTTGACATGTATATAAAGTTTTGTGAAGTTACTTCAAACATTTTTTGATCTGTGACGCACATATTGTGCCCCCCCCCTCCCCCCATGATTGAGATGTGATATTTATTAGTAAAAGACCATTCATAATTAAGCCTTCCTCCAATTACAATATTGACAGTATAAGCAAACTGTACATGTACCAGAGTGTATTTCATGAACATATTCTGAATAAATTAATTAACATATTTGCATTCTTATTGTCTAATATAAAATTTGTATTAAACATTTTTTTGTCAACTGTCTTTTCTTGAAGTAATCTGCAGTGACTACTTCCAAATACTACAGTGCAGATTGATCAACTCCTACTTATATAACTACATGTCCTTGGAATAATAATATACTTTAACAGTGTTTCCTCCAGAGCGCGTGCTTGCATTTTTGACACAATTAAATCTCATTTGACGCAATCAAGTTTGTTCAGTGCGTCCACCATATGACCCAACCTTAAAAACCTTACAGAAATTCAAATTACATATATTTGTTTCGGCAAGCTGGCTTCAGAGTTACTTTTACAGTGCTAGCTGTTTTGACAGATCACGTGGTCTGATTCAAGAAAATCCCAGTTCTAATAAGTTACATAAACACTATAGTGGTTATTTATGCTATGTTGAATGAATCTAGTCTAGCAAAGTTTTATTTTCCAAAGAGTATAATGGTAAACATGTGGCTCAGCCGAAATATAAAATATTGAAAGAATTTTAGTGATTTCATTAAAAATAGTTAGGGCCAAGGTGATTGAGCTGTGACCATGACATTTGAAAAGTTCATGGCCAAAGGGCCATAATCATAAAAACAACTAAGTTTCTAGTTGTTGAAACTTGTTGACAGAATTGAAACATTCTTTGAAGTTAAATTGTTTTGAAGGTGTTAACTTAAGTTGCAGTTTTGATGGAGAAATTTGTGTGAAACAGGAAGTAAAACTGTTTTAGTAAAATCAAACTCCATTTATTCATGTTGATTAAGTTTAAAACTAGTCAACTGATGACCCCCAGATTTTTAAAAATTGAAGCTAGAGAAAACACTGCTTTAAAAGTAATACTTTATAGTGAATAAAAGCTCTACCTTTATATTAATAACCAGCCAAGTTAGAATTCTAAAATTGGATAGACACCCCTAAAATTAACCGAATTCAGTGCCGAAAATGTGTACAGTTTATTAGTTAAAGAAAGGAGAGAGAAAACCCTATCTATACATGTATAACCATGGTTTACACGTAAAGTGTATGTGGCCCTCATTTGTTGACTGGCCTTATTTAGTTGATTCAACTCACAGTGATATATCTGGCCAATAGTTGAACAACTCTGTAAAAAATCATGGAACAAAGAAAAGCAATTCTATTGTTTAGATTGATTTTACATTTTAGGGATCCCTGGGTGATGTCCTAACTTGACCTCATGCCCAGGTTAGATAAAAATAAATTTCCTGCTCAAAATTACAACAGTTTTTATGATTTATCAAATGAATCACGTAACTTCAATTTTATTCAGATCTGATCTGTCATATCATTTACTTATTATTAAATTTGGTCCATCTGAAAAAGATTCAGAATGGCGACGTCGTCAAGAAGTTGGTGCGCGATACTTATTTTTAGATTCAGAATTAGGTTGCGATTTCAATACTTTGCTTAGAATATAAAATTGGTCATGTTTTGGTGTACATTGTATTTAAAATCCAAAATCATTCATATATCAGTTATAAATGATAATTAGATGCTACATATTATTGTTCAGACGTTTGCTGTATTTTTTCCTTATAACCTACCACAGTGGTGGTCTAGGGGTAGAGCATTCGCCATGCATGCAGAAAGGTTGTGTGTTCAATCCCTGGTCGGGTCATACCAAAGACTTAAAATGGTACTAGAAGCTTCCTTGCTTAGCGCTAAGCATTTAGAGGATAGGTCTAGGTCTGGTCAGCCTAGTGGCAGTATAATGTGACTTGGTGGGGTAGCATACCATGTGTCTGCGGCTAATACTCAAGCATGGCAGCACTCAGAATATTGTCTCAAGCAGACAATTTGCAACATATATGAATTTTTTTTAAAAAAACACCATACAGCTGCAACTCCTTGTGTACTACCTTTAATAAGTATTTTATTTTGAAATTTAAATAATGACCATGAGTTTATTATCTCAGAGTTTAAGTTGAAAAAAACATAGGAATTGAATCTACCAGTATACAAAGGATAGGATATGGTTCTCAGATTCCCATGTAACTTAATCCTCTCTCTGGTGTGACTATAGATATATGTCCTATTCCATATGTTAATAAGATGTAAAGCAACAGTACAATTTAAAATTATGCTTTTTGTAAATGTGCTATCATCAGCTTGTACTACTGAGATGACATATTTCTATATGATAAAGAGGTTATACCCATGAGACTTGCACTGGATGGACCTCAGTATAATAACAGATATATCAGTGCACTGTATAACACAAAATTAATTAAAACCTGTATGCTCTATTTAGAAAAAAAGTTTTTTTGTAATTGTTAGATTCCATATACATGTATACATCTTATCAAATGGATAGACACATATGCAATAAAATCAGCTAGTAAAGAGAAATTTTCAAGACAGATGGCTGTTTGATTTATGCTAAACTAAGGAATATGGGAAATTCCTTAAAACTTGTGGTTTAATTCTTAAGCAAGGTGCATTTTTATTAAAATAATAAATAATAATGGGTAAATGAAAGTTCGATTCCAAAGAAGAGGTTTCTTAATAAATGTACATTTTCACTAAAAAATGAACAGATACAATTTCAATGAAACAATAAATATGGGGAAATAAAAATGTGGCTCCTTTAAAAATGGGTAGTTCCATAAAGGTACATTTCCACTAAAACAACTCATATGGAAAAATCAAAGTGTGACTCCTCAAAACAGGTATAATAAAGAAGACCAGTTTGGCTGTACATGTTATAGTGTAATAAGCTACACATTACAAATATAAATAATACTACAATGTTACTGTTGAAATGTTTATGACTGAAAACATTTCTATTGACACACTGATGAAATACCGAACACTTTGACCTTTATGCTTTAGGAAAGGGATAAAACACTGGAAAGTTGAAATGCCTCATTTACAGTATATAATGTAGCACATTGTTTTATGATATTAAAAGGTTCTTGTCACCCACCTCTACTCACCAGCAAATATCTTTCATACTTTTAATTCTTTTTTTAATTTTTTTTAACTTGCATTTCTTATGTTCCACCATCATCCTCAATTTCCCCCTCCCCTACTCTGTAAAAACTTCTACCATGCTTATCTGCTCATACACTTATTGTTAACCCTTCAACTCTTTATTTCAACCTATTTTTCTTTTTTACACTACAATTATTTTTTGCCTCCACTCCCCTCCAACCCCTTGTACATTATGTCAGTAATATAACAGCAGCCTGTGTACCTTACCTGAATTTGCTAGAAAGATAATCAGCACTAGACTAATTTTATCTCTGGAAGTTGCTTACTACTTCCTCACTAATTCAGAGGTGGGAGACTTATGGATATAGTACAAAGTTTATGACTAATCCATAATTGAACATTCTGGTTTGGCGAGAATTGTAACTCATGACACCTGGAGACTCATTAACCAACAGCACCAGTCAGACAGACATAGTGTGTATGTTGCCCTAATATTTCTACTTGGACAGTGGCCCATTCTACACCAATATTATGTGACATTTAAAAAGTCTAAGCGACATTTTGAAAATTCTATGTGTCAATATACTTAAACATGAAAATGCAATAAACATAAACCTACTCAAAAATAGTAATTATATATTATTATGTCACTTTGAACCAGAAGTTGGCAGTAAAAAAAAAAATCTCTGCCACACCCATGGATTTCGAACACAAAATCACTGCTTGCATAAAATCTTATATGAACTTAGCTAATACAGATATGCAGTAAGACGCTTGCATTTACCATATTTCATCATGTTCATAATGAAAATGTAGGGTACATAAAAATTACCGGGACACAAGGACACTTATGTAACATTTTGAGATTTTATAGGACTATGGCCCATGGGTTAACCTGTCACTGCTTACATGCATCTGCTCTTTTGATGATAATAAAATTAGTTGATTTGCTAGACAATGCTTGAGATATGAAAAAACGCACAAAGTTTTTGCATCAATGGAAGAGAAAATGATAAAGAAGAAACAGATTCAAACCATTCAGATCCCCTTCTGGAAATTTTATCCTCCTTATTGGATTGATTCTAATTTGGTATGACTGGACAATGGTACTGATTTCAAACTGAATCATATTTCACAAATGAAAAAGAAAATGGAAATCTAACTGTCACATGTCAAGTAAGAACGTTATGTTTTGAGTTGAAAAGTCGAGTGTCGAGTTTAGAGAAGTCGAGTATCGAGTAAGAACAGTGAGGGTCAATTATAAATTTTGAGTGTCAAGCAATAAAATAGAAACTGTTGTTCTATTTCCAGTTTTAAATTTCTTATGTGTTTAAGATGGGTTTTTTTATCTGAGGCATTTTTATATCAATAGATTATAAGACAATAGGTAACTTACTCATTTAATTTAAGAAAGGTCAAATATTTAAACAAAAAAGATAAATACATGTATTTAAAATAGGGTGTTTTATTACATTTTTATTTCAAATGCAGCAGTTAAAAATTCAAATGACCTGCATGAATGTAAACTGTTTTATATGAAGGTATTGACATGAGCTGTTGACACTGATAACCTGAATGAGACAAGTGAGACAGAGACATATTTTATTTAATATAACCGCCAAACAACTCTGCTGTTGATATAACCCTCATAATTAGGAGTGATAATTGTGTTTGGATCTGTTACATGCTAAAGGTTTATGGAGACCATTTGTTTTGTTTGTTTCCATTGCAGATATGTATACAAGTTAAAACTTTTCTGAATGCAAACCAACTTGTTCTTTTAAAATTAAGCAAATATATATTGACACATTGATGTTGAACACACTATTTCAATTGTTATTAAAATATTTATTACAGTTTTTGTGTCAGAGTGAACTTGCCATACATATAACTGTCATGCCATACTCTATTCCCATACTTAACCAGCCATTTAGACTGCTGTACTAAATCAGCCATTCTAAACCAGCAACAACTACCATACTAAACCTGCCATACTGACTGCCATAATGATCACTACAAAACCCGCCATGATGAGGCCTGCCATACTTGTCATACAGACTGTCATACGAAACCCACCATACTAAACCAGCCTTGTTGACTGCTATAAACATCGCTATAAGGACTGCCATAATAAACTAGGCATACTGACTTCCATTCTAAACCCGCCATACAGACTGTCATATTATACCAAGCATATGAACTTCCATACTAAATCTGCAGAACATACTATAATTTTAAACTCATAATACAGACTGTCATACTAAATCCACCATACCAATTGCCATACTTAGCCTGCCAGTGACTGCCACAATGACCGCCATACACACTGCCATTCTAAACCCACAATACAGACTCATACAAGACCCCACATACAGACTGTCATACTAAATCCGTCATACCAATTGCCATACTTAACCCCCCATTAACTGCATAATGACCACCAAACATACTGCCATTCTAAACCCGCAATACAGACTGTCATACTAAATCCACCATACCAATTGCCATACTAAACCCGCCAGTGACTGCCATCATATAATGACCGCCATACATACTGCCATTCTAAACCCCACATACAGACTGTCATACTAAATCCGTCATACTAATTACCATACTAAACCCGCCAGTGACTGCCATAATGACCGCCATACATAATGCCATTCTAAACCCCACATACAGACTGTCATACTAAATCCGTCATACCAATTGCCATACTTAACCCGCAAGTGACTGCCATAATGACCGCCATACATACTGCCGTTCTTAACCCCATATACAGACTGTCATACTAAATCTGTCATACAAATTGCCATATTAAAACCGCCAGTGACTGCCATAATGACCGCCATACATAATGCCATTCTAAACCCCACATACAGACTGTCATACTAAATCCGTCATACCAATTGCCATACTTAACCCGCCAGTTACTGCCATAATGACCGCCATACATACTGCAATTCTTAACCCCACATACAGACTGTCATACTAAATCCACCATACCAATGCCAAATCCATCATACCAATTGCCATACTTAACCCACCAGTGACAGCCACAATGACCGCAATACATACTGCCATTCTAAACCCACATACAGACTGTCATACTAAATCCGTCATACCAATTGCCATACTTAACCCGCCAGTTACTGCCATAATGACCGCCATACATACTGCCATTCTAAACCCCACATACAGACTGTCATACTAAATCCATCATACCAATTGCCATACTTAACCCGCCAGTGACTGCCATAATGACTGCCATACATACTGCCATTCTTAACCCCACATACAGACTGTCACACTAAATCCACCATACCAATTGCCATACTAAACCCGCCAGTGACCGCCACAATAAACGCCATACATACTGCCATTCTTAACCCCACATACAGACTGTCATACTAAATCCGCAATACCATTTGCCATACTTAACCTGCCAGTGACTGCCACAATGACCGCCCTACTTACTGCCATTCTAAGCCCGCAATACAGACTTGTAATAAGCCCCACATACAGACTGTCAAACTAAATCCACCATACCAATTGCCATACTAAACCGGCCAGTGACTGCCATAACGACCGCCATACATACTGCCATTCTAAACCCGCAATACAGACTGTCATACTTAATCCACCATACCAATTGCCATACTAAACCCGCCAGTGCCTGCCATAATGACCACCATACATACTGCCATTCTAAACCCCACATACAGACTGTCATACTAAACCCACCATACATGTCTCACTACAACAGTTACGCCCTTTTTTCCCACGGTAGCAAGATTCTTACTCTTAAAAAATAGGCCTATGTATAGGCCTATGGTTATGAAATATTTTTAAAATGGTTCATAGTGGCTGTGATTTCTTGCTGCAGATGAGTAGAGCAAAAGTTGGCATAGCATATACTGCAATAAGACACCACTGGTGTTAAAAATGTGACTTTTATAGGATTTCAACATATGCATGTATTTATGAGCATTTGAGGTCTTCTTTTTTCAAAAAAACTGAGGGTGTCACTGCACCCTCTTTAAAAAAAACAAAAAACGTGGACAACCTACCAGTTATTGTGCATTTTTATGTGTGTATACATTCCTGCTATGAAAAAAAAGTACTTTAAAAAAAATATTTTTTTACCAGTGAAATTCTAGACCTTATTTTATATAGAACAAAGAACAAAATTCAACTGTGCAGTGAGACCTTAATACTGCCATTCTAAACCCACATTACAGACTGTCATACTAAACCGCCATACTTAACCCCATTTTCAGACTGTCATACTTAACCTGACAGACAGACTGCCATACTAAACCCAACATACAGACTGTCATACTGAACCTACCATACAGACTGCCATACTAAACCTACCATATTAAACCCCACATACAGACTGTCATACTAAACCTGCCATACAGACTGCCATTCTAAACCTGAATTACAGACTGTCATACTAAACCGCCATACTAAACCCCATTTTCAGACTGTCATACTTAACCTGACAGACAGACTGCCATACTAAACCCCACATACAGACTGTCATACTGAACTTACCATACAGACTGCCATACTAAACCTATCATACTAAACCCCACATACAGACTGTCATACTGAACCTGCCATACAGACTGCCATACTAAACTCGCAATACAGACTGTTATACTAAACCCGCCATACTACAACAGTTTTCGGATATGCGCCTTATTTGAAGTCATGTGCTCATTGTTAGATACAAAATTGACAGTAAGGCTTACTTCTGGTGTATGCTTATCATATTAAAGTCATACTGCCTGCCATACTGACTAGTAACTACCATACTAAACCCAACATATCATCTTTATATAACTATAATATGTGGACTAAGTTATTAAACTAGGCTGGCCAGTTGTCATTAGTTGAGTTTTCTGACCTTGATTAGGAATATTGCTATGTTTCCTCTTGTTTCTCAAATAAAAGTTATTTTTATGATTTGATTTCAATCAAGCTTTGATATGTAAATGAGACCTTTGATAACACTGCCAATCAAACGGTCACTGACTGAACTATCTGCACCTAAATTGTAAATTAGTCCATCACCTGATTCCGCTTGTCTTTTTTTTTTCAAATTTCAATGGACTATAAGACCTTAAAAAAACTATTGATGAGAAAATGAGAGTGAATCTGTTTTTCCATAGCATTTCCATGTAAAGTCTTGTTCAGTGTGGTTGCTGTTTCAACAAATATAAAATCCCTACTCATACAGATTATTTAAATCCAAACAATTAAGAACAGCATTTAACAACTTGTAGTTATTAGTTCCACTAAAGGCATCTCTATTCATGAAATATTGGAATTGTTTACATTTGTAACTGCATCCATTAGTGTGAAATCAAACCCTCATTCATGGCATTATGTGGTTATTTTAAAAAAAAATCTCTGTGATGATTGATATACAACATTGTGTCTCATTATCATTCATCTCTAACTGCTGATTCAAGTGGGGAAGTTATCAGTTACTTTCGGAGATTGGGTGTGCTTGAGTACTGGTTAGCCTTTCAGGAAACTGTGGTTAGGTTAGCTAATCGTCTGTTAGCCCTCAATGGCATAAAAATGATGCTAAATATTCAATCAATCAATCAATACTCAACACTCAATTTTCTTATTCTACACTCAATTTTCTAACGCTACACTCAACTTTCTTACTCTACAATCAATTTTTGATTGACCCCCTTGATTGATACAAATTTTAATCTCTTTTTTTTGAGACCTCTCTAGATCCCTTAAGACATAATTAACCCTGTCATTTTTACAAGTATGAATCTCCTTGACATGCTAATGTGAAATATCTGTGAAAATTTAAGCAAAAAAAGTTCAACTTTAAAAACATCTTATTAATCTTTATGAGTATCACATGTTAATCCTAAAATCCCTATGAGCAGGGTCCTTTTTTAACCACAGGATCTCTATTTGTGCCACTATGATAGTAAAACTATATTTGGTGACACTTTTGATAAATTATTTTCTGCATTTTACATGTAAAGTCTGGTACATACATGAACAACAGCAGGATCATGTCTGTGTACAGTGATGACAGCTGTTAATTGACATTTTTCAATACTACAGTAAAAACAGCACTGAAGGTCAAGTGTAAAATATGCCAGTGAAGCTAAAAAAAAACGTAACTGTAAAATGTGTGTGTTTACATGGCCCACCGTCATACCCTTGACGGCCTAAATGAAAAGTACATGGAATGCCATTATACACAAGCGATAACAGTAACTTTTATTTAGGACTTGACTGTATATCCAGATAGTTCCTATGTCATTCAGATAGTCCTTGGGTCAAAAACATTCAAATATTCCCTAGGTCAATTAAATTCAAATAGTCTCTACATCAAATACATTCAAATAATCCTTAGATCAATAATGAATTACATCAAATAGTCCCTACATCTACATGTATTACATTGAAATAGTCCCTATGTCAATTACATTGAATTAGTCTCTGCGTCAATAACCGGTACATTGATAAAGTCCCTATGTCAATTACATTGAAATAGTCTCTGTGTCAATTACCGGTACACTGATAAAACTCTCTACGTCAATTACATAGAAATAGTCTGCGTCAATAACCGGTACATTGATAAACTCCCTACGTCAATTACATTGAAATAGTCTGTGTCAATTACCGGTACACTGATAAAGTCTCTATGTCAATTACATTGAGATAGTCTCTGTGTCAATTACCGGTACACTGATAAAGTCTCTATGTCAATTACATTGAGATAGTCTCTGTGTCAATTACCGGTACACTGATAAAGTCTCTACGTCAATTACATTGAGATAGTCTCTGTGTCAATTACCGGTACATTGATAAACTCTCTACGTCAATTACATTGAGATATTCTCTGTGTCAATTTCCGGTACACTGATGAAGTCTCTACGTCAATTACATTGAGATAGTCTCTGTGTCAATTACCGGTACACTGATAAAGTCTCTACGTCAATTACATTGAGATAGTCTCTGTGTCAATTACCGGTACATTGATAAAGTCTCTACATCAATTACATTGAGATAGTCTCTGTGTCAATTACCGGTATATTGATAAAGTCTCTATGTCAATTACATTGAGATAGTCTCTGTGTCAATTACCGGTACATTGATAAAGTCTCTACGTCAATTACATTCAACTAGCTCCTACATTGTTACTGACCAAAATGATTTTTTAAAAAGAGTATCAAACATAAAACATACAAAAAACATTTTCAGCAGTAACCATTGACGGGCAAGGTCAACTTTTTTCGAATAATGATTATCGATTTTAAAAAAAATAAACAACACTTCTACTTTTCGCTTATTATATGCAAGTCATGTAATTACAATTTATTGAAAAAATATATAAATGAAAAGCTTAACAAAATATGTAAATATAAGTAATTATAATAAAAGTACACGCAGTGTATCACATTATATTGGATGAGCAGATTCCATTCGCAAATATAAACATAAATTTAGTGACGGTTAATATGGGGACCCTGCAAATCTGATTACAAACTATAGATTAAATATACATGTATGTAAAAATAACAGTATATAGCATATATACAAATATGGAGATACTTATTTGTGAACATCCAGACATAAATCTACAGACGAGACTATGGCGAGTATGCCTAGCTACAATGTAAACCATAGACACAATATCAAGGCATCTACATGACTTATATACATGTACTATGGTTTGACATGCAACATATCTGGACTGGAGGGACAATTTACATACATGAACTGATAGCTTTATATAAATTATATTGTATATGTAGGCCAAAAGTCTTTGCTTGTTCTTTCACTACCTATGCATCAAAAATACAGCATACTCAAAATATTTTTTTTCCACAGATTTCAGGATGTTTTTTTTTTTTGTTACACTCATATTACCGTAACACCAGTTTGTACATTTTGTACGTTATTTGAATGATAGTATTTTGCTTTGATTTTGGATAAAAAATTCCTATTAACCTGTCCAGTTTTGAAACAGTTTTGAAAAATAAGATCAACAGAGACCTTTCAAACATTTTTAATGTTTGCCGTAACCATTTTGATAAACAATCATGTTTATCCTCTCAAAACACGATAAACTCCAAATAATATCATTCTAGCATCTATTTCAAGGCAAAACTCTTCTCAAAAACAAAATTATAATTTTTTTTAAATTGATTAGGGCTTCTGTGAATCATATTTAAGGTGCTTCTCGGGTGGAACCAGTAATGAGTGCTGTTTTTGATAGGTCAAGCATGTGATCAAGCTAACAACCTCTGGTGTGAGCAGCCATCAATCTATCCACTGCACTTACATTCATAATTCTTATTTCATAAACACAACCAATTTTACAAATTGTTTGAAAGCATTTGCTATACACAATAATCTGTCAATTTGAAAGTTGTTATATTGGCAGCAGTAGCATTTGCTATATGCAATAATCTGTCAATTCGAAAGTTGTTATATTGGCAGCAGTAGCATTTGCTATACATAATAATCTATCAATTTGAAAGTTGTTATATTGGCAGCAGTAGCATTTGCTATACACAATAATCTGTCAATTTGAAAGTTGTTATATTGGCAGCAGTAGCATTTGCTATACACAATAATCTGTCAATTTGAAAGTTGTTATATTGGCAGCAGTAGCATTTGCTATACACAATAATCTGTCAATTTGAAAGTGGTTATATTGGCAGCAGTAGCAATTGCTATACATAATAATCTGTCAATTTGAAAGTTGTTATATTGGCAGCAGTAGCATTTGCTATACATAATAATCTGTCAATTTGAAAGTTATTATATTGGCAGCAGTAGCATTTGCTATACATAATAATCTGTCAATTTGAAATTTGTTATATTGGCAGTAGTAGCATTTGCTATACAAATTTATGTCAATTTGAAAGTTATTATATCAAAATCAATTACTTCTTTTCTTCATGAAATAATGAAAATGAAAAATGGTTTTAAAACTTCATATCAGCATACACTTCTAACAAAATGGTATTCAGCAATGACGACGTTTAAATAATTCATATTAATCTTTTTTTTATCAAACTCATGCACAAAACTATATGTTGTAATAACAAACAAGCTTTTTAAGTCAACAAAACTAATTTTTTCAGGCATAAATCGCACAGAAATCTTTTAAACAACATGTCTAAAGCTACATTTATTTAAAGAATAAATCATTTTATATACAAGTACAATGACATGTAGGTTGATATGAAATAAGTCAACTTAATACTCGCATATCATTTACACGTCCAGTTTCAAGACTTTGACCTATACAGCTAACAAATATTTGCACATATAAACCATACCGGATATTTTAACTGTTGTTAAATAAATGTCAATGCTAGTACCATTCCAAAAGATATCAAAAGTAGGCACATGGAACCCGAGTATCTATGCAGTAGTAGTATCTAAGTCCACTTCCTATCTAAACTAAACAAAACTTACCATGAACATCATGTTTCATGCAAATTATTAGAATCAGAATTTGAAGTTGTAATTTCCAAATCAAAAGTAAACATGAATGTGTGTGCATGTGGATATCTAAATAAAACTTATCTTATTTCCTTCTTATTTACTAAACATTAAAACAACACATACAAGAAATCCTTCACTATTTGTTTTTCCTTTACATCCACATTGTTATATGATGCATGATTTCTAAATATTCCACAGGCTAGTCATGTTCCCCATCCTTTTTAAATTTTAAAACTATATTTATATCGAATAATATCCCTAAGTCTTACTGACGTTATGATCCCCATCCTTTTTAAATTTTAAAACTATAGTTATATCGAATAATATCCCTAAGTCTTACTGAAGTTATGTTCCCCATCCTTTTTAAATTTTAAAACTATAGTTATATCGAATAATATCCCTAAGTCTTACTGAAGTCATGTTCCCCATCCTTTTAAATTTTAAAACTATAGTTATATCGAATAATATCCCTAAGTCTTACTGAAGTCATGTTCCCCATCCTTTTTAAATTTTAAAACTATAGTTATATCGAATAATATCCCTAAGTCTTACTCAAGTTATGTTCCCCATCCTTTTTAAATTTTAAAACTATAGTTATATCGAATAATATCCCTAAGTCTTACTCAAGTTATGTTCCCCATCCTTTTTAAATTTTAAAACTATAGTTATATCGAATAATATCCCTATGTCTTACTGAAGTCATGTTCCCCATCCTTTTTAAATTTGTTAAAGTATGTCCCCTAAGAGAACCAGCCATCGCCCTCTCTGCATAAGCCCAAATATGTATTACACACCAATACAATTGCGTATCCCTTCCCATAAATCGTCGAAAATATTGATGGCATAACGGTAAAGCTGATATTATACTTCCTCTGTAACCCCCATAAGAGCATTTGCCTAAAATATACCAAACCTTATAATATGAAACCCTCAACCTGACCATGCCAGTATGAATGTCTAATAAATAAAACAAAATATCTGGCTTTTGTTTCACCTTCATATTAAGAATATATTTAAGTATTTAAGTACTTAAATCCAAAAAAAGCATCCAAGTGATCATGATTTTAGACTGGTTCCAGAAAAAATGCATTTTGTTTGCTAACACTGATTAATGAATATTAATACGACCAGACGAAATTAAGTTGTATTTGAGTAAAATTTAGAATAAAATGTGAGTGAAACAGGAGCCAGTACAGTTAATTCCAAATTCAAGTCTGGAATTTCGATCAAAGAATATTTACTACTATCCTTCTGCCTTTATGTTTTAACAACTCTACACCATACACACAGAAAATCAGATCTTTAGAATAAAATAATATAAATAAGTACATGTACAATAAAACAAAAAGTTTCACTTATCTACTTTTAACATACAGAGCAGTACATACAGTTCCATTCCACTAAATAAATGTATAAAATCCACAACAACCCCACGGCTATACACCTTTCAAAAACGGAACTATAACAACTGTCTATGGAAAATGACTGAGAATATAAATTATACATGTATATACTGAATGGAACAGCTAACCTGCCACCTACGTTTTATGTAAAAAGGCAAGGATTCATGCTGCACATACAAAATAAGCATATCGTGTCAAATAGATGTGTACAAGTTGTTGTATAGAGTTTCACAATCAGTTTACATGTATATAAAATCAATATATAATTGTCTGTTAATGTTGTATATAAAAATTAATATTTTGATGAAGATATTGGAAATACAAAAGTGGCAGCTAGCTGCTCTGTTCATTATATTATGAACACAGTAGATTTTTTGCAGAATAAAAAATATTTGTAGTCTGGCAGGAAAATAAATACTGGACGAAGACTATAATAAATAAAACATTGAAGAGAGAAAAAAAAAGATCACAACATCTTAAATGTATATATGAAATCTTAATTAAACAGAGACATTTTGTTTAAAATTCACTATGAAATCATTCATTTGTAGGTTTAGGTTTCATTTTACTTTAATTCTAATGTTTAAATAACTATCAAACATGAAATGTCAATTTCACTGGTATAACTATGTAACATGTAATTATATTTTCACAGGTATATACATGTATCCACGAAACCCATCATGTCAATTTCATAGGTTTATCAGTTGCATATAAAAATGTTACTGTTGCATGATTCACTCATTAGACCTTCAAATGCCTGGTCAATCCAAACAAAGTAAAGTTAAGAGTGACTTTATACATTGTGTGAATAATAGCACCATAGGGGCGATGTTTAAAAATAATCTCATTTAAATGACTATAAAACAATGAATCATTCGCTTTCATCTTTTTTGAGTAACAAAACTTAAGTATCTAAATTCTAGAACTAACAAAAGATAAACTTAAACAAAAACAATACATGTATATGCCTCTCATGATAGGGTGTCAGGTAACTGGGCTGTTTAGGAATTAGGCCGAAGATCCGTAAGGACCTAGGCCAACCTGTTCTCCAGATATCGGAAGAAAAGTAACTTTTTGTAAAAAGCCTCCGATACCTTAACATTTGACACACTCCAAAAGTCACATCTGAGTGAATGGACAACAAAGTTTCACTAAATAAATAAAGCAAATACAGAATTAAAAAAACAATCAAGTACTAACACTATCTAAAATACCAAATTCATTTTGACAGTTTCTCAATCGAAACCCATCGGATGCGGGTTATATCTCATTAACTCTAAAAGCTTATCAGTTGCTCTGTTCTATATTCAAGAGGCAATCAGTGTGTCAAATTAATGATCTCATTTTTAAATTAGGCTTTTTACTTTGATGAAATATACATGAATTTTAAAAAATAATATTCTGAATTCGAGTTACACTCAAAAAGATTTGATGAACATAATAGGTCCTGGGGTCGGTTTCATTGAACATCTCTAGCTGAGATTTTCCTCAACTCAAAAATCTAAAAATTTCTAAATTATTACTCAAGTTCATAAGCAATAAAGGACTATATATCATTTGAACCTGAACTCATCTTTACCCTTTGTCAAAGGAAACATTAGAAAATAATGAATTTAATGAAGTTAAAGCATTTAAAACAATTTGACTCAAGTTGAGATGTTTTAGTGAAACTGGAACCTAATTATAACCAGTAAAATGCCTAAGTGCAATAACTCTACTTTGTCTTCTTACAATAATATTAGTGTTTATAGCATATACATGTTTGTTGTGTGTAACTATCATGCGTTATAAATGCATGTAATAAAGATAATATAAAAATAGCTTGCAGACCAAGATTCATTCTTCCGCCCAAAACCTAACACTTTCACTCTACAATTTACAAACAGCCCAGGGACCAAATTTCATCAAAACTCAGTCTGAGAATAAAACTTTCAGTAATTTTAATTTTCAAATCAATTCTAAAAAACAACTTCTACATGATTATGTAAATTACGAAAAATACTATTAACGTGGCATAACTGGTGAAATGTCTAAATTTCTTTGTGAACTTTATTCCCGAAATTATCATTAATTTCAAATATTTAAGGGAACAACTAAAATATGTTCCAATTTCCTTATTCTTATTATCAGACCATTCTTGCACATGGGAAACCTTTATTGTATAAATCAGAAAGGGAATGCAAACATATAAGTTATCTGTCTGAACTTATTATCTTGAGAACTATGTATCTAGATTTCTTTGTGGACTCTACTCCACCAACTAACTACCAAACACACTCAGCATTATTTTCTTGTTTTTACCAATGTGTAGGCTATATATTTTGCTGCAATTATTTAATTTTCTCCTGGCTATATGGCCAAACACAACAAGTTTGTTTTCCAGATACTAACTTTTCTTCTTTGTTCAATCTTGACAACTTCCAAGTTTTCTCTGTTTTACTGATTTCTTGTTAATAAAAAGTATATTTAACTGGGTTGTTTTCTGGATATTAACTTTTTTTCTTTGTTCAATCTTGGCAACTTCCAATTTTCTACTTTTTACTGATTTCACAATATCTACCATCAGCCATAAACTGTGTCCTTTCTATATCAAAACCAAGTTTTTCGTCTGCGTAATCTCCACTATAAGTTTCCCTGACCTCACCTGGTCTCCCTGTTTACCTCGGCCAACCAGACCAACAGACTCCACTTTCCTGGTACACTCGTCAGCACTCATGAAGATATGCTTGCCCATATAAGAATCCTTCAAGATATTGTTGTTCCAGATCTGTAATAAGTGTTCAAAATGTATATCTTAGTGTGCTATAAACAGATGTACAACACAGTTAAAGAGTATATCCTAGTGTGCTATAAACTGATGTACAGCACAGTTAAAGAGTATATCCTGTGTGCTATAAACTGATGTACAACACAGTTAAAAAGTATAGCCTAGTGTGCTATAAACTGATGTACAACACAGTTAAAGAATATATCCTAGTGTGCTATAAACTGATGTACAACACAGTTAAAGAATATATCCTAGTGTGCTATAAACCGATGTACAACACAGTTAAAGAATATATCCTAGTGTGCTATAAACTGATGTACAACACAGTTAAAGAGTATAGTCTAGTGTGCTTTAAACCATTGTACAACACATTTAAAGAGTATATCCTGGTGTGCTATAAACTGATGTACAACACAGTTAAAGAGTATATCCTAGTGTGCTATAAACTGATGTACAACACAGTTAAAGAGTATATCCTAGTGTGCTATAAACTGATGTACAACGCAGTTAAAGAGTATAGTCTAGTGTGCTATAAACCGATGTACAACACATTTAAAGAATATAATCTAGTGTGCTATAAACTGATGTACAACACAGTTAAAGAGTATAGTCTAGTGTGCTTTAAACCAATGTACAACACATTTAAAGAGTATATCCTGGTGTGCTATAAACTGATGTACAACACATTTAAAGAGTATAGTCTAGTGTGCTATAAACCAATGTACAACACAGTTAAAGAATATATCCTAGTGTGCTATAAACTGATGTACAACACAGTTAAAGAGTATATCCTAGTGTGCTATAAACTGATGTACAACACAGTTAAAGAGTATAGTCTAGTGTGCTATCAACCAATGTACAACACATTTAAAGAATATATCCTAGTGTGCTATAAACTGATGTACAACACAGTTAAAGAGTATAGTCTAGTGTGCTTTAAACCAATGTACAACACATTTAAAGAGTATATCCTGGTGTGCTATAAACTGATGTACAACACAGTTAAAGAGTATATCCTAGTGTGCTATAAACAGATAATCAACACAGTTAAAGAATATATCCTAGTGTGCTATAAACTGATGTACAACACAGTTAAAGAGTATATCCTAGTGTGCTATAAACCTATGTACAACCCATTTGGAGAGTATATCCTAGTGTGCTATAAACCAATGTACAACACAGTTAAAGAGTATAGCCCAGTGTGCTATAAAAGGATGTACAGCACAGTTAAAGAGTATATCCTAGTGTGCTTTAAACTGATGTACAACACAGTAAAAGAGTATATCCTAGTGTGTTATTAACAGATGTACCACACAGTTCAAGAGTATAGCCTAGTGCGCTTTAAACCGATGTACAACACAGTTAAAGTGCATTGCCTAGTGTGCTATAAACCAATGTACAACACAGTCAAAGAGAATATCCTAGTGTGCTATAAACTGATGTACAACACAGTTAAAGAGTATAGCCTAGTGTGCTATAAACCAATGTACAACACAGTAAAAGAGTATAGCCTAGTGTGCTATAAACCGATGTACAACACAGTATAGCCTTGTGTCCTATAAACCGATGTACAACACAGTATATCCTAGTGTGCTATAAACTGATGTACAACACAGTATAGCCTTGTGTGCTATAAACCGATGTACAACACAGTATATTCTAGTGTGCTATAAACCGATGTACAACACAGTATATCCTAGTGTGCTACAAACCGATGTACAACACAGTATAGCCTTGTGTGCTATAAACTGATGTACAACACAGTATATCCTAGTGTGCTATAAACTGATGTACAACACAGTATAGCCTTGTGTGCTATAAACCGATGTACAACACAGTATATCCTAGTGTGCTATAAACCGATGTACAACACAGTATATCCTAATGTGCTATAAACCGATGTACAACACAGTATAGCCTACTGTGCTATAAACCGATGTACAACACAGTATAGCCTTGTGTGCTATAAACCGATGTACAACACAGTATAGCCTACTGTGCAATAAACCGATGTACAACACAGTATATCCTAGTGTGCTATAAACCGATGTACAACACAGTATATCCTAGTGTGCTATAAACTGATGTACAACACAGTATAGCCTTGTGTGCTATAAACTGATGTACAACACAGTATAGCCTAGAGTGCTATAAAAAGATGTACAACACAGTATAGCCTAGTGTGCTATAAACTGATGTACAACACAGTATATCCTAGTGTACTATAAAAAGATGTATAACACAGTATAGCCTAGTGTGCTATAAACCGATGTACAACACAGTATATCCTAGTGTGCTATAAAAAGATGTACAACACAGTAAAGCCTAGTGTGCTATAAAAAGATATACAACACAGTATATCCTAGTGTGCTATAAACTGATGTACAACACAGTATATCCTAGTGTGCAATAAACTGATGTACAACATAGTATAGCCTAGTGTGCTATAAACCGATGTACAACACAGTATATCCTAGTGTGCTATAAAAAGATGTACAACACAGTATAGCCTAGTGTGCTATAAACCGATGTACAACACAGTATATCCTAGTGTGCTATAAAAAGATATACAACACAGTATATCCTAGTGTGCTATAAACTGATGTACAACACAGTATATCCTAGTGTGCTATAAAAAGATGTACAACACAGTATAGCCTAGTGTGCTATAAAAAGATATACAACACAGTATATCCTACTGTGCTATAAACTGATGTACAACACAGTATATCCTAGTGTGCAATAAACTGATGTACAACACAGTATAGCCTAGTGTGCTATAAACCGATGTACAACACAGTATATCCTAGTGTGCTATAAAAAGATGTACAACACAGTATAGCCTAGTGTGCTATAAAAAGATATACAACACAGTAAATCCTAGTGTGCTATAAAAAGATATACAACACAGTATATCCTAGTGTGCTATAAACTGATGTACAACACAGTATATCCTAGTGTGCTATAAAAAGATATACAACACAGTATATCCTAGTGTGCTATAAACTGATGTACAACACAGTATATCCTAGTGTGCTATAAAAAGATATACAACACAGTAAATCCTAGTGTGCTATAAACTGATGTACAACACAGTATATCCTAGTGTGCTATAAACCGATGTACAACACAGTATATCCTAGTGTGCTATAAAAAGATATACAACACAGTATAGCCTACTGTGCTATAAACCGATGTACAACACAGTATAGCCTAGTGTGCTATAAACCGATGTACAACACAGTATATCCTAGTGTGCTATAAAAAGATATACAACACAGTATAGCCTAGTGTGCTATAAACCGATGTACAACACAGTATATCCTAGTGTGCTATAAAAAGATATACAAAACAGTATATCCTAGTGTGCTATAAACTGATGTACAACACAGTATAGCCTAGTGTGCTATAAACTGATGTACAACACAGTATATCCTAGTGTGCAATAAACTGATGTACAACACAGTATAGCCTACTGTGCTATAAACCGATGTACAACACAGTATATCCTAGTGTGCTATAAACTGATGTACAACACAGTTAAAGAGTATAGCATAGTGTGCTATAAACCAATGTACAACACAGTAAAAGAGTATAGCCTAGTGTGCTATAAACCGATGTACAACACAGTCAAAGAGAATAGACTAGTGTGCTATAAACCTATGTATAACACAGTTAAAGAGTATAGCCTAGTATGCTTTAAACGAATGTACAACACAGTTAAAGAGTATAGCCTAGTTTGCTATAAACTGTTGTGCGCTT
This sequence comes from Panopea generosa, assembly GCA_029582155.1. Classification (NCBI taxonomy): domain Eukaryota; kingdom Metazoa; phylum Mollusca; class Bivalvia; order Adapedonta; family Hiatellidae; genus Panopea; species Panopea generosa. Next base: position 26,070,797 of record CM055907.1, read on the forward strand.
TAAACCGATGTACAACACAGTTAAAGAGTATAGCGTAGTGTGCTATAAACCGATGTACAACACAGTATAGCCTTGTGTGCTATAAACTGATGTACAACACAGTATATCCTAGTGTGCTATAAACCGATGTACAACACAGTATATCCTAGTGTGCTATAAACCGATGTACAACACAGTATAGCCTAGTGTGCTATAAACCGATGTACAACACAGTATATCCTAGTGTGCTATAAACCGATGTACAACACAGTATAGCCTAGTGTGCTATAAATCGATGTACAACACAGTATACCCTAGTGTGCTACCGATGTTCAAAACAGTTAAAGGGACACACAACAATTTGGATAAAATTTCATTTAACACATTGTTTTTGTTTGAATATTTTGAATTATTTTTATGCCATCGAGGGCTAACTGTCGATCAGTTAACCTAACAGCTCTATCCTCAGATCCTGGAAGCGTTAAACAGTACTCAAGCACACCCATCTACACAAGTAACTGTAACTCTCTTATTCAGCAGTGAAAGACGAATGACAATATCGTATATCAATAATCACAGAGACTGTGGCTGGCCCTGTTTTGATAGTCAGACTGGCTTCTGACAGAGCTAACCTCAAGCCTCAAGTTGAGCATGCCAGAACGTTTTATAACCGTTGACCCTGATCTTTATGAGGCTCCACATACCTCACCGCAGCAAGTCAAGGAAAGGGGCAATAGTTGTATTTTAAGACAGGTTGTTCCTGATTACAAGTTAATTTGCTCTGAATGCCTAGACATTGTAAATAACAAATGTGGCTGTTTAAGAGGTGGTCACTTTCGCAGGTTTGGCAGTATATGTCCCAATATTTATACATGTGCAGCATTGTGCACTCAACAATACATGTACCTTCAATTAATCTAATCAATTACAGTACCTGAATCTTAATTGGATTCTTAAGAGGGTCCTTCCGGAAGAAGATGGCAGACTGACCAAACTCTGGATTGCACGTGTCATTCTTAACTGGTGTTGTTACTGTGTGTCCCTCGCATTTAATCACACAGTACGGATCAGCACCTGCAGGTTTAGCATTTATAACTTAATATGTAACTTAAAATTATAAGCTATAACTTAGAACTGATACAGATAAAAGACGTCAACAGATTTATTGATGATTTATTTAATGACTACTTATTTACCAAAATGTTTATCAATAACAAAGATTACAATGCTGCTGGAGATGTGACCTTGAATGATTTATTGATTGATTGATTGATTGAATATATAGCATCATTTTATGCCATCGAGGGCTAAAAGGCGATCAGTTAACCTAACCACTGTTTCCTGGGATTAAACAGTACCCGAGCATGACCAATCTTCATAAGTAACTGATAACTTTCCCGCTGGAATCAGTGGCGAGAGATGAATGATAAAGAGACACAATGTCGTATATCAATCATTACAGAAACTGTTTCCGGACAAGGATTCAAACTCACGACCCCTGGATTGATAGTCAGCCGCGTAACCAACTGAGCTAATTGGGCCCCGGCAACCTTGAATGAAATGAATGAACAAGAAATGTGTGAAACTGAGATTGATCTGGTCATTGCTGATATGCTAAAGTTAAACAAAATAATTGAAAAACTAGTCGTCATGTTTATGCCATAGAGGGCTAACAGACTATCAGTAATCCTTATCACTATTTCCTTGGATCCTGGAAGGTTAACCAGTACTCCAGCACACGCATATTCATTTGTTACTAACTTTTCACTTGAATCAGCTGTGAGTGATAAATGAAAGTGAGACCCAATTACTTCTTTTGAGGACAATTCAATTAATTTATTCTAAATGAATGGTGGGGCTGACAGTTGGAAGCAGAAAAGTGTCTCTTTAATTATTTCATTTTTTATCCTATTTCCAATATTTCTTATAACTGATGCTGAGAAGTTTTGTATAAAGAAGTCAAATACATGTACCACTGTAATGCAGCCTGCGGAAGTCAATGGACCTGACGCAAGAACAACTACTGCTATACACACTGGCCACATGACATTGTTTGTCCAAGTAAATACAATGTAATGTTTACTTAGACATTGTTAGTTTTTCTAAGGAAAATGGCAATGTAACAACCTATATCAATCACTGATTGAATAATGGTCTTTTTTTAATGACAGCATGCGTCTGGTAAATTAAATAAACCATGAGGCTTGACACCTTGTGATATAATAACATTGTAAATATTGCTGCAAAGTTTTGTAGAAGTTAGTTACATGTAAGTATCCTTCCACAACAAGAAAGTAAATTTAATTTATTTGTTTATCTCACCATCTCTCTCCTGTTTTTCTAATCCTTCAGCTTTGATGACCTTCACCTGTGTTACCATGACAACAGGTTTAGCACAGCAGCTCCAGAAACTTCTTTGTGGTTTGTCATGGTGCAATGCCCTGTAAAAGCATCAATGTATATAGCACTCAGACATGGTTAGAATATATAGTGAAGTATTTTTGTTTTCAGTAATAAACATTTTTTTTTTCATTGAGGCCAGACATTGAAGTCGTAAGGTCACAAGTGAGTACGCCAATTTCAGTACACGTCCAAAAGTAAAATTTAAATAATTTTTTACTGAAAATTGTTTATAATCTTCAGTTCCTCAATCAGAAATACAAAACTCAATAATGCTGAACATGTGCATGTATCTTAAAATCAACATCTTTAACTTCTGTTTCAACAACAAGTTGTTTTCTACTTCTACCACTTCAGTGTACATGTATGTTGTTTTTGTATTTTTAAATGTGATTCAACACCATTTTCAACACATTTAAGGTTACAGTATATGGGATATCCAATTTTATTGGTGGAGGAAAATGTTAGAACAAATCTGAGTAGAATCATCATCCTTCTGCAAGTAACTGGCAAACTTTTTCACATAAAGATTTTGGACTCGAACCTACGACTTAAGCGGTGAAAGGTGATCTTGAGACGTCATCTTGGACCACTCGGCCACAGAGGACCACTTATAAAATAGACTAACAAAATGATTTTCATTTGATGTTGTCTATCACGCCAGTAAAATAAAAAAAATACATTTAACAACTTACTTGAAGTCATTTGCAGCACCAGTATATATTCTAAAGAGAAAATCAACTTCAATGCCCTGATCAAATGTACAGGCAAGCACTAAGTAACGGCCCTTTTCTAGTTTTAACTTCTGGAAGATGGAACGACTGTCTCGGAACACTGTGTTCTTAATTACCTCTTGATATGTGTAGTCATGGATACGGTGATGTCGGTTTTCTTCTACCTGATAAGATACAATGTTTAACAATCAACTGCGGAGCCCAAGGTGTTGTGGCAGAGCATCGAACCTTGAATTCAGTGGTTGTTGGTCTGATCTCCCAACAAATCTACGTGTTATACCCTTGAGCAGTACACTTTATCCATATATGCCTTAGTATTGCTTCTACCCAGGAAAACATTGGGCCAGATTTGTATAAAAAGTGTAAAAACTTGTTTTTACAATCAATGTAAATTAAAAAGGGTTTTAACAACAGTCGTTTACATGTAGCATATCTGCTGCCCTTTGTTGTATAAACAAAAGTTAAAATTACTATGGGTAAATAAAAACTGTTTTTAGTTTTATTGTTCTCCTTCTGGATTATTCATACTGATATGTAACAGTGCATCCCTTATTCATCTCTTTATGATGATTCAAGTGGGAAAGTTGTCAGTTACTTGTGGATGTTGGTAAGGTCTACTGATCAACTGTTAGCCCTCAATGGAATAAAATGAAGCTAAATATTCCAACAAAAAAGGCTGTCTCAATTAAAAATTACAATTATAATTATTATAATTAATCACAAAACATTACTCGATCCACAGTAGAGCAATTAGAGCAAAACTGTTCTTAAAAAAAATGTTTGCCGGGCTCCTACCTGCCTGCTCAAAATTGCAGGAACCCAACTTTTTTCAATTATTTTCATTTTCTCTGTCCATTTTTGTAAAAAATTTGTCAACAACTTATATTAATTAACAAGAGGCACATAGGCCTTAATGGTCACCTGAATTTCCAACCCCAAGGCCAGACCGAGAGACACAGGAACATGAAATTAACAACTTTTATAAAGGACCCATATACATGTACGTCCATAATCATGCTCAACATTTGTTTCCCAGTGCTTTCTATATTGAGAAGATTTTCAAAGTTCCCCTTAAATTTGACTGTTTCGGCCATGCCCCCAATTGCTCCAGGGGCGTGGGAACTACGCAATTCACAATTTTTATTCACATTAGCTGTAACAATATTTCATTACGATTGACTTACATTTTCTGAGAAGTCGAAAATGTAACTGTTAACTGACGCATGACAGAAGACGATGGACAATTTGTTGTTGTATGGTGTTTATCGTCGCTTTCAACAATTTTTCAATCATATCACGACAGTGTCTACTTGAGACAGTATCCTGAGCGCTGTCAGACTGGAGTATCATGTCGCAGACACATGGTATGATACCCCACCCAGTCACATTACACTGACACCAGGCAGACCAGACCTGGAACTCTCCTCTAAATGCTGAGCTTCAAGCGAGGAAGCTTCTATTACCATTTTTGAAGTCTTTGGTATGACCCGGTCGGGGATCGAACCCATGCGAGGCGGACGCTCTCTCACTGGACAAAAGGCGACCACAAAAGGTCCATTGAGACAATGTCTCAGGTGACCTTATATTTAGTTACTTCATGATGGTAAAGCCAATGGTTGTGTTTAAATTTAATTACCTTCATGATGGTAAAAGCCAATGGTTGTGTTTATATTTAGTTACCTTCATGATGTTAAGCCAATGGTTGTGTTTATATTTAATTACCTTCATGATGGTAAAGCCAATGCTTGTGTTTATATTTAGTTACCTTCATGATGGTAAAGCCAATGGTTGTGTTTATATTTAATTACCTTCATGATGGTAAAGCCAATGCTTGTGTTTATATTTAGTTACCTTCATGATGGTAAAGCCAATGGTTGTGTTTATATTTAGTTACCTTCATGATGGTAAAGCCAATGCTTGTGTTTATATTTAATTACCTTCATGATGGTAAAGCCAATGCTTGTGTTTATATTTAGTTACCTTCATGATGGTAAAGCCAATGGTTGTGTTTATATTTAATTACCTTCATGATGGTAAAGCCAATGCTTGTGTTTATATTTAATTACCTTCATGATGGTAAAGCCAATGCTTGTGTTTATATTTAGTTACCTTCATGATGGTAAAGCCAATGGTTGTGTTGCCACTCCCGGCCTGACTACGTGTACTCTTCTGCATCAGCTGCATCATGCAGTCATCCTCCGTGTCCGTGATGGAAAACACAAACTGAAATAACAAATCTACTCATCACAAACTGAAATAACAAACCTACCCATCACAAACTGAAATAACAAACCTTCCCATCACAAACTGAAATTACAAACCTACCCATCACAAACTAAAATTACAAACCTACCCATTACAAACTGAAATAAACCTACCCATCACAAACTAAAATAACAAACCTACCCATCACAAACTGAAATTACTGGGTACAAACCTACCCCCATCACAAACTGAAATAACAAACCTACCCATCACAAACTGAAATTACAAACCTACCCATCACAAACTGAAATAACAAACCTACCCGTCACAAACTGAAATTACAAACCTACCCATCACAAACTGAAATTACAAACCTACCCATCACAAACTGAAATAACAAACCTACCCATCACATACTGAAGTAACAAACCTATCCATCACAAACTGAAATAAACCTACCAATCACAAACTGAAATTACAAACCTACCGATCACAAACTGAAAATACAAACCTACACATCACAAACTGAAATAATCCTACCCATCACAAACTGGAATTACAAACCTACCCATCACAAACTGGAATTACAAACCTACCCATCACAAACTGGAATTACAAACCTACCCATCAAAAACTGAAATAACAAACCTACCCATCAAAAACTGGAATTACAAACCTACCCATCACAAACTGGAATTACAAACCTACCCACAACAAACTGGAATTACAAACCTACCAAACACAAACTGGAATTACAAACCTACCCATCACAAACTGAAATTACAAACCTACCAATCACAAACTGAAATAACAAATCTACCCATCACAAACTGAAATTACAAACCTACCCATCACAAAATGAAATTACAAACTAACCCATCACAAACTGAAATAAATCTACCCATTTATAAATCTGTGATCGAAAACACAAACTGAAATTACAAACCTACCATCACAAACTGAAATAAATTTTCCGATTTATAAATCTGTGATGGAAAACACAAACTGAAATTACAAACCTATCCATCACAAACTGAAATGAATCTACCCATTTATAGCTGTGTGACTGCAAATACAAACTGAAATTACAAACCTACCCATCACAATCTGAAATAAATCTACTCATTTATAAATCTGTGATGGAAAACACAAACTGAAATTACAAACCTACCCATCACAAACTGAAATAAATCTACCCATTTATAAATCTGCGATGGAAAACACAAACTGAAATTACAAACCTACCCATCACAAACTGAAATAAATCTACTCAATTATAAATCTGTGATGGAAAACACAAACTGAAATTACAAACCTACCCATCACAAACTGAAATAAATCTACCCATTTATAAATCTGTGATGGAAAACACAAACTGAAATTACAAACTTACCCATCACAAACTGAGATTACAAACCAATAAATCTACCCACTTGTAAATCTGTGATGGAAAACACAAACTGAAATTACAAACTTACCCATCACAAACTGAAATAACAAACTTACCCATCACAAACTGAAATTACAAACCTACCCATCACAAACTGAAATAAATCTACCCATTTATAAATCTGTGATGGAAAACACAAACTGAAATTACAAACCTATCCATCACAAACTGAAATAAATCTACCCATTTATAGTTCTATGACGGCAATTACAAACTGAAATTACAAACCTACCCATTACAAACTGAAATAAATCTACCCATTTATAAATCTGTGATGGAAAACACAAACTGAAATTACAAACCTACCCATCAAAAACTGAAATAAATCTACCCATTTTTAAATCTGCGATTGAAAACACAAACTGAAATTACAAACCTACCCATCACAAACTGAAATAAATCTACTCATTTATAAATCTGTGATGGAAAACACAAACTGAAATTACAAACTTACCCATCACAAACTGAAATTACCAACTTACCCATCACAAACTGAAATTACAAACCTACCATCACAAACTGAAATAAATCTACCCATTTTTAAATCTGTAATGGAAAACACAAACTGAAATTAAACTTACCCACCACAAACTGAAATAAATCTACTCATTTATAAATCTGTGATAGAAAACACAAACTGAAATTACAAACTTACCCATCACAAACTGAAATTACAAACCTACCCATCACAAACTGAAATAAATCTACCTATTTATAAATCTGTGATGAAAAATACAAACTGAAATTACAAACTTACCCATCACAAACTGAAATTACAAACCTACCCATCACAAACCGATATAAATCTACCTATTTATAAATCTGTGATGGAAAACACAAACTGAAATTACAAACTTACCCATTAGAGGTGTAATGATATATCGATGCATAGATAGATCACAATTCACCTTTCCGCCGATACGTGTATCGGGTGTTAAGTGAAATATCTAATAGATCACGATGCAATGCATTTTTAGACCTACGATGCATCGGTACGATTATCAGATATCGTGCATCGCAATTCCATTCTGATGAAACATATAAACTAACTAATAACAAGAATTCCGCAGAATGATATGTTTCGCTGTGTCCGCTTTGATCGTTAATACACATATGGGAGAGAAAAAAATTAAAACATTATATTCATGCAAGAGTTATCTAACTTGGTTAATGTAGTAGGTTTAATGACTAAGAAACATTGTAGGAAGTATTGTGTGAAGTTTCGACCAAATACATTAAGTGATTTTTGAGATATGAACTTGATGGTAGTTGCACACAAAACTTTAACCAGTATTTCCAAGTAAAACATATTTTTAAAAAAAAACGAAAAAACTTTAAACCAGTATTTCTAAGTAAAACATATTTAAAAATAGAAAATTTTTTTTTTTAAAAAATAACAAAAAAAAAAATTAAAAAAAAAAAAGAATAATTTTTTTTTTAAATAAATAAAAAAAAGGACTCAGCATCTGCATTATATTATGTAATGCAGGGTGTTAGTTGCAACTATGATCCAAGTATGAGTGTCGTAGCATTAATACTTATCGAGAAATAGTGTAAAAATGAAATCTTAACGTTGGAGGTAAATGCAAAATTCAGCATCAAACAATGGACCATGAAATGTAGGTCACACTCAGCATCTGCATTATAGTATGTAATGCAGGGTGTTAGTTGTAACTATGATCCAAGTATGATTGTCGTAGCACTAGTACTAATTTAGAAATAGTGTAAAAATGAAAACTTAACGTTGGAGGTAAATGCAAAATTCAGCATCAAACAATAGACCATGAAATGTAAGTCACACTCAGCATCTGCAGTATATAATGTGATGCAGGGTGTTAGTTGTAACTATGATCCAAGTATGAGTGTCCTAGCACTTGTACTTGTTGAGAAATAGTGTAAAAATGAAAACTTAACGTTGGAGCTAAATATAAATGTTTGACGCCACCGTCGCCATTGACGGAAAAGCAACACCTTAATCTCGTCTCTCCTTCATCGTGGCGAGACAAAAACTAACAAACAAAAAAGACATTTTTTTCAAAAAGCACGATGAATTTTCAGATATAAACTGGTTAAACATAAGAAGAATATTACGGACAACATCTCTTCCCATCAGGTTCTATACCACTATGTTTATTTCATCACTGTTGCAGTTATGCAGTGTAATAAGTTGTTCTCTGTTAATAAAGATTTTTAAGTTGCATACTTACATAGTTATTACATACACCAAAAAGATACAGTTTAAAAATAAGTATCGTGATGAGCATTGCATTGCGACTTAAATATTGCTAACACATCGCCTTTTATTTTCACAGGCAATATGTATCGTGATATGTATCGTTCTGAAAATGAAGTATCGCAACAAGCATTGCAAATAAAAATCAAAGGACTCAAGGTCCTGAGAGGCGCCATTTGTTTGTTAATTTGAATATTGTATCTAATAACAATATGGTATGAAAAAAGGAGTTTTTTAATGGACAATTTTTCATATTTCGAAGTTAATACAATTGATAAGTTGTTGATTTAATGTTTGATTCTGTAATGAAGAATATTTTCATTAGGTATTTGTGTATTTCGAAATAAATATAAAATTCATAAAAGGAGACATCAATAATTAAGTCTTAACACATCCCTTATAAACAGGTAAGTAGTAACCTTTGCGCCGACTTTTAGGATCCGATTTTTGAAGGCACCGACTCTTAGATTGGGTTTCTCAAGGTAAGCGACCACCCATATTTTTTTTTTGCTTCAAATTATACGATTTGTTTGCAAAATAAACCATTTGAAGTGGTCGTTTTATCCTATATTTGTTGAAATTAGATGCTCAGAAAACCCTTTACGATTGCATCGATTTGTTTACTTGTAAAATGGTCTCAATAATACACCTGATTAAAATTCCAGACACCCTTCATCAAGAGCGTGTATGCGTAACTTGCCGATATAATTGGACTGTAAATGGACTGATCTGAATCAGAATCTACACAACATATAGTCAATTAATACAGCATATTACAGAACTTTTCTGCAATAATGTTTAACATTTCTGAATCTAACATCAATTCTAAATCAACCACGATTGTTGACGACATAAAGAAAGCTGTTAACATTACATTTGCTTCAGGGACTATTTTCATTGTCGATATGCTAATTAGTATGAACACTCCTACATGGACTATTTTCATTGTTGAGTAAAATGCTAATTAGTATGGACACTCCTACATTTCAGCCTTCGTAGTAAATAGCAATCGCTTGCAGACATCAGATATCAAAAGTAAAGACTCAAACACGTTATCACGTCATTACTTTATTTTTCGTACATTGGAAAGTTAACTTTATCCGGCAGATACATTAAAAATCAAGAACTACTTTCTCTTGAACAGTTAGACGGTGCATATGAAATGAGTATGATTCTAAAGATACGCCAGATAATCTGGCGCCTCAAAAATGCTAATGCACAGCCCTACTACCCATTACAAACTGAAATAAACCTACCCATTTATAAATCTGTGATTTAAAACACAAACTGAAATAAACCTACCCATTTATAAATCTGTGATTTAAAACACAAACTGAAATAAACCTACACATTTATAAATCTGTGATTTAAAACAAAAACTGAAATTGTTGATGTGTGCGAAATGGAAACACAATTTTTTTCTGTACAAATGATTGCAAAAATGAAAATTTCTATTTTCTCCATTGTATACATGTACCTATGTCAAAGTAATACTCCTTTTACAGGGACCATATACATCTAAATTTAACTTACCTGTGGGTTTTTGAGAAAGGTATCCTTATTGTTTAAACATCCTCCGGCCAGCTCTGGTTTCTTCCAGGCACTGTGTGCCAGACCCTCATGCCAAGTCTTGGACAGACTGAACATCGACGTGTTCACCACACGGCAGTATGACACATTTACATAGTGCTGACAGAAGTCCTCGAAGCTCATCCTGTAGCAGAACAAAATTATGAGTATGCAAAATACATGTGTTATTTTGGTTATTTACCATAAATTATTTTATACTTTATATAGTATGTGCACTTAAACCCTTTACTCCATAGATACGCATTTTCCCGCACCAATCACAAAAGGCCTTTGAAAACAGTGCAGGAAGAGTTCAGATTGCTCGTAACGAGCAATATGAACACTTCCTGCACTGTTTTCCACTCTGTCAGTTAATGTAAACATAATTCACCAAATAATTCAAAAGCCTTCTATATTACGTGTCCAAAGGTGTCTATATTAGAGGTGTCAAAAGGCGTCTATATGAAGTAAAGGGTTAATTTAAAAATAAAGCATAATAAAAACTTCAAAAGAAACAACTTTTATTCAGTTGTTTTGATTTTCACGCATATCAGAGATTAACATAGCAAAGATTTCAATGTTTACATACAAAGATAACAGGTCATAAAAGTTTAATATAGTGTCAAAATCTCAATATTGCTTGAATCGATATTCCAGTAGTGTCAATATATTTTGCCATCTTTTCTGATTCTTTGTGTATGTAACTATATTCTTTTTTTCTCGATATTGTCTGTGTGGATATTTTGGCTATCTCGATCCCAAGTTTAGTTACCAGCTGATCATTTCACATGTTTAATTGAATGTTTTTCTCAATATAATAATTGTCGACAAACAGTGTATTTTTTCTGCATCATGTGAAAATCTACACATGTTACTTTTCACACTTTGTGTTAAGATGCGACACTAATTACCGGTCTACGGCAAAGGTGTCAGTTTTATGTCTAACAGAATGTTGCAAACACCAAGTCATGGAATTGAGTGATTGCATGTGAATTGTATTTACATGTACATCATTTGATTCAATCAATCAGCCTCAACTTATATCTCATACTGCAATTCAGAAGACCAGGATATGAGCATTTATCATGACAGTGTAATTCTACTGCACTGACCGTAATATGGAAGTGAAAGTACAATTAATATATGACAGAAAACAATTATCAGAAGATGAAAATAAATGTTGATCTTGAGACAAAATGTATGTCATTATTTGGATAGCTTGATGTTTTTAGCAGTCCCTCCAAAAAACTAGAAATATCACTGAAGGGGCCGAATACCCCCAGATGGCACCCTGACACAGTTATTGCACTCTTTTGCTGCCCACTTTGACACAGTGGACCAATTAAAAAATATGTATGAAAAATGCAAAGGGCCATAACTCAAAATTATTCTCACACAACATGCAAAAATATGCACAACTAGGCTTGGTACCAGTCAACCTTGTGAAGATTCATTGAATTTCAGCCAATGGTTACGAAGAAATAGTGATCACAAAAATTGTCTACAGACTGACTGACAGACCAGTTGGACTCCTATATAGCCCCCATATTCTTTGTATCTGTACGAGATCACGAGTTTTGACTGAAAAGTACAGTATACTACTTCCAGTACTCATAACAATAATGTGTTATTTTTTCAGATGACCTTGACCTCAGAAATACTTAAAGTAAAATGTAAACTGTGTGGAATCAAAATCCATTTAACAATTTCAATGACAATTCCGTACAAATATAATTTAACTCTACCTACCAGAATTCCCCGTCTTCTTCGAAAACGATACCCAGTTTTTCCTTCTCATGTTTCGGAATTTTATTCCATTCTGGATCACTGTGGGATAAATAAAAACACAAAGTTGTATAAAACGGTAAAAAGCAAATTTTTTTAAAAGTAAATGATATAATCTATTAAACCATTTAACTGTGGCGGTCATGTTTTTTAACAAATCACAACGGCTTGAACAAACTTGGTAAAGGGTCACCCAAGGAACATTTCTGCTAAATTGTTCTAAAATTGATCCGATGGTTTCTGACAGGAAGATTTTTTAAAGATTTTACTATAGCTTATATAGTAAACTAACCCCACCCACTGGTCGCCATATTTTTTGACGAATCACTACGGTTTGAACAAACTTGGTGAAGGGTCCTCCAAGGAACATTTCTGTGAAATTATTTTAAAAACGAGCCAGTAGTTTCCGACTAGAAGATTTTTTAAGTTTTTACTTATTAAACTTACCCCGCCCCCTGGCAGCCATGTTTTTTGACGAATCAAGATGGCTTGAACAAACTTGGTACAGGGTCACCCAAAGAACATTTCTGTGAAGTAATATCAAAATTGGCCCAGATATTTCTGACAAGAAGATTTTTAAATTTTTACTATAGCTTATATAATAAACTAACCCCACCCTATGGCCGCAATGTTTTTTTACGAATCACTACGGTTTGAACCAACTTGGTGAAGGGTCCTCCAATGAACATTTTGTGAAATTATTTTAAAATTGAGCCAGTAGTTTCTGTCAAGACGATTTTTTAAGTTTTTACTAATTAAACTTACCACCCCACACCCACCCACTGGCGGCCATGTTTTTTTATTAATCAAGATGGCTTGAACAAACTTGGTAGAGGGTGACCCAAGGAACATTTCTGTGAAGTTATATCAAAAATTGACCCAGTGGTTTCAGAAGAGAAGTTGTTAGAAGCTAAAAGTTAATGACGGACACCAGACGACGGACACCAGGCAACCATAAAAGCTCACCTGTGAGCCTTTGGCGCAGATGAGCTAGAAAACTGAATTACATATATCACCCCACATGTGTTAAAAAACAACAAAAACTGAATAAGGTGAACTATCAACTTGAAATGTTACATTTAATTATAATTTAAGAATCACAAATCAGACAATTATCTAATTGGATCATTAAAAACATGTCAAAATCCTATAAATTAATAGGTCAATTTTGCGAAGTAGAACTACAACTGCGTAAGCTGTTACATCTATTATGCAGCCACTTTTCTTAAGCGGCCATATTTGGCATTTCCCTTTTTCAGAGCAAATTAACCTGTATTAACTCTTTACTCTGTATGCATTTTAAAAGGGCCACTTTAGTTACTGCTTGAACACAATGTGAGTTAATAACAGATAATAAACAGACAGTGGATATGGAATAGTTCACCATCAGCTTTAAGCAAAGGTGGTCAAATTACATTAGGTGGTTCTTAAAAAAAGTTGTTTGCAATATGCATGTTCCTACTGATTCACTCAGAATTGCAGCTATCCAAACTTTTTTATGACTTTTTAAAGTGTTAATTCATGATTTTTATACAGTTTTAGTTTAAAATGATTAAAGTAAAATCAAAATCGGGCAAAAAACATTGCTACATGTACCTACCTACCTACACGACAAATACTGGGCCATAGCAAAGTAAACAAACAATTTTTAAGGACGGCATTAACTTACTCATCACTAAAGGCACCCTTCCATTCGCCTTGTCCCCAGGGATTGCGAAGTCTCACCATGGCAAGTTTGTTTTTGTTCATGAAACTAAACAGTCCACCTTCTAGATTTATGCTCTTTACAGCAGTTATACCGTATGCATGCCCCTTCACAAGGCCTTTAGCTGTGGAGGCCTCCATTTCTTCACTCGACTCAGCCTGTCATAATCAAACATGCATATAAACATAAATTATTCACATATAGTAACAACTTTAACAAGAGCACCACAAGCAGAACACATGATCATCTTTGTTCCAAATCTATCAATCAGTTCAAAGTCAGAGATATGAACTTTTTAAACATGATGGTGATTTGTTTACAAAATCAATACTAGTGCTGAAAATATAGATTTAAAAATAGCAAACCCATGCTTCAACCTAAAATTTTAGAACCCAAAGTATAGAAATTTAGGTAAGCTGTATACATTGTTTCTATAACATAATATGAATGTGTTTAGGTTTATGAATTTAGTCACTATAACCTAGGTAGTTTGTTCAGAAACAGAGAAAAGCTGTGTTTATGAATTTAGTCACTATAACCTAGGTAGTATGTTCAGAAACAGAAAAAAACTGAGCTAAACATAAAACTTAAACCAGTGGACAACAATGACGCCAGCATCATGACAATAAAGATTTTCAAAAAGATGAGCTAAAACTTCCTACAAACCACACTCTTATGAATGTTTATGTCAAGAGCTCAATGGCCTCCAGTGAACTTCTGATGAGATTAGATTTTTCAGCCCGACCTTTATGCAAAAGACAGCCCTTATTATTGCATCTAATTATAAAGAAACCCCAGTGTGATCGTCAATCCAGACAGAGTTCATTAATGCCATCATTAATGTACTGACAATCACAATTATATCCTTGGTACATTAGTGAGATTTACACATTTTATGAGTGTAATTAGCTTTACTGAATCCAATGACTAACTCTTAACTTGACACTTGCAATATTTTATTACAGATTAGTTTATTTTAGCTTGGGCCATCCTTAAAAAATATATTGTTTACCGTGCTCCTACCTACTCACTCAAAAATGCAGCTACCCAAACAATTTTATCTACCTCTACAGTGTTAAATTTTCTTTTTCATTATCTGTCCATTTTTCTTGAAAATGACTATGCAAAATCAATATTTGCCAAAAAAAAAAGATAGCTACCTACCTACCCACATGAAAAATACTGGGACGCAACACAGTAAACATTTTTTTTTAAGGATGGCCTTGTTTGTGAAGAAAGCTCAGAGCTTATATGAACTGATCTTGAGTTCGCTTCCTGGGTAGAACCAATACAGAATGTCGTGTTTTGACAAGCATCAGAGCTGGGGATCAAACCCCAAAACCTCTGGTGTGAGAGGCCAACACTATATCCACTACATGCTTACAGGTATAGATGCAGCCAGGAGTGATTTCCTCTCAACTTCTTTCTTCAGCCGTTCAAAAAATGTTGCCCTCTCCTCAGGATTGTCTACCACACCCAGATCTGCCATACTCATACTCTCAGATACTCCCCCAGTAAAGTCCTCCAGGGCCTCCCCGAGGTCTCCACCATCCAAGGCCTCGTAACTACCAAACAACCTGGTAAATAATACAATATATTACAATTAATCCCGGGATCAAGATGTGATGTGAAAAAGAAGTGTGTCCATAGGATCCAGGTGTTCCTACATGTATGTTAGTAAATTTTACCAAAAATTAAGTGGAAAAGAGGCCATAACTCCTGTAACATTTGACTGACATTGACAAATATCAAACTGGACCAATATTTCATATATATTATTGCTGCACACAAAAAATCAAATACATAGACCCTTTTAAAAGTTCAACATGAACCAATTTGACGGACACACAAACGAACACAAGTACAAACAGAGAGACAGGGCTAACACTTAATGCTTCAAATAGTTGAGGCATAAAACTACTGCCTGCTTGTAGTAGTTGGACAGCCAATACTCAATATTTTTTCTTTCTTTTCAATTTAGAAATGTCCAATGAACCTGGCTCATTAAATTCACATGGGCTAAACATCGAAAAGATACCAGGCCTTGGACTTGCCAGACTTGCATCATTTTTAAACCCTTAGAAAGACTTTGTAGATCGACATCTTAGTGAAAATAAATGAAAAAAAATATATATATCTCAAAACATTATATTGTATGTATGAATCAATAAGCATGCTGTAAATAATTGTCACATGACTATTTCAATTTTAAAAGCTCATTTTTACAAAATGTAGATCTCGATTTTTAATGTTCTTTTTGTTTACTGCAGGCCATTTTCGTCAAACAAGAACTTCAAATGTTCAACAACTTACGCTCTACTTACAGTTAACCCGTTAGTTTACCGATTCATTTTAACTCAATTGTGAAAAAGATCAAAGCTTATACATGTATTAACAAATTCCGGGTAGAACCAATACTGAGTATCATTTTTTGAGTGACATCTGGTCAAGCTGGGGATCATACCTGCAACCTCTGACATTGCAACCAATTATCTATCCACTAATATATAGGATACCAGTTGAGCTGAGTATAGTTACTTTGCATAAGCTTTCTCCAAGAGAGCACTCCAGAACTCGTTCTTGGACTGGGAATGGATGAACACCAAATCATCGTTTATTGTGGGCAATTGGTCATCCACCACCACATCTACCCACTCTCCGTAACGCCAGAAACGGAAATGAAATATTCCACTGTAGTCGTCAGGTTTGGCATCGTCCCACTCTTGGTCTGATGGAATGACCTAAAGTGCAAAAATAGAAACTATATAGGAAAAGCTTGCAATTTATCAAAGCTACTCTTCCTCCTTTCCCAGTACTATTTTTTGAATGCTTAAAATCAAATGAATATTAAGGTAAGTTCCATAAATCTTACTGTTCCTAGAAAAATGCTTACCCGCCATGACAAGTGGATGAGTGGAATTTTCCAACCCTGCAATGTATGTAGACAGTAGTGGGGGGGGGTGGGGATGGTGAGGAGGGGGGTAGTTAGAATTCAGGATTGGAAGAAGACATAAACATCGATGAAGTAGTTTAACATGATGACAAAAAGTATCAAAATCAAAATTAATCACACACCTGTGGTATAAATGAATATGTTAAATTAAGCAAGTTCTTTTTAATATTTGCAAGGGCCAAAACTCACACATTATTTATTCACTTTGGCCAGCTGAATTATCTATGATCTTACGGTTAAAATAATTACTGTTGTGTTAGCCTGATTTAAATTCAACAACAACTACACTAGGGGGGAAGTTGGGAGGGGGAGGTGCACACAAAACTAATTTCATGTTTGCATATTCAATACCCATAACCCAGTCATTAAAAGAATCTAACATGGGTTTGAGGTTCAGCTAGAAAAATCTGTACTGAGGGATAACTGTTATGGCAGGAACGAGGCTCTGTTTCGAGAATTTTGTTTCCAAACCAAAAAAGCCATAAATAATTCTTTTTCTTGCATATCAAACATACTCAATAATTATTTTAACTTTATCTATCATTACATTTTTGTTCGCCTTTTATTATGTTTAATTATATGATATAGATCTACATCATATATCTTATATGTTACGTCATAAATGAGCCCAATGTCATAGCGCGAGAATTTTATCACGGAGATTGTGGCCAGGCCGGGATTCAAACTCAAGACCCTTGGATTGATAGTCAGATGCGCTTACTACTGAAATAATTGGGCCTGGTTATAAATTTGAAAGGAAAAGTCGAGGTCATGTAAATTAAGTGTTGCTTAAGATATATAAATACTGGCCGTGTTGTAATCAATCTTAACTCAGAATGAACAGGCGGACCACTGTTACAACATCAATGTCACAAAGAATAACTTATGTTTTTACAATACAAACCACATAAACTCTAATTCACGTTTCTCCATTACTTACCCTGTTCCATAACTCCTTGTACAGAGCGAGACATGATGACGCAGCAACAAACCAGCAGTTCCCAAGTCTACCCTGTGTCACATCACCAGAACTTGCACCAGCAACAAACAATTTGGGGTTGTCACAGATTTGCTGTAAATATATTAAACAAAAATTTTGATAAAAAAATAAATCCTATTCCCATTCAAATTAATTGAAGTTTGAGTATAACCGTGTAATAGTGGTATATCTCAGTCAGACAAATAAAATCTGTGACTAATTGTGATTATTTTAAATAATTTCAATTATTCAACAATCTGTTTTTTATCTAATATATTTTAGAAGTATATGGGGTAATCAATGGTGGAATAGTCTGAACATCACTTACCTCTCATGACTTGGGTCAAGGGTTCGAACCAAGCTTGGTCAAAAAACTTTGTATTAAATACTTTACCATAACATGTACATGCAAAAAAAAACAGTGGTTCTACTCAGATTCATTCTTGGGTATACCTCCACACAAAAAAATGGACCCCATTATAAATAATTATATGATATAGCTCTCACCACTGATCTTCTTCCTTCTTCTTCCATTACTTCACTGATTATAATAGAAGTTAAGTGAGATATTTTACATCCACTGGGTATGACTCTTCTTCCTTCTTCTTCCATTATTGCCCGCAATCAATTTCAAATTATTATTATAGGAAGCCTTGTTTCTGAGGGAGGTTTAAGGGTTTTTGCATCACTCATTAACACAGAAGTTCAGTGAGATATATAACATTCACTGAGTATGACTCTCCATGTACACGGGCAAACAGCTTAAAATCCACTCCAAAGGATTGCATGCTTTCACAGTAGCTTGCCCGAGTAAGACATCGTAGGAAAACATTGAAAAAAAAATGGACAAAACTGACAAGAAACTGACAGCGACTTATTAATCAAGCTAAATTACAATTACACGAGAAAATGAGCAACTATACAAGAGATAAAGCTCACTGCTTAACCAAAAACAAACTCCTTACTGTTGAAAGGAAGTATGTCAGGGAAAAAATGCTGCAAATGTCTTAAAATTAAATAATATTAAAATGGATAAAAAGCATCTCATCATCATAAATATCGTCATTTAATAAGTCACAATATATGCTACAATTTTAAGGGGGAAATTTATTTTAATCTAACACACAGCCCAAGTTAGGAAATCCATTTCCAATATATTATTTTGGCATGTTTAAATAAATATCCTCTTGGCAATATGGGTCAATGAGAATATATAGGCATGATATATTGGTAAAAAATGTTTTAAGCCAATTTAAAATTTTAAAAATTCCTGATTTATACTCCCTCTCAGATCTCATACCTTGGGTCTCTTCCACACTACCCCTGTGAGTTTTCCGCTTGTGAAAAACAGAGACTTGTCCTGGGCAGGAAACTCTGGATCCACAAAATGGTTCCCGCTAGCTTGACATTCTTTCTTCAGCTTGGCATAATCCTGTCCTTTGTAGTTGACAACATCTGAACCAAACAGACCCATTATGACATATATACCTGAAATATACGTTATAAATTACTAATAAAATATTATATGACCTTAATAAATATATTTGATGTTCTCTGACCAAGGCTTTCTTAAATGGGTAGATACAGTCATGATCTCAACTTAGTCCCAGAACCTGATATCTCCCAAATAAGGTCTATTAACCATCAATGAAAAAAGCACGGAAGTCTATGCCTGTCCCACAATTTATAGCAATTGAAAACTTACTAAACTATGATGTCATTCAATCTTTCCCTGAAGCAACGGACCAATAGGCATGCTCATAACAATTACTAGTTATTAACAGACCCAATGGGTAGAGTTTTATGTTCAACAAAATGAAAACAAAGTCTATATATGCATTACTATCTTTTCACATAACTGGCAATGGTTTTAATGCAGAAGGATAACAGAATTGGTTGAGTATGTACGATTGAATTTGTACATTAGAATTATTGGTAAGCGGCTGTTATTAATGGATCAAATGCCATGAGAGTCCACCAATGATATTTGTCATTCATAAACAAGTTGTTTCTTTCTTTCTACGGCGGGACCTATTAACTCAGTCAGTTATGTGTTTGACTATCAATCCAGGGGTCGTAAGTTTGAATCCCCGCCCGGCAACAGTCTCTGTGATGATTGATATATGACATTGTGTCTCATTGTTAGTCTTGTCTCACCGCTGATTCAACCAAAATAGTTATCAGCTACTTGTGGAGATGGGGTGTGCTTGAGTACTGGTTAACCTTGCTAACAGTGGTTGGGTTAACTGATCGTCTGTTAGCCCTTGATGGCATAAAAAAGATGCTAAATATTCAATTAATCTATTCATCCTTTCTTTATAAAAGAAATATCTTCAGATACTGTTAAATATGCCAAATGGTCTATGGAGAAGCCGGCTATTTAGGAATGATTAAAATCGAATTTGATAGATACCAAAAAAGTGGGACAGTAGTGTAGTTGATAGTGTTGGTTGCTCACACCAGAGGTTTTGGGTTCGATCCCTATCTCAACCTGATGCCCATAAAAAAACAACACTCAGTACTGATAAATAAAATAAGATGTCGGAAATAAAATTAAAAACTAAAAAATCATCTTTTTCAGAAGCACCAATTACAATAAATGGTCCAATGTTTCAAAAATAATCACATTCCATTCAAAAGTACATTCATTTATCTTCAAATCCATATCTTTTATAAAGAAAATCAGACTATGTGCTTATATGATCCGTGCCACCCAAAGTAACCCACCCTGTGCAGAGCCACCCTACAAGAGTTGTCCTTACAGCTACCTCCCCTAATCACTCACCTGCCAATCAGTAGTACTTTTGAATGTGGTTATATTTAACATTAATTGGGGAACTGATAGTAATAATTATATTATTTAATGAAATATATTGAAAGAATGAATGATATAATTTATTTGTCTGCGTTCAAGTTTGATAGTGTAAAAAATGTTAGGCTAACCTTACCCCACCCATTTGTTTTACTGGAAGTGAAACTGAAAGTGAAGTGATACTTCATTTGCAATTAGCCAGCCTTGTATGACTTTAGCCTAATATTTTCTACTCGACTATTAAAAAGGCCTCATTATATCACCAATTTTGTTATCGATCTTAGCAGTAAAACTACATATTTATATCAAACATCATATATTGTGGATATTCTGTTCAATAACTTATATTGTATTTTGTCTCTGTAGTGTAAATTACTTTAATTTTGATGACAAAGTAATAAATCGCGGCCAGTGATAAAGACACTTATTGGCCATCGGGTTATGCTTAGCCTTAAACATTGCCAAATAAACCAGAAAATGCTGACTTGTGTATTGGTAAATTTCTCATAAATAAAACAAACCACAAGGACAGAATCAATCATTATCTTCAAATGGGATCATCCTCTTAGTGATTTAATAATTTTCCATCATTTACTGAAAAGAAAGTTATGGATGATTCATCTTTAATTTGTAGAAAAAAAATATTTTAATTTGTTTTGCTTTGTTTTGTTCACATACCTCATAAAGTTCATTTTAATAAATTTATGCAGCACAACTAATTTAATTCTTCTACTTCCTCTTCCTGTATCGATGCAGAACCACTACTGTATCATTGTCCGGCGCATCAAAATAAATTTAGTAGTTTAAATTATTTTTAGTCAATCAGCATTATTGACACATTTATTTTTACTAAACAATTTCAAACACTAAAGTAAAGTAACAATAGTGTCTCAGCCATCACCAGATGACAGTTCATTGAAGCGTCAAAGTTGTCAGGTATCTAAGTTGGCAGATAGAGAATGAATGAATGAATGAATGAATGAATGGTGTTTTACGGCACGTCAACACATAAATAGGTCATTTTGTGCGCAAAAAGGTTAATGAATGTGATGACAAAAATAATTATATTAAATAAATATGGTTAAAATTTATTAAAACTATTTACAAATAAATAAATGAAATTATTTACAAATAAATAAATGAAAACATCAATTAAAAACAGGGAAATCAACGATATAGCAGGCCATCCAAACACAGGGAAAAAACTTTTGATGGCAAATTTGAGTAGAATTTGGTATCCATGCTTAATGTCTTCCTTAGTATGTATACAAACCTGTGAGGGGAGATACCACTCATGAAATCACCTCATAATCTCAAAATTAGGTCAAAGGTCAATGGGTGCTGTTATTAATATATAGAATGTAGAACACTGTCTTGTTAAAATAATTATTTATATATTGAACTGAAAACTATAGAAATATGTTTGTTGTTAGTCACTATTAGGAATATGAGTAAAATATGTTAAAAATCGTGTTGTCAAACTGAGGTCAAACTTAAGGTCAAAAGTGTGCAAAATTTAAGAAATTTTGAGTTTTTTGTGAAATGCAAGATTCCAATACATAAAAACAGGCAATTATTTTTTATTAAATGAAGTGAATACATAAACAAACCTTATGATAACTTAATTTTATTAAAACTGAAGGCAATAGTTTGATGAAGTCACAACAGAGGTCTGACAAAATTAAAAGCGATACAGAAATAGTTAATATTCTCTAATATTGCCCAACAAAGAAAGCTAATGATTTGTAGTCGTTTTAATATACACTAGTATACTAGTTTATAAGTTGCTACATAATAAGGACATTTATTAGGATGCAGAAAACAACTATTTCAATAGCATGCATTCCAAAAGCCTGAATCATAACGTGACCACCAATGATTATGTACCGTTGCAGTGAAGAATTGGGAAGGTCATCAAGTTAAAATCACTTTCCAAGACATTCAAAATTTCCGTCTTTGTGGTAGAGTTTCTAGATCATACAACCCTAGCAAGTGGCAGAGGTACCAGGGACAACTTGTGTTTCAGTACAGAACCAATGTCTACATTTCTGCTAGCATTTGCAGCAGACAAAAATATATTTAAACGTTTAAATGTTTAAAGGGCTCTGAAGTAGTTTTCTGTCATCTTTACAACCTGAACTTTCTGCTTGTTTAAAACATCAAACATTAAGGCAAATGGTTTGTGTTTTTTCTGCAAAGGACAATACTCAGAAAATGTAAGAAGTATCCATCTGTTTGATCAAAACTTGAACAAAATCAATTCATGAAGGCAGAGTCATAACTGGTGTAGGTGTGGTCTTGCTCTGCACCACTTTCTCCTTGTAGTGACTTCTCTGACACACCTGATTGATTTGCCAAAATGACACAGATTTTGTTTCTGGCTTGGTCATTTTGTGTGATTCCTATTTTCCCATGGTTCATTATAAAAATCTTGTTCATCGATCTTGTTGCTTGGTCAGTGTTTAGTAATTGTTGCTTCTGTTGACCGTAAAAATCCATCTTTAAATTCCTGATACACATCTGGGGCTGTCTTTTCAAAATACTTCATATCATCTAGTAAATAGGTCAGCACTGAGCATAATTCCAATGGTTCTGGACTGTCAACCATAGTAACATAACAGAAAACGCCCCTAGATGGAGTTCCCAAGCGCCCTCTTTTTCCGCTCTGATGAAGTCTAAAATTTCAACCATGCTTATGTACGTCATCAAAAACACATCCGTACACAATTCACCAACTCCCTGTAATGAGCAATTAAACTGCTCGAGCGTTTTGTCTAATTCATCTGTTTAATTGCTTTCTGTATATCCTCTTGAAACACTTTTCATTTTTATAAAGAATGCATCAGCAACATTTTACGGCATTATCATAAGAATTAAGCTTAGCAGCAATAGTTACATGTGCCCACCACGACATGAAGATACGTCAATGCAGTCTCCATAATGCTTTATAGGCTTCACAGCTCTGCAATATGCCTTTCACTCTAAAATGTTTTCGGTTGTGTTTGGTTGATATATGCTTGCCTCAATTCACACTTCATCTAAACCAGCCTAGTATACATACTGCCAAGTTGTCTTCAGAAAATTGAAACATCAATGGAAACCCCTAGTCTGAATATGGCATTCTTGAATTGGTCTTGATTGCCTCATACAAGTTATCTCTTTTTATAATAGAGTGGCTGATCTGCTGTGCTAACGGTGTTGCTTGACCAATATGACTTGAAATTGCTTCAAATATATTGATAACAATTGTAAATGTGTTCAATTCATCTACATAGGCTTGTAATATTGGACGCAGTCCCATAGTGGTCATTGACAGATTATCTGGACTGTTTAATTCATTGTAAGCTCTTCAAGTCGGAACTGTTTGCACATCATTTTGACTGTCTTCCTAAAATCCATTCAAATATTCTGAATATATGCTGTTCAACGTGTGTCGTTACTGTTTGTGTACCAACTACTTGCATTTATGTTATACGGTCCATGAATTGAATATGGCATACCATCATGAGGAACACTACTTTATCTAACTGGATAGTTTTCATAGCATCAGCTAGAGCAAGTCTGGTATTAGTATCCACATGATTTTCTCTAGCGACTGGCCACCATATTGTGCTGTGAAATATATGTATGTTTCTTTCATCTAACGTTACTTTAAGGACATCAACATTATCACAGGAGTAATTGGTAAATGTATGATTTCTTATATTTTTATGAATGTATTCAGATCATATTTATTTTTGATATGCCTCTCAAGACTATTTGCAACTAAATTGTCAACTCTGCGGATCATATTTATTTCAACAGTGTTGTTGACAGCATGAAAAAGACTGACTATAATTTCAGAATGAGTTGCCTTAAGAAGAACACGTGCAAGGCCAACATTTTTCTTGAGATTTTGTATGCCGTTAGATACACCAAATACTATAGCTTCTGCTATTGTATAAACTTTACAGTTCTTCGCATAGTTTCTGACTTCAGCATTGCTGTCTAGAATAATCGACATACGACCAAGTAGCAGGCAAGATAGAAAAAGAACCTTTCAGGAATTACCTTGTCTGCATAATCAATGTCTATTACTTCCCAAAGGGAATCATGCCCATCTCACCTTGTATTTGTTGAGCAACAGTCTACACTTTCCTGTAGAAGTATACTTTCATATAGAATACTTGAATCATTATCAGATGAATCAGTATATGACCCGAACTCAGACGCATAAGCCTCAGAATGTAGCTTTTGGTATGCTTTAGCAAGATATTTGGAAATTACAAAGCTTTAAAAAATATTTGCTTGGATGGACTGATTAAATACCTGCTTCCTCTTAAAATGGTTACAACAATCACCACCAATAACATACACATGTCCCGGAGCTTAAACCTATTCCAGTTAAAATCATAATTCTGTTATTACTGTATCATCTTCGATAGTATCCTCATATTTCACAATTTGTCTTATAAACTTAGACAGACATTTAAGATTGTATTTTACTTCTGATGCAATAAGGTCATTTACATCCGCAATACATATTCTTAAAAAGATCATTCTTACACAATGAAATTGTTTTACATCTTCCGACTGAAATAAAATACAACAACTCCAATCAGTGGGTAGTATTTTGCTCAAGTTGTTGAATGGACAGGAACATCTTTCAACACTACTAGAAGAAGGTCTAGGAATAACCAGTTTTACATTGAGTTTATTAATTGTGTTTTCGGAAGTGAATGCACTATAACACATTTTATGCCATAAAGTGTTTCAATCTTGTAAAGTGTCATGATCAAAACTGTCAATTCTGTCAAAAACTTCTATACTGGAGGTAACATGTAATATTGTACGAATCTCAGATACTGTGTATGACATCTTTATATATGGGGAGACAAATTTTACTAATTTTATGTACAATTAAGGTTATTTGATAACATCATAACATAATCTGTCTTTCTTTTACATTTACTAAGGTACATATAAATTCGTTATTATTATTTCTACTGGAATCTCATTTCAATTGGAAAAAATTATGATAAAAAAGTGCATCAGTGTAGAACATACGGACATTCAAGCTTACACGCAACTTTTTTTAAATAAGAAAATCGTATATTTGCAATTAAACAAAAAATACTGTAAATGTCCAAAATTTAAATGCACTTATTGAACTTTCAGCTAGTATAAATACGAACAGAATGACAGATGTATGCTTCATTTTCCTTTAAATAGATGCTTCATTGTCCCCTACATTGTTTCATTAGACAACATGGCATTACAGAAAAAATATATAAAGCAACATAATTATATTATTATAAAACAATGAGTTATACACACTACCGTTTTTTTTTTGTTTTTTTTCCACCTGATCGACCTTTGACCTCAACTGTGACCTTAAAACGCAATTTCATGAGTGGCATCCACCATCACACGATGCTATACATTTTAGCAAATGTTGTTATGGTACTGAAACAATTCTACTAAAAATTGCCATCAAAAGTTAAAATAAGGGTCATTTTGCTTTTTGGATGGCCTACTAATATATTAAATCATTTAACCCGTCAACAGGTTTTAAACTAAAAATGTTTAAACAGTTTAACCTCTTTTAAAAAAGCAAATACACTGGTTACATTAACTTTATCAAAAAGCTCTTTCATACTATCGACCCTGTAGTACTTCGCTCTCATAGGAGCAAAGTCAACACAGTTGACAAGTATATGCTTAACAGTAAGCGGTGCAAAACAGGGCACACACTCTGGGACAGCTTCACGCTTTAAAAGATATGAATGGGTACAGCGGGTATGCCCTATTCTGCACCGAGCTAAAATAACTTCTTCTAGACGAATAATCCTATTGCTAGGATGCCATTCGCCAAGTTTTGGTTTGATAAAATGTAACTTATTATGTATGGCAAGATCCCAAGAGGACTGCCATGAACTAAAAATATACTTATTAATATTAGATTTAAAATCTGTAAAAGGTAGTTAAAAATATGAAATATTCAAGCTTAAGGCCGCTTTCGCAACCTTATCAGCTTTATCATTTCCACTAATTCCTGTATGACCAGGAAGCCAGCAGAGAACAATAGTATTTTCTTTACATAGTACATTGTATTTATTTAAAAGTTGAAGAACAAGAGGATTATCATCTTTCATGCCATCTATTGCTTGAAGAGATGAAAGTGAATCAGAAAATATAATAAACTGGTTTTTATCAGATTCATTTATATAGTTCAAGGCCAAATCAATGGCTTTAAGTTCAGCTGAAAAGATGGAGGCTCCGTTTGGTAAACGGCTCTTTGAGGTGTGCTGTCCTGTAACAGCAGCTGCAGCCACGGTGTCTCCATCTTTAGAACCATCTGTATATATTTGACAATAATGATTGTAATACGATTTGACTTTATTAAACTTACTTTGGAAGATAGTGGAGTATGTTTCAGATTTTTTGTCTTTAATAAGTTCAAAAATGATTTTTGGCTTTTCAAGTCCATGGTGGTATTTGTTAGACTTTGTACTTAGCAATTAAATTAAGATTAATATTGGCTTCGGTGAGTTTTGGTTTGATCCGGAGACTAAAAGTTTGAATAGCTTTAGGTTTTTTATCAAATAGAGTTTCATAATAGGGGTCAAAAGTAAGATTAAAAGCAGGATTAGATGGATTTGAATGAAGTTTAATTGCATATTGGAGAGCCAGTTTTTCATGTCTTAAATACGATGGTTCATTTGCCTCTACATAAACACTGTCGGCTGGGGACGTACGAAAGGCACCAAGGGTGAGTCGTAGTCCTTGGTTGTGTATAGGATCAAGCATCGCTAAGTAAGACTTGCGAGCAGATCCATATACAATAGAGCCGTAGTCTAATTTTGGTCTGATTAGTGATCTGTAAAGTCTAAGTAAAACTTTACGATCTGCACCCCAATTTGTATTAGCAACAACTTTCAATAAATTAAGTGCTTTACTACACTTTGTCTTGATATATTTAAGATGAGGAATAAAAGTAAGTTTATGGTAAAAAATAAGACCAAAACATTTTGTTTCCTCAACAACAGGTATAGGTGTCCCATCTAACGTTAGATTGGGATCATCGTGATGTTTATGTAGTTGACAAAATTGCATACAATTTGTTTTAGACTTAAAAAATTTAAAACCGTTTTCATCAGACCAAGTCTGAAGTTTATTAAGGCATTGCTGTAGTTGCCTTTCAATAGTTTTCATATTTTTTGAACGGTAACAAATTACAAAATTGTCAACATATAAAGAGCAATCCACACCAAGATTTATACTCTTAACAATACTTTTAATTATAATATTAAAAAGTGTGACAGACAGAATACTGCCTTGTGGGACGCCCATCTCCTGTTTGTGAACATCGGAGAGGGTTGTTCCCATTCGGACTTGAAACTGTCTATCATCTAAAAAGTTTAAAATAAATGTAGCTAAACAGCCACGAAGGCCCATATTATGAAGATCTTTTATAATGCCATACTTCCAAGTGGTGTCGTAGGCTTTCTCCAAGTAAAAAAATACAGCGACTAAATGTTCTTTCTTTATGAAAGCCTCCCTAACAAACAATTAAAATCTAACTAAATGGTCTGTAATGCCCCTTTGGCGTCGGAATCCACTTTGATACTTAGTAATTAAGTTGTTGGATTCCAAGAACCAAACGAGGCGACCATTAATCATACGTTCCATGGTTTTACAAACACAACTTGTCAAAACAATTGGACGGTAATTAACTGGATCCGTGTTATCTTTCCCAGGTTTGGGTAACGGAATGATAGCTTCCCTCCAACACTCGGGGAAGTTTCCAGTCACCCAAACAGAGTTAAATATATCAAGTAGAATTAATAAGGACGATTCGGGTAAATGTGTTTTAAAAGTTTATAATGGATATCCTCAGGACCAGCTGATGTATCATGTGCCTTCTTTAAGGAATTTTTCAATTCACTTAAAGAGAACTTCTTATTATATTTTTCTGAATTATTTGATTTAAAGTTTAGTTTCTGTTTTTCAGTCTGAACTTTATGTTTTAAAAATGTTGGATTGCAATTAGTGGTAGATGAATTTTTTGAAAAAGTATCTGCCAAAGTATTAACGATGTCTTTGGCAGATGTGGCAGTATGATTTTCAGTTTTAAAATGGTTAACGCAACCTGGAGTACCCGTTCCGTTGATTTTTCGGACCATGTCCAATGCCTTCTTAAGAGAAGTACGAGAATTAAACCTAGAGACATAATCTCTCCAGGACTTTCTCTTACTCTCCTTAAGAGTATGTCTTGCTTTGGCAGATAGAGAAAAGTTTCATAGATCTGCCAAATTTTTTTAGCTTCCAAATGATCAATGACAATCAAAATTTAAATATATAGCTCCTAAGCCTTCCAAATATATATATATATTTGCCATTTTCAATAGTGTTGTCAATAAGTGTTGAGCTCGCTACAAGTGATCGAAAACAGGTTACAGTATCATAAATGATTCATCAAGGCACAAAACCGGTTTAAACCAATAAAAATATTCAAATTTTATTTTTAAAATCCTAAATAGTCATATTTCAACATTAAGCCAATTATAAAACTAAATTAAGTTGCTACAGAACGTCCAATGTTGCTGATCATTTAGCACTGAAAAAAAGCAGGCAAAAAATAATTATAAAAATACAACACATCTACCGAATTATTATTCCTTGCATATTGTAAAACGACAAAAAAACATTTTAATTATGATACTACACAATTATCACTAATGCATAAGTTCATAGTTCTTACCATGAAGCGCAAAATTAACGAAACGTTCTGCAAAACAACACCTGTGTTTTTAGGACCCCACCTTTTTCAAACGGTTCGCATAATATTAACACGTTTGTAAAATTCACAAATCCATATTTACCAGACAATCTCTACATGTATATAAGTGTATTGGCAATCTATAAAACAAGAAATGTGATTTATTTCATAGGCACCTGAAAGGACATATATAAGTCTTTGGCAGCTATCAGCAAACATATGACTTTGGCCATTTATAATATTTTTTAAATCACAAGGCAAAGACATGACAATAACATATTACAATCAATATATCAGTTTGAATTGTTTAAGTATCATAGTATATACTTATTATATAGATGAGAAACAGTAAAAACATGTAACTCACAAAAATTCACACTGCTGCACGAGCATATAGACCTACTCACCTTTTTTCTACGTTTTTAAGCAAATAAAGAAAGATTAAATAAGATATTAATCAGATGGTTTGGCCTACGAACCTTAAAATGCTTCATATATAAATTTAGAAATATTAACAAGTAGTTTTCGTCTTTTCGTGGATAATAAATTAGAAGTAGGCCATGCCACCCGCGGAATATATGTACGACGTAAATCGTAGTATCTTTGACATATTAGTAAAAATGGCATTCGGACTCACTAACCAAAGATCTCATTAGAAATAAGCCTTCGGGCTTTATTGGCAATCCAAGGTTATTATTCACTATCGTGTATGGTCAATGTTGCATTAAATGAATACTTCTTTGAGATTTACCATTCAATTCATTTAAGTTACCATAGTTTTCTAAAGAATATTTTATTGTGATAGATCATTAACTTTTTTACACTGGATTTTGCCAAAACAGTAATATATAATTGGCATACTGTGATACTCTATACTTATTCAGTTGCAATACTTAATTAATTTTATGTAATATGGTTGATTGTTATAAAATTACCTGTTACCAATTTATCTATTTTTTATTTGTTATTGAGTATGTATTTTAATGTAACCTGTATATGTGTGTTTTAACCTGAATAAATATCAATCATCAATCAATATTATTTGAACACATCTGGCAAATTCGTTTCTGTCTTTCGACATCAGTATATCTTCCGGATTCAATCGCAAGATTATGTGAACTTAATCTAAAACAGCTCAATTGTTTTCTTTTTTTATCATCTGTAATTGAAGATAAATATTCCTCATATATAAAATCAGTTTTAAATTTACAGTACTAATTAAGTTTTGGCATTGCATGAATACTTCCTCTTGGTCTCGCAGTCGTTGTTTAATAATTGGCTGATATTCAACAGTACTATCAAAATTATCCCAAATATAACTATAACCCAAATCGTTTAATATTTTTTTAATTCGCTGAGCCCAGCCATGTGTATGTTGTATGTTGTATGTTGTATGTTGTGAACCCAAGTCGCTAGCTTGTAAGATGAATGAATACGAAAAGAAGTAATTAATCAAATATACAATAAAAAAAATAAGTTAGAAAGTTCTGAAAATAGTTCCAGGCTAGCTGGTTTATATCTCCAAACTAAATTAGAATAAATGGCGATTCGGAACTCGCGACTAATAGACCTAGGCAAATATGCCCAGATAAAAATGTTAAAACAGTTACCGCTTGATAAGTTTAGTTTCCTTTAAGAAATTTTGATAACATTTTGGGTACATAAAAAGGGCAGATTGGAATTTGTGTTAAAGGATGTTTTCATGAAATACGTGCTTAGGTCCATGACATAGAAATGAAGCTTTTTTTAATTAAAATAGTCATCTGATTTACAAAACTTTTATTTCTTCTAAATGATGACGGTCATTATTCATTTAGTATCAATGGTGTGGCCTATTAATAATTCAAATGCATATATCAATAAATGTAAGGTTTGAAACATAACACAGAGGAACACATTATATTGTTAAATTATTTCAGTTTTTCTTCATAAGTCAGAAACAGTTAATTCATAGACAAATTAACACCGTTCAGTAATATCAGCGATAATTTCGTGCATACTCTTCTTCTTGCCATCTATTTCATATCAAGTTTCATAAAAATATATTAAGTACTTTTTTTTATAATCGATGGATTCCGATTTTGTGGACATACATATATGCGGACGGACGGACGGACAGGGGCCAACCTAATCCCCGAGGACCGAAGTACACCGGTAGGCGACTATAACGTATACGCGCAGACTACTTGCAAGTTCTCTATATTCGAGATGTGAACTGAAAACTCAAAAATGTCAACTAACCAGTTGTCAGTTCCTAATTGAATTGCAAACTGTCAACTTGCAACTGCGTTCCTGGTGCGATTTGGCTAAATATCTCACTTGACAGAAAGGCATTGAGATGATACATATTATATTCAGTTTCACTGACATCATGCTATCTTAATAGATTACGTTTAATACTAGTAATTAAAGAGGTCAGATATGCCTATTTCGAGATCAAACATGCCATATACGGCACCGAGGACGCCGCAGCCGGTGTAACATTTCATTTTGACCTAGTTTTGAAAAATTACTGGCATGTGTTAATGTTCGACGTTGAACATAGATACGAGTATGGCAAGCCAAATGTCCCACCGACGGTAAATGTCCCAACCAGCGTTACACGTAACAAGACTGGCGTTAAATGTCGCAACCAACGCAAATGCCGCAAAAACATCTGCCGTTAAATGTCGCACCTTAAACGCTATATGTCGCAAGATTTGTACCACAGGTAAATGTATTAACCCCAACTCTAAATATCGTACTGTTTTATTAACGCAAAAACATGTATAGTTAAATATTATTATCTTTATCAATTTCGTTAGTAATTACCAGCAGCGAGAATGAAGTTGGTGTGTTCGGGTGGGGGTTGGTGAATGGGGGAGGCACTGATATATTGTTTTGAATTATACGACTATTTTTCTATGTCGCGCGTTAGTGCAATTGTCATGTCATCGGATTAGCATTCTAGGGGACCGGGGTTTGATTCTAGTTTGCAACACTGGGACAGTAAAATATAGCAAAATTTCACCAATAATACTGTTATAGGTGTATCGTCAAAAGGATAGTTGTCTGTCTGCCTGTCTTTCAACAGAAAGTTTGCCTGCCTGCCTGCCTGCCTGCCTGCCTGCCTGCATGCATGCCTTCCCACCGCCCGCCTGCCCGTACCTGTCAAGGCTACATTAAGGGGTTGTTTGTGAGTACAGAATGCCAGTGTGGGGTTGAGTTGAGTTTGTGGGGTTAAAAATATTAACTCACAATGTCATATCTGTATAGAACACATTTTTCTATTACTTTTTTTTTTTATCAATTTTCATTTCTTTTTTAGTGTCATTAGGGTTGGATCTCAAGGTTTGTGACATTAGGGTTAGAAAGAAAACATTTTTTGTTTTGTTTTATGAAAAAAAGATGAATTTATTATCGATAAAAACCTAACCTCATAACGCCCCTCTCGTCCGTCCGTCCGTCCATCCGTCCGTCTGTAATCAAATCTTTATGAAAATAACACTAACACGTGCTAAAACAGTGTAGATATTGATTGTGGGACATTTATTTATGGATATGGGCTCTTAATCGTACGAGCGGTTAAGTATCACGGCAAAATCGCCAGTATGCCCTGGCTCTCCCTATCTTTCTATATCAACCCCATCAAACAGCTTTGGGATGAACTAGGGCACCGTGTTCGAGCTTGGGAACGGGCAGTTATTAACCTAGCTGAACTGTATCAGGTTCTTCTTGAAAAATAGGACCGAAATCCACGAATTTGGCGTATGTACTTGGTCACATCAAAGCTTTAAATGTGCCGGGTTGTTATTCGACAGGGTGGATTAATTGATTGATTGATTAATTGACTGAATATTTAGTGTCATTTGGTGCCATTTAAATCAGCGGTGAGAGACGAGTGATAATGAAGCGCACTGTCATATGTCACTGAATCATCACGGAGACTGTGGCCGGGCGGGGGCTCGAATTCACTTTCCCTGGATTGATTGTCATCGGTTTGATTGCTTATCGGGTCCGGCGGCACGGTGGCGGAAATTCCCGATATAAATGTTTAATTAAGCCAATTAAGTACTATCATCTCTATCCAAGACGCTGCTGATGCAATAACCATATCAATTGAGCTGGTGTTAAATAAAGGTCAGATAAAACCCTGTTGAATTTTTTTTGCGATTTCTTATATATCTCCTAAGTTATAGCATATTATACCCATGCACAGTTTCTTTTTTCCGCTAGTATATATATTTGTTAGAAGGATCATTTAAAAATGTAAGATTTAATATTATAAAAACAGGTTTGCATTTTTTAAATAAAATATAAGTGAGGACATATTGTTTATTAATTTACCCGACTCACTTAATCAACCTTTATCAGTTCATAAATCAGACAGGTATGAACTTGGACGGGTGAATGTTTGAACAATTCTTAACACAGTTCTGTTTAAACTGAGATATACCTCACCACAAAAATGTGTTTTAATTTTTAGGCTTATTGCATTTCCTCTGTCTTTGAATCATTTTACAATAAAAGAAACAGTTTTATGTTTTTGCCAACAAAAAAAAAAGATGGAACACTCCTTATGTTTCTTAATTAAAAAAATAAAACCGTATGTCACAATTTGAATAATGCGCTTAACGTTTAAAAACTACGTCAGCAAACTTGTCTCGTCAGCATTGTTTTTAAAAACCCATTTAAGCTCGTTTCCCGGGGATTTCTGGCGTTACTTAATATAACGAAACGTGTCTGAAGATGTTGATGACGTCATCACATTCCAGACATTATTTGCCGCCAAAGTGACCCCGCTATAGTCTCTGGAAATCGTACGATTTGGTTTGTAGGTATCATCGGATGCACAAAAAATACATCTATCTGATAACTTCACACAACAAATACATTTATCTGACTGTCAAACTTCACACAACAAATGCATCTATCTGACTGTCATCTATCTTACTTATTGAACGACCCTCGTATATCGCTTTTAGTATATTCATGTGAGCCACGACAATCACTACTTACGTTTCAGGTCAGTTCACTACACTACTTTTAGTAGGATCTCACAATATACGAAAAACATGGCTTCTGTAGTTCCGGCGCCAAACCGAAATCCTAAAATTCATTACAAACAAGTAAGTAGTGTTGTTTTTTTATATATATATCTGTTACATAAATATATCAAATATGACCGCAAAAATCCATATTTGTCTTTACATTTACATTAATTAGTGGTATTTGTCGGCTGTTTACGGTATTAAAACATACATTTATATTGTTGATTTTAATGGAATTCAGTTCAGCAGAATAAATGAGTATACCAGTTTACACGCCTCATAAGTATATTTCATGGTGTAATGAATATTAATAATGTAATAATAGAAACTTTAAAACATGTTGATACATGTAAATCTAAATATATTGTGTTCTCAGATTATATAGGAAAGGAATACTGATGGTACAGTAATAATATCGTCACTTCTCATTGATACTCCTCTATAAAGGTTGTCATATATACATGTTATTTATTTTATTTCAATCACGAAAATGTGATCCATTTAGTCGACCCGTAATGTCTTAGAGATCTGTGAGGGTCGGGGATATATACATGTTATTTGTATGTTCATGCAACTGGAATTGTTTACATTTGTGACGTAACTCCTAACATAGAATTTTGGCGTTCAATTTCTAATGATGAAAAGTCCATGAACCTGCATTTGCTTAACTCACAGACTGGTCCTTGGAATGTCAAGTCTGCTGTTGGTCTTATACATTCTTATTCATTGGTTAAAACAAGTTGTAATGGCGTATAAGTGAGTGAATTGATGTCTTGATCCATAAATCGCATCATTCGCATGGCTAATCAACGGTAATGTTAATGTATGCAGCCCACGTAATGTTATATGACGGATTGGTTACCGTCTTCCAAGGCCTGCGTTTATGGTTGCTCATGAATGGCAACAATATTACATAAATAGTACGTTGCCTAAGTTTCTCATTTGGCTAATTAGGTTGTTAATTTGTATTTAAACTTAAGTTATATTGTTAATGATTATTATTCAGTTGAAATACCATTAGGCAATTAATCAAATAAATGTGTAACACTAGTTGTAACGAATAGACACATAATTAGGACATGTATAATTATCAACTTAGGAGATGCAACATTGAAAGGACATTAAGATATAAAGAATTCTAATTGAGAAAAATATGCATTTCATCAAAACTTATAAGATACATATATTTGCATATTTGTCAGCAATCCGTATTGACATTTCAGATATTTATCAACAATGAATGGCGAGATGCGGTAAGCGGTAAAACATTCCCCACGAGGAACCCGTGCACTGGGGATGTTATTTGTGAGGTGGCCGAAGGAGACGAGGTATTGTGGTTATAACATTTCTAAAAATGAATAAATGAGACTAACAGTTACATCCAAAAGATACTTTGTACAGGTTTGATGAGATTAATGACACCTTATTACATAGAAGCGTAAACTGCGTTGTTAGACTAACGTCATGTCTTCTGTCTGTATATTTGTGTTTAACGTTCTATAAATGAATGAATGAATGAATGAATGAATGAATGAATGATGTTTAGCGGTGTACCAACACACTTTAATTTTTTCGACGCCAACAAGAAGTAAGATCCCCGGTTCACTCTACATGTAAAAAAAAAATAAATAAAAAAACCCGTCAATAAATGAATATGCAGAATGAACCTAGAACCTTGATACCTGCAGAAATGCAGAGTTTCAGCAAATTATATTGTATTATTCAAATTGTCGCTTCTTACGACATGCATGCGTCACAGTGATCCTATTCTTGCCATCACTCCCTGGAACCACACAGTGGTTGGTAATTTAACCACAATAATGAACATGATGAATAATAAAATGAACATGACCCTCACACGGGCTTCTATAAATGAGACTGGAGCTTGTAAATAGTGTTATGTACATTTTATACAAAAACTGAACGTTGCTTGCACATCATCTATATCACTGTAAACGTGTATTGGAGCATAGCGTCTATTATAAGTTGGCTTCTTATAACAAAATACAATGAGGATTGAATATTGATTGAATATCTAGCGTCATATTTATGCCATCGAGGACGAACAGGCAATCTGTTTATCTTACCACTTTTTCATGGGATCCTGGAAGGTTAATCAGTACTCGATCACTTCCCATCTCAGCAAGTTACTGATAACTTTCTTACTTGAATCAGCGACGAGAGACGAATAATAATGAGCAGCAATGTCGTGTATTAATAATTACGGAGCCTGTGGCCGGGTGGGGATTCGAACTCACGAGCCCTCCAATGAGGAGATAAGCAAACTAACTCATTTAACTCTAGGCTGAAGGGTGTGTGTTTGGTGAAAAAACTGATGTCTCTACTTTCGGAAAGAGTGCAGAATTAGGTCCTTTGGTAAAACAACGAAACGTCGTCTTAATGTCGGTGCATACTAGGCAACTGCTATTGAGAAGGTCGGAAATTAGTACAGACTGAAGTCAGTCCGAAATTCATGTTTCGTCTTTCGATATTCAACATGAAACAAACCTTGTCAGCCTCCAATAGTGAAGAGTTTAATCGCTTAAATATCGAAAGATCGCAAACGAATATCAAATTAACACCCAATAGCCGATATGACATGGAAAGGAACCGGAAAAAGGACGTACGCGATTATTTTGTTTGTCCTTTACTTAAAGTATGATGTTTGTTTACTTTTACAGGCGGATGTAAATATTGCCGTGAAAGCTGCTTCAGATGCCTTCAAATTGGGGTCACCATGGAGACGAATGGATGCTGGAGAACGCGGCAATCTTATGTACAGGCTCGCTAATCTGATTGAACGTGACCAGAAGTACCTGGCGGTGAGTAAGAAGTAATACAGCCCCAACTGGTAAATTGCCTCAGTGTAACATGACTCCAGAATCCTGTAAATATTACCAATATTTGATGGAACGGCACAACCACCCCCAAAATGTCAAAAAATGGATTTTTAAAACATGCTCTGCATATAGCCGCAATTCCAAACAGCCCTTCGCATCCTCGATTTTACTCCCTAACAATCCCCTCTCCAACCCCAGCACCCCGTTCCCTCCCTCAGATTGTACAAAACAGTCCACCATGATCTCGATTTAAATTTTATTGTGATATTCATTTCACATGGAGCTTAACACATTAAAAAGAATATTGACTAATCAACGCAATTACACATTCAAATTTGCACTATATATCTCCAATTACACGAGAGTTTCCTTTTTTCAATAGCAAAGATCCATAAATATTACTTGAATAGCCTAAGTATACACTTAAATAGTACATAAATGTAGGGTTAATTATACACTTAAATAGTACATAAATGTACACTTAAATAGTACATAAATGTACACTTAAATAGTACATAAATGTACACTTAAATAGTACATAAATGTAGGGTTTAAGCTCAAAGTTGCGTTTTATGTTCACGACGGATACGATACTTGCGCTTATGTTTTCAACCGGTTTATACGTTTACTGACCTCGACAGACGTATTTTGATCAAGGGGTCACATGCTTCGATGTTAAATGGTGCTTTGTCATATTTTTTTCTTCAGTTAAATATATATAAAGCGGGGCGGTAGTCTAATGGATAGAGTATTGGCCGCTCACGCCAGAGGTTGCCGGTTCGATCCCCCGGTCGACCCTATGCCTCCCATAAGACAACACTCAGTACTGGGTCTACCCAGGAAGCGGAACCGAGAGAGGTTCATATAAACTCTAAGCTTTCATCGCAAATGAGCTAAAATAAATTAGTATAAACTAAATATATATATACGTAACATATTATACCACAGAACAAACAGTTATATAGATGATTTGTTAAAATTATATGGAAGCCAATCGCAGATAACAATATTTCAAATCTTACATAGTTGATTTGTTCCCACCAAATGTTAATGAAAGAAGACGTACAATCTAAGAAATAGCAGAGACATCACTATACCGTTTTCGAGAACTGAAATCACGAGAAATTTATGTATACCTTCCTCAATTATATTATGGAACCACTTAGATAATAACTTTAAG
Organism: Panopea generosa; assembly: GCA_029582155.1. Classification (NCBI taxonomy): domain Eukaryota; kingdom Metazoa; phylum Mollusca; class Bivalvia; order Adapedonta; family Hiatellidae; genus Panopea; species Panopea generosa. The sequence continues at coordinate 26,109,412 of CM055907.1, forward strand.
TCTGCCGCTTCTTTAACTGCGTTTAAACACTCCATGAGAAAACAAAATAATATTACAATACCTCAACACTTTTATTATGGAAATAGAAAATTGTCAGTTATATTAGCAAGATTAAGAAATAATTGTAGTCATTTAAATAATGACTTGTTCCGTAACCATATTAGAACTGATTCTTGTTGTCCACATTGTGGTCATATTGAAGATGCTGAGCATTATTTTTTCAAATGCACAACATACAGAACCCAAAGACTAACATTATTCAACTCTACAAGATCATTTCACCCTCTAAGTACACATCGCCTTCTATACGGAGATGAAAGACTATCTCATGTTAGCAATATTATTATAGTCAAAGCGGTACAATACAATATCAAAGAAACTAAACGCTTTGCATAATCTTATTTATGTTTTCCTGTCTTGTTTTTAACTGTACTATATTACTTCGATCTAGTGAATTATTTAACTATTTTGCCCATTTTATATAAATGTTAAGTTGCATAGTTTTTATTTTTGTGCTTTCTTATTTACTGATCTGATTCTCACTGGGGTGCTACCGAAATGTGGACACAGGACGCATGCGTATGGACGACATAAAGAAGAAATGATATGTGTTTGTTTTACTATGTATTACTTTCTTTCCTTTCCTAACTTTTTCTATTCTCAAGTTATTGGTTAAGAAAAAATTGTTAAAACATGTCATTTTGATATTTAATGTAAACATTGAAAAAAATGTAGGGGACGGGCCGAACCTAATGTTGAAAGAACTTGTGGCCCAACCCCATTTCATGTTGAAATAAAATATGTTTAAACTAAACTAACAATATTTCGGTTTTTCATGTAAATTACCATTACTGCATTGATTGTATATGTTATATTTGGTAATTATGTTTGTTTCCGCTTTCGCCAACACATGGTACTCAGTTAAAAAATGTGCGTTATGCCCTAAACTAAAAGTTAAAATTTAGTGATACGGTTTCTTTTGCATGAGCCTGTTCGGATTAGCTCAGTCGGTAACGAGTCTGACTATCAATGCAGGGGTCGTGAGTTGGAATCCCTACACGGCAACAGACTCCGTGATGATTGATAAACGATATTGTGTCTCACCAGCATTCGCCTCTTACCGCTGACCCATGTGGGAACGTTATCAGTTACTTGCGGAGATGGGGTGTGCTAGAGTATTGGTTAACCTTTCAGGATCCAAGGAAACAGTGGTTAGGATAACTATGATTACATAAAAATGACGCTAAATATTCAGTCAATCAATCAATTGATCGCATGTCGATTCCGTTCTGATTCATTTGTAGTTGACACTCCGATCTCCGTCTTTATCTAAAACTTTTTCACACGCGTTCTCAGACAAGTTTACAACTGGCCCGTCTTCTGGATTAACATAGTCCTACTCAATCTAGAAAATAGGTACCGCATGCACGTTCAGTTTATGGACGGATGAGTTATAAAGAATTCATAGTATTTTTTTGTTTCATAATTCACAGTTAAAAAACGTGAAATTATGGTGTTTTCTTGTTTTCACTCATAAATTAAAATAAAAATATTAACGTTAATGAAACAGGTGTAAAATCATAAAATAATGTTTGAGTGCCCTCAAAGATAGCAATTAAATTCACTTGTGAACACTTAAAATTGTCATTCAGCGTGGTTCCAGTATGTTCTCACTTTCCCAACCTCTATTGTTTAACCACTTTCGAGATTCGAACCCACGGCCCCTGCGGCGTCAGCGCTTGGCACATAATGACGACGTCTTTACCGACTGCAACAACGCCAAAAAACGTTGCGTAAATAGCGCATATATTGGCGTCGCCATTAATGTACACAGGACAAAGGCGGGAATTATTATATTTATATTCAATATTTTGTACTATTCATTCTTTTAATGGAATCAATGTAGAGGGGCCGTGGGTTCGAATCTCCAAAGTGGCAAAATATATTTCTGAAATTGTCCGTGGTCAGGTGAATAAGACATGCGTCACTCCTCTCCATTGATTCAATTAAAAGTGGAATAGTACAAAATATTGAATATATCTATTGTTTAAATTAAAAAGAGTAATTGGGGCGGTGGAAATGTATTGTTCGGATATAACAATATATTTAAGTGGTGATAATTACTCTGGTGGGCCATACTTTTTGAAAAAAAAGTTACATTTTTCATACCCGCATTACTTGTTGATAGTTTTACCCCAAGCATTTGTATGCAATATTTTAAATGAATCCTTTCAATTTCTTTAGACTTTGTAAATCCCCATACCTCCGAACTATAATTTAAAATTGATGTCACAAAAGCATCAAACAATTGATTTTTTTCTTATTAATTGATAGTAGGTTCATTGCCTTGAGGGCTTTACAACATAATGACTGTTGGTTTTATAAAAATGATCCCGTATAATTTAAAATTACCCCAAGGTAGTTTAAATCCTCAACTACCTCAATCGTCTTACCATTATAAGTCCATTTTTCGTTACACTACATAGTATGTTTTAAAGTCGGTCAAAATAGTTTAAATAACATTTAAAATGGGTTTGTTCTCAAGTTGGTTGTCTTTTTTATTCAGTACGACACTATCGCGTTTACATATTAATTCTATTGTCTTGATAACAAAGACTTCCCCGACTAGAGGTTGTAATTGAAGACAGAATATATTCATACGTTTAATGGGTATACGGGTAAAAGAATACGATTAAATAGATTTCTGTAAGTAATTGGGGCATGCCAAGTGTACATTGCTACTTGTCCAGCTGAAGTTAAACATATTCTATTTCAATACTATCTTAAAAGTTCTCCTGATGACACGATATAGATAAATGGATTGTTTCAACAAAAGCAGATGTTAAGGTGCTAAATCACACAACTGTTTCTCATTTTGTACTATATTTTTTATTTAAACCTTTTGTTTATTTAACATGCGTACAAACGTATTGCAACTGTAGCACGGACGTTTGATACATGCTTATGGTTGCAGTTGTCTTGTTCTTAATAACCTATACTGGTCATGGTTTCACTAAACATCTCATTTGAGGTTTATTTAAACTTATTTAAACTCATTTTTCAAAAATGCTATACCTTCATTTACATAATTGATCATTTTCCATTTTATCCTTTACCAATAAACAAAGATTTGTTCTGATTTCAATTATGTGTGGTCAATTAGTATATCGTGAGTTCAAGTAGTCTTTTAAAGAAATTGAAATATTTGAGAAAATCTCAGCTTGTAATGCTTTAAATTAGTGAAACCAAATTCTAAAAGGATAAGGGAACACCGGGTGCATTTCAGGTCTATATCTCCAAACTATTGTGAGCGTTATTGCAGTTTTGGAATATGCATAATAATGTATTTAATTCATGAATTTGACAATATAAACATTAGTATTGAACATTCATTAATGAAATACCTTTACGTTCATATTCTAAAACTAAAATATCGGTTACAATAATTTAAATACAAGGTTCTGAAATTCACCCTTCTTTCTGTATAAATATATGCATACATGTATTTTGACATTTTGTGTTTTACAGGAGCTGGAAACGCTAGATAACGGTAAGCCGTATTCCGTGGCCTTCAATGTCGATCTGACCTTGACAATACGGTGCTACAGATATTACGCCGGCTGGGCAGATAAAAACCAAGGGAAAACGGTTCCGGTCTGTAAGTAATGTGTGCATGTAAACATTAATCGAGGCGACAGTGCAGTGGATAAGAATGTTGATCGACCATACTAGATGTCTTGCATTCTGCCCCTGGCAAAACCGGGTGGTCTCTTATCAAACAACACTCAGAAGTGGTGTTTCCCAGAAAACGTACTCGTTAGCGAATTATATCAACTAAACCGTCTTCGTCAAATAAATTAAACACAGTGTATTATAAACTTAAATTAAGTAGCAACATATAACAGTGAACAAGTATCTTTTTGTTTTAAACTAATTCATTTTACATCGATTGTGAAACAAATTATCACAACTAAGACAAATCACACTTGGATTCTTTCTGGGTAGAACCAGTACTAAGCATATGTGGATAAATTGTCTTGCCTAAGGATTCTACATATAGGCTACATTTAGCCGTGGCCAAAGGTCGAACCCACGACACCCTCACACTATTTTGAGTCGGATACTCTTCCCATGGAAAACGTGTTCCTTTGTAAAACAATAAGGTGTTTGACCATATCAAATATAAATGGAAATTTTGCTGTTTCCAGTATTCATTATGACCCAAATTATTCGTACTAGAACGGACACTGACATTTAAAAGCTGTCTTCTCGGCAACCACTGTATCACTAAAGGATGTCTGCCAGTAAACACATCATACAATATTGGGCTTGCCAAGCGTCACCTGATATATCCTGGCAGTAAACATGTCATACAATACTGGGCTTGCCATGCGCCACCTGAAATACCCTGCCAGTAAACACATCATACAATATGGGACTTGCCAAGCGACACCTGATATACCCATATCTATTGCGTATTTCTCTAGTTACAATAACTGGCATAAACCAGCGTCGATGACTGTGTAACCCCTTGAACCAGGAGTCGAATTTCCTTCTTTTTTTAAAATATTATTGTCTCTATAAGTACGTAGTAAAACTGACTTTTTAATGTGCTGAACTATCAACCCGCCTGTCAATTTAATTTAATGTTGGCCATGTACACCGCTGTGTCCTCAGTGAGGTTACATTTATTCGCATCGTTGATAATTTCAGGGGGAGATTTCTTTGCCTACACAAGACACGAACCTGTGGGAGTGTGTGGACAAATCATCCCAGTAAGTGCTCTTATGGATATATATGTTAAACGAATATATTTATGGATGCTTGGAAACAGTATCTAATAAGTAAAAAGATCATAAACATGAGTGAGTATTTCCTTGTTTGCGCTCAATATGTATACATCTTTATGGGTGTGTTGAAAAAGTATTTTCCTATAAATTCTCTAATACTAGTATTTATATATATTACAAGAACATAGATATGGGTATGTGGAAACAGTTTTCTTAGTAAGTGCTCTGTATGAATGAATGAATGAATGAATGAATGAATGAATGAATGAATGAATGAATGAATGAATGAATGAATGAATAATAAATTAATTAATTACTAAATGCCAGAAACAAAAGAAACATCTAATTTATCTGAAAGGGAGAGTAAAATTGAATATTTTTTGTGTGTTTTATTTTTTCAGTGGAACTTTCCTTTGCTTATGCAAGCCTGGAAGCTAGCACCAGCGTTGTCACTAGGCAACACGGTCATCATGAAACTAGCGGAGCAAACCCCATTGACTGGTTTATATGTGGCTCAATTATTCAAGGAGGTAAACCTGCAATCACGGATAGGCGATATTATATAATTATACATGTATATATCTAAATCTATTTTAACGCCGGTTTTGACACGCTGCAGGTAATACATACAATATGTTCCAAATAGAACAACCGTCTTTTCACAAGTAAATGGCAATCTTTCGAACACACAGTGCAAGTATGTAACTTGGTTACTTGAATACTGATATCCAATGTGCCTGTATGTCATGGGACCTAAGCTGGACAGCTGGGTCGTTATACACTCTATTATTGTTATGAACGCTATCTACAGTATTTAACCTGGTTACTTGAATACTGATAACCAATGTGCCTGTATGTCACGGACTAAAGCTTGAGAGCTGGGTCGTTATACACTCTAGTAATGTTCTGAACGCTATCTACATTATGTAACTTGGTTACTTGAATACTGATATCAAATGTGCCTGTATGCCACGAACCTAAGCTGGAGAGCTGGGTCGTTATACACTCTAGTAATGTTCTGAACGCTATCTACATTATGTAACTTGGTTACTTGAATACTGATATCAAATGTGCCTGTATGTCACGGACTTAAGCTTGAGAGCTGGGTCGTTATACACTCTAGTATCGTTCTGAACGCTATCTACAGTATGTAACTTGGATACTTGAATACTGATATTCAATGTGCCTGTTTGTCACGGACCTAAGCTTGAGAGCTGGGTCGTTATACACTCTAGTATTGTTCTGAACGCTATCTACAGTATGTAACTTGGTTACTTGAATACTGATATCCAATGTGCCTGTATGCCACGGACCTAAGCTGGAGATCTGGGTCGTTTTAAACTCTAGTATTGTTCTGAACGCTATCTACAGTATGTAACTTGATTTGAATACTGATATCAAATGTGCCTGTATGTCACGGACCTAAGCTGGAGAGCTTGGTCGTTATACACTCTAGTATTTTTCTGAACGCTATCTACAGTATGTAACTTGGTTACTTGAATACTGATATCCAATGTGCCTGTATGCCACGGACCTAAGCTGGAGAGCTGGATCGTTATACACTCTAGTAATGTTCTGAACGCTATCTACAGTATGTAACTTGGTTACTTGAATACTGATATCCATTGTGCCTGTATGTCACGGACCTAAGCTGGAGAGCTGGGTCGTGATTCACTCTAGTATTGATTTGAACGCTATCTACAGTATGTAACTATGTCACGGACCTAAGCTTGAGAGCTGGGATGTTATACACTCTAGTAATGTTCTGAACGCTATCTACAGTATGTAACTTGGCTACTTGAATACTGATATCCATTATGCCTGTATGCCTCGGACCTAAGCTGGAGAGCTGGGTCGTTATACACTCTATTATTGTTATGAACGCTATCTACAGTATGTAACTTGGTTACTTGAATACTGATATCAAATGTGCTTGTATGCCACGGACCTAAACTGGAGAGCTGGGTCGTTATACACTCTAGTAATGTTTTGAACGCTATTTACAGTATGTAACTTGGTTACTTGAATACTGATATCCATTGTGCCTGTATGTCACGGACCTAAGCTGGAGAGCTGAGTCGTGATTCACTCTAGTATTGATTTGAACGCTATCTACAGTATGTAACTTGGTTACTTGAATACTGATATCCAATGTGCCTGTATATCACGGACCTAAGCTGGAGAGCTGGATCGTTATACACTCTAGTAATGTTCTGAATGCTATCTACAGTATGTACCTATGTCACGGACCTAAGCTTGAGAGCTGGGATGTTATACACTCTAGTAATGTTCTGAACGCTATCTACAGTATGTAACTTGGTTACCTGAATACTGATATCCATTATGCCTGTATGCCACGGACCTAAGCTGGAGAGCTGGGTCGTTATACACTCTATTATTGTTATGAACGCTATCTACAGTATGTGACTTGGTTACTTGAATACTGATATCAAATGTGCCTGTATGCCACGGACCTAAGCTGGAAAGCTGGGTCGTTATACACTCTAGTAATGTTCTGAACGCTATCTACAGTATGTAACTTGGTTACTTGAATACTGATATCCATTGTGCCTGTATGTCACGGACCTAAGCTGGAGAGCTGGGTCGTGATTCACTCTAGTATTGATTTGAACGCTATCTACAGTATGTAACTTGGTTACTTGAATACTGATATCGAATGTTACTGTATGTCACGGACCTAAGCTGGAGAGCTGGGTCGTTATACACTCTAGTATTATTCTGAACACTATCTACAGTATGTAACTTGGTTACTTGAATACTGATATCCAATGTGCCTGTATGTCACGGACCTAAGCTGGAGAGCTGGGTCGTTATACACTCTAGTAATGTTCTGAACGCTATCTACAGTATGTAACTTGGTTACTTGAAAACTGATATCCATTGTGCCTGTATGCCACGGGCCTAAGTTGGAGAGCTGGGTCGTTATACACTCTAGTATTGTTATGAACGCTATATACAGTATGTAACTTGGTTACTTGAATACTGATATGCATTGTGCCTGTATGCCTCGGACCTAAGCTGGAAAGCTTGGTCCGTTATACACTCTAGTATTGTTCTGAACGCTATCTACAGTATATAACTTAGTTACTTGAATACTGATATCCAATGTGCCTGTATGCCACGAACCTAAGCTGGAGAGCTGGGTCGTTATACACTCTAGTAATGTTCTGAACGCTATCTACAGTATGTAACTTGGCTACTTGAATACTGATATCCAATGTGCCTGTACATGTATGTCACGAACCTAAGCTGGAGAGCTGGGTGGTTATACACTCTAGTATTGTTATGAACGCTATCTACAGTATGTAACTTGGTTACTTGAATACTGATATCCATTGTGCCTGTATGTCACGGACCTAAGCTGGAGAGCTGGATCGTTATACACTCTAGTATTGTTCTGAACGCTATCTACAGTATGTAACTTGATTACTTGAATACTGATATCCAATGTGCCTGTATGTCACGGACCTAAGCTGGAGAGCTGGATCGTTATACACTCTAGTATTGTTCTGAACGCTATCTACAGTATGTAACTTGATTACTTGAATACTGATATCCAATGTGCCTGTATGTCACGGACCTAAGCTGGAGAGCTGGGTCGTTATACACTCTAGTATTTTTCTGAACGCTATCTACAGTATGTAACTTGGTTACTTGAATACTGATATCCAATGTGCCTGTAATCAAGTAATAGAATTTGGGTTATCCTTCTTGGCATAATTATGACTCTTGCCCGTCATTCTTGATGGATAATTGACTATAATTATTAAACAACTCATTTGTAGGCAGGACTTCCAGACGGTGTTTTGAACGTGATCCCTGGTTACGGACCGACAGCCGGGGCTGCTATAGCGCGACATCCAGATATACACAAGGTTGGATTTACGGGATCTACTGAGGTAAGTGTTGCCTCCTTATCCTTCACTAATATAAAACAGAACAGAACAGAACATGATTTTATTGATTTGAACTGTATACAGTTTCTCATCAGGTAAAAACATAATCATTGCATATACAGTCAACCCTGTCTAAAGCAGCCAGTCAAGAGAAGGAGCAAAAGTGGCATTTTTAAGACAGGTTGTTGCTTAATACAGGTTAATTCACTCTGAAAGCATAGGCACGGGATATATAAAATATCGTTGCTTAAGACAGGTGGCTGCTTAATAGAGGTAACCACTTATACAGATGTTACTGTATATACAAATATATCTACATGTGATTTTCAGATAATATAATCTTTACATCGTTGTCATATGTTACAGTAAGGTTTCTTATATAAAAGTCATATATAAATTGAAGTTATACATATTTAATTAAATATTTACTAAGTTTGAGGATGAAATCAAAGTGCATTATTCAGCGGCATCGCATTTCTAATTTTAGATGCCTCTGCGATGAATTTACAAAGATTTAACGTATTCTTTTTTGATGATTTTAATAACTTTAAAAAATTAAACATGCCACTTCTGTTTGTATAGTATTTATCTAATCTCGTTCTTTCTTATAGTATTAAAAGCTTTACATTCAATAATAAAATGGAATTCATTCAATATATGTTAAAATATGATTTCATCGAATAAAACCTTGTACGAATGTGAATTATGGTACTTCGTATTGACTATATATGAGCGGAATGTTATTGTAACGAGTATTTATGGATGGATGTAGTTATAGCTGTGATAATTCTTTTTATAACTCGTATTCCAAAATCCATCCCTGGGTATAAGTCACAACAGTTAAGATGCATTGTTAAATCAATAAGTAATGGTCACAGGAATACAGTTGGTGACTTAAAGGTATTTTCTAGGAGAATTATGGCAATGTATTTTGCTTTTGTTTGAAAAAGTTAAACTATTATTTTATAGATTGATTGATAATATTTTGTTTAATTGCCAACACTTCTTGATATGTTTTCCATTGGGTTCCTTTACCTGATAAAACAATTATATCTTAGTACTTTTGAAAACATGTGACCATTGTCTATGATTTGATTAAAGTTTACCTGCTAGATAGCTCGTACCATGTTTATACACAAACATATCAACATACATGTACAATAAACATAAATAAATGTTCATAAATTACACATGTAAGATAACATGATACGAAACTAAACGTCATACAATGCGTGCGATTTACACGTACGTTAGAATAACCGTTATCTCGCTCGTAAGGCCTGTATGAATCTAATACCGTTCTTAATTTATGAATGAGTAAATTCTTACAAGCGTTCTTTGTTTTAAAAAATAAATGCTGATCTGGATAACGATTTTTTAACACACACACACACACACACACACACACACACACACACACACACACAGGACTCTTTGGGGCCGTGAAAAAACTTCGATATACTGAAAAATTCGATATGTATAACTTCGATGTATTTGCAGTTTTTCAATATAGCTTTAGAAGGAAAAAAATGGGACTTGAGAAAAAGTTCGATATACCGAGAAATTCGATATATTGAAGTTCGATATATGGAAGTTATACTGTATATAACAAACAGATACAGTTTTTAGGGTTCCAAGAATCGTCTAATTAAAAATAAAAAAAATAAAACTTATTTCGTCTAAAGGGTATATTTAAGAATAATTTTCTTTTGGGTCAGTAAATAAAATAAATGTACCTTGATATGAAGAACATATGTTTGTTTTTTTTTTTTTATTCAAAATTTTCAAAGCCATTTTCTCCAACATACCATACCTATATATACCCGCATTGCCTTTTAAACATGCCAAAATTATATTCTGAAATAAACCTTGGACTACGCGCTCTGACCAAAATATATATTTCTGCAACGTCTTTTGTTGAGGGATTTCGTATTAATTTCGATTTGATCGCTCATTCTGATTTACAAGTAAATATTGTAGAATTTGTATTATCTTAAAACGAGTCCAAATTATTTCAAGCAGTATTTATATGTTTGTTGGTTTTTATAATGTGGATCATTGGTCATCAAGACTTGTATCAATTTTGACACTCCGATTTAAATATCGTTTTAATTACTTTTTGATGGATTTGGTATACTAAATCATTTGTATTTCATTTATTAAATTATGATAAATAATGATAATGATATTCTTTGTATCCATTTTAAAAATAAGTTTTATTTATTGCGATTTTCCCTTGACATACTTACTGCCTTGAAGTACGTTATTCACATTTCCAGCTTAAATACTTTATAAACAATGAATTAGTAAATTGGTACAAGATTTTAACAACACATCGGAGCTTTCTTTCATTTCATTCATTAACAAAAAGTGTTAGCTTGATCTTCGTTGTAATTGTATGAACGTTTAAGTACTTTAATTTTATCATAAAAATAAATTAAATCCTAAATCGGTCCGCTTGCTGTAGTCTTATTATCAAAGGGAGTATACGCAAACAGTTAAAATGGATATTTGAAAGCATTGTTACTTCCCTTGTTTGCTGAAGTGCGTTATAAAACTATCTGGAATTTGTTCCATTAAAATTAATCATGAATACAATTGTTTATAGACGACCTTTTTAAATACTTATTTCTAGAAATCAACACGTGTTGTTGTAGAAAATCGCACACATTTCTCCAAGTTACATGAGTTTCTTTCAGACACGGTACAGTTGAATCGTTTCGTGAACATAAAATGTATAGGCGAGGCCTCTTTAACGCTACTTATCTGCATATACGAGTAGTAATCCAGAAGATCGTTGACAAATTTTATAAAATCTATATCACATTATTTATGCACGTACATCGCTATATTTTGCACAACTTAAGTATTGGTGTATTTGTCATCGATGTACACTGTTTTAGTACATGTCTTATGTCAACAGTAATGTTATGGTATCCATAGCACCATGCATACATGGTTAGTGCCGCAGCTCAAAAGATTGAACAATTTGGCAGGTAATATGTATGTGAGAAAAAATCATTCCGCTGTAAAATTCGCGGCATCTCGTAAATTATTTATGACACTTCATCAATTTCTATATAGGTCATTCCTGTAATAGCATTGCGCGCAATGTTAGGAGTTTAAACAAACTAACATAACAAAGGTAAACTTGTTCATAAGCGAAAATTGCGTCTGAGGAAAAGGTCAAATTAACGAGCAGCAGTACAGTTTTGTGTCAATATTAGCAAAAACACCGATCCAGAAGATAAACATGTTTTTGCTTAGTAAAACTCCAAGAAAATGTATTGTAGTGCTTTCTATAATCTATAAATGGCACACCTGGCACAGGTGATGACCGAGAAACAACAAGGGGTGATGTGGTCGCCCTGTGTCAATATCGCGCAAAAGTCACGTCAACTTGATAACTATTTTATTTTTCAAATTTCTTCCCCCTCTTGAATTACATAATTATGCTTTAGATTTCATATTTTGCTTGTATAACACAATAATCCCTTAATGATGTTTAGATCATGACTCTGCTATTTGTCCCTTCCTTGTATGTCCAAACGTTTACGAGGACTTCCATATATAATCCTTAAAATGCCTCCAATGGCATTTGAAACGCTAGGGCTAAGATATGCCTTGCAGCATAAGCTGTGGTCCTCTACCAAGTGTGTTCAATTGCTGACCATTGTGTCCTATTTTGTCCTGTGTCCTGTGTCCTGTGTCCTTTGTCCTATTTTGTATCTGTTTTAATATAAATACTAAAATTGCACTCTCTTCTGAAACTGCACATGCTTTAACTTTCTTAATAAGGTTAGTGTCCCCTTTTTATCATGAACAAAACTGACACGTGAGAAGCAGGTCTACTTATGGCTCTTGTATCTTTTCAAGTGACATCAATAGTTTTACGCCACCAGCTACATTTACAGTACAGCTTCACAAGTGACATGGTTGTTTATATTTATGGCAGGTAGGACAGATCGTGGCGGCGGCGGCAGCACAATCCAATCTTAAACGTGTCACCCTGGAGCTGGGAGGGAAGAGCCCAAACATCATATTTGCTGACGCTGATTGTGAGTATACCCAATACCTACTCACCATAAAGTTACATGTTGATCTTTGTTTTATTTTCCAATAATGTCTGACTTTTCCATTCTACTTTTATCCGCATTAGCTCAATCGGAAGCGCGCCTGACTGTCAATCTAGGGGTCGTGAGTTCTAATCCCTGCCCGGCATCAGTGATGATTGATATACGACAATGTGTCTCATTATCACTCGTCTCTCGCCGCTGATTCAAGTGAGAAATTATCAGTTACTTGCGGAGATGGGGTTTGCTTGAGTATTGGTTAATCTTTCAGGATCCCAGGAAACAGGGGTTAATTTAACTGATCGTCTGTTAGCCCTCGATGGAATAAAATTGACACACAATATTCAATTAGGCAATCAATCAATCCACATTGAAAACAAGTGTTTTAAGGTTTTTTACCGTAGCAGGAATGTATTCGCTCATGACTGTTTACTGATATTTTGTTCAGTGGTTTTTGTTTCGTCTTTGTTGTTGTTTGTGTTTAATTACAACTTGCAGTTTTATTAACAAAGGAATCATTCACTTCTGTACGTCTCTTTAACGGCAGATGAACAAGTCGATAGTTCATGTGATTCTCAATAATTCACACAAAGCTGAAAATAACACAAATCTAATAATGCTTTGAAATAAGATATGGGATGAAATGTTCATTGTACTATGTTCCAGACACATTACTTAAACAATATGTTATTGCCTTCATTGTGTTCTGTATTTCCGAGGAATCCTTTTATTAGATATTGTATTGAATTAACAACAACAGGTGCTAAGCGAGGTCTGTGAATTGCCTCATAACTTGAATCTTTGCTGTTCTCTTTCTGATCTCTCAGCAGTGATCTTATTTAACATTTTGAATTTTGAATACTGTTTAAAGAGAGCATATCAGGATAAAACGCTATAAATGTCTTGAAAAATAAAACAATTATCAAAATGAATAAAAACATCTCATTATCATTAAAAAATAAAACCCAAATAGTCAATTCTACCAAAAACGTGTCAAAATCAATATTTGAATTGGAGGTATAAACCTGAAACGAAATCCCCATTCTAAAAATAAACAGCTCTTAATACTGTCACATCGTCATTCGGACTCTTTTAAGATGAAACAGTTTTTACTAAATTCCCTGTGTTGGTGTTATATTTATAAACTGTCATGAACGAATTGTCTCTATTTGCTATTTTCTTAAATTTTTCGTAAATGTGCTCTGTGCTTCCACAAACGGTCCTTTTATGATATATTATTGACTTCCACTCACTCAGAAGTAGTGTACATATTGTTATTACATATATATCCAACAGTGGACTTTGCTGTGGACCAGGCCATCCACGGTCTCTTCTTTAATCACGGTCAATGTTGCACTGCCGGATCACGAACCTATGTAGAGGAGAGCGTGTACGATGCTTTCGTAGAAAAGGCGAAACAAAAGGTATCAGCCAGAAAGGTTGGCAATCCATACGAACCCAGTACAGATCAAGGGCCCCAGGTTGGTCTCTTCTTTAGTGTTTTATTTTTTAGAAAGTACGAGTCATTCTTAGGATGGTCTTTCAGCATAATTAAGAGTTATAACTTGTCAACATATACGATTTCAGCATAATTAACACTTATATAACTTGTCAACATATACGAGTTCAGCGAAATCAACACTTCAATAACTTGTCAACAAATACGAATTCAGCAAAACTAACACGTATATAACTTGTCAACATATACAAATTCAACAAAATCATCACGTATTCAATTTTTCAACATAAACGAATTCAGCAAAATCAACACGTATATAACTTGTCAACATATACGATTTCAGCATAATCAATACTTAACACAACACAGTGAATTTCTGGAAAAACTCGAAACTTTTTTTTATCTTACATTTTTATTGACATAGTATCGAAGTTTGAAGAGTACGACTGTGCGATCACAAAAATGTAATTAAAAGCTTTATAAATTGCTGATTTATGTCACAATTATAATCTAAAGACCCCGAAAATTCATGCTTTCCCACTGGAAAGTCGTTTGGTCAAGCTGTAAAATTAAATTTCCAGTTTGAATTTCTAATTTCCAACCTGTTATTGCAAAATTGGAATCGGAAATCTATTTTAGAATTGGCCAATTGGATTCGAGGTTTTCCAATTGGAGGGTTCCAATTAATGTCGGTGTTTTTTAATTGGAAAGTGCCGGTGTCACGTTAGATTCACACGTACTACGTTAAGTCTGCGCTTTATGGGTGTATAATAATTTTTTTCTGGTGTTACTTTAAGTTATGTATTGATATTTAAATGTCTTGTTTCATAATACCTAAACTTCAGATTGGTAAAGGTAAGAAGAAATATTTCGTCCAATAAAATGTTTAAAATCACATTCAAACTCGATCAATATTGACAAAATGTGCGGTTTTATCCTTAATGCGTTCTTTTTTAAAACGTTAATTCTCGAAAGATACTCAAGAAAGACACAAAAAAACCCCGATATAGAATATAGATTAGAAATCTAGTGCCGAGTAAGAAATGTCTATGGTCAAGTAAGGATGTTGTGTATCAAGTGAGAAAATGTAGTGTCACGTTTTAAAATAAGAAAATTTGAATGTCATGTAAGAATGTTGAGTAAATACAGATTAGAAAATCTAGTGCCCAATAAGAAAAATCTACAGTCAAGTAAGGATTTGTATCGATTGAGAACATGTAGGGTCGTGTATGAAAATATAGTGTCAAATAAAAATTTGAATGTTGTGTAAGGATGTGGAGTAAATATAGAATAGAAAATCTAGTCCCCAGTAAAAAACATCTATAGTCAAGTAAGGATGTTGTGTATCAAGTGAGAAAGTGTAGTGTCGCTTATGAAAATATAATAGGAAATTTGAATGTCGTGTAAGATTGTTGAGTACATATAGATTAGAAAATCTAGTGCCCAGTAAGAAAAAACTATAGTTGCTGTGTAAGGATGTTGTAATCGAGTGAGAAAATCTAATGTCGCGTATGAAAATATAGTGTCAATTTAGCAAATTGGAAGTCGTTTAAGGATGTTGATTTTAATTATATGGAGTAGAAAATCTAATCCCTAGTAAGAAAAATCAATTGTCAGAAAGGATGTTGTGTAATGAGTGAGAAAATTTAGTGTCGTGTATGAAAATAAAGTGTCAAATAAGGAATTTGAATGTCGTTTTAGGAAGTTGAGTACATAAAGAATAGAAATCCTAGTAAGAGTAAGAAAAACATATAGTCAAGTTAGGATGTTGTTTATCAAGTGAGAAAATCTAATGTCCCGTATGAAAATTTAATGTCAAATAAGGGAATTAAATGTTGTGTAAGGTTATGGAGTATATACAGATTAGAAATTCTAGTGCCCTTTAAGAAAAATCTATAGTCAAGTAAGAATAATATGTATCAAGTGAAAAAATCTAGTGTCGCGTATGGAAATACAGTGTCAAATAAGGAATTTGAATGTTGTGTAATGATGTTGAGTATATATAGATTAGAAAATCTAGATCCCAATAAGAACAAACTGTAGTCGGGTAAGGATGTTGTGTATTGAGTGAGAAAATCTAGTTCGCGTATGAAAATATTGTGATAAATAAGAAATTTGAATGTTTAGTAAGGATGTTAAGTGTATATAGAGTAGAAATTCTAGTGCCCAGTAAGAAAAATCTATAGTCAAGTAAGAATGTTGTGTATCGAGTGAGAAAGTGTAGTGTCGCTTATGAAAATAAAGTGTCAAATAAGGAAATTGAAAATCTTGTAAGGTTATTGAGTATATATATTAGAAAATCTAGTGCCCGGTATGAAAAATCCATAGTCAAGTAAGGATGCTGTATATCGAGTGGGAAAATGAAGTGTCGCAAATGAAAATATAGTGTCCAATAAATAATTTGAATATCGTGTAAGGATGTTGAGTATATATAGATTAGAAAATCTAGTACACAGTAAGAAAAATCTATAGTCAAGTAAGGATGTCGTGTATCAAGTGAGACATTAAGTGTCGCGTATGAATATAAAGTGTCAAATAAGGAATTTGAATGTTGTGTAAGGATGTTGAGTATATATAGAATAGAAAATCTAGTGCCCAGTAAGAAAAATCTTTAGTCGAGTAAGGATGTTGTGTATCGAGTGGGAAAAGGTACGAAACTTGTGCTTATCACAGTTAAGTACCAAACACGTATAATGTGCTTATCGTGCAGGTAACACTTGTCTAAGTTTTGACTGGTTTCGCTATTATATTATCGATATTAATGAATCAATGTGCAGTTTTACTGGAGCCAGTCAAAATCATGAGCACCTGTCTGCGTTTCGTAGATTTAAGATTTTAAGTATTTAAGTATATGCTGGTGAAACAGGAGCCCGGTGGTATTTTTAATGGCGTTTATCGTCGTTTTTAAGACGTGATAGGTTGTTTATTGAATATATCAAGTTTTATTGGCCCCAAAATGAATCTTAGCAGAACCAAATACTTTTTACAAATAACTGATACACTTTCTCTTGTCCGTTGCTACTACTGATCGATAACGGGTCACATAAGGTGAATCGTTCAATAATCAATAAAATTACGGGGTCATTGATAACATTTTTATTCACGAAGGTATAAATCATTTTAAAAATATTTGTTAAATAAACTGCTTAAAACTAATGAAAATCATATTAATAATCATCATTGGATCTATACTTGTCATGTATTTAATGAATTTATATATATATAATATACATTTATAAAGTAGTTACTGAGTTGTTGTTGCTACGATATCTTATGCAGAAATAAGTTATAATACAATAATTAAAGCAATAATTCTATGCAGTATCAAGGAGTCCTTGGAAGTATATAGCACCGTGTTTATACTGGAGCAATGTATTTGTTTTTAGCTCTTCTTTTCTGTAAACGCTTTGGGTTATGTTTTTTTTATATGATAAGATGTGTGCTATTATGAAACCTGAACTTCTTACGTTTATATGTTGACAACAAGTATCTAAATAGAAGGTTTTATATATAATTCCTCGGTTTATATTTCTATCAGTATTATAAATCTAAATAAATATTATATTAACTTCATATACCAAAAATTGTTAACCTACTATTTACTAGGAATAACAAAGAGATAGGAATCCTTGTATGTTAAGATTGCGTTTCAACGAGAAACATACTTTGTATAAACAAAATAAACACATTTAACAACGAATTTTATTTCTGCGCTAGTTAATTACACATTGTTAATTTCTGAGTATACTTTTTTTGATGAAATAGATTTAAAACATTTTCGTCCTTTTTATAGTTTTTCACCAGCACTATCAGATTGTTTGAACATCCTCGTTAGTAATAACTTGATTATAGATATATGAGTATTTTTATTGTCAGTATACATCAATGTATCAATGTCTTGGGGCCATAACACTTTAAAGGGATGTATACGACAATGTCGCAAATCGAGATTAATCGTTCCAGTATAAAAACCTTTACAGCTGTAAACATATATGACAGTAAAAATACTATACCTTGGTTATAAAATGTATTTTATAGTTAAACATTAAAAATATGAACTTTAACCGATATCCTATACCATATTTATACAACCAAGGAATTTTTAAAAAAAATCTTCTAAAATTCCTTGAAACAATTTGTTCCGCGTAAATCTAAAGTTTCATAGCAGATTCTGATTATATGATATAATTCGCAACCTATTATAGACGTACGTTTTTTTTAAAATATTATTTCCATTTTATTATCTATTCTCAAGTGTTTAATTTGCCAATCAGTTAATTATAAAGTGGATTGACTTCAAGAACATATTTGGCATCGATACTACCTTCTATCATCCAACATTATCCCACAGCCTGTGACTTAGGGAATACAATAACGCACTGCCACTGATAAGCTCACGCTGTGTGACGCCGTGGTGTCCGAATTTAATTAAGACCTAATGTTCCGGCATGTAATCGTTTAAAAAACTGTGTGGCTAATTAACATTTTCGCCATTATTTTTTTTGAAAAGGTAGGTATTTATAATATTTTGGTGCAACGAAAGAAAACATATTTTAATTGCAATGTTTACTTTGAATATTTAAAAGACTTAAGATTTTATTACAAGTACTGCTATTTCGACTACTTCTACTACAATACGTACACTAACAACACATACTTGTACTGCTACTACAACTATTACTACTACCACCACCACCACCACCACTACCACCACCATTACTACTACTACTACTACTACTACTACTACTACTACTATTACTACTACTACTACTACTACTACCACCACCATCACCACCACCACCACTACCACAACTACACAGTGTACTACTTCTGCTACCACTATCACCACTGTTACTACAACCACAACCACCAATACTACTACTACCACAACAACAACTGCTACCACTATCACCACTTCTACTACTATTACTACCACCACCAACACTACTAATACTCCTACTTTTACTACTAATACTACCACCACCACCACTACTACTACTACCACTTTTATTACTACTATTACTACTAATACTACTACTACCACCACCAACACTACTACTACTACTACTACTGCTGCTACCACTACTACAACTACCTCAACCACCACCACCACCACTACAACTATTACTACTACTATTACTACTACTACTAACACAACCATTATTTCTACAACTACTACTACTACTACTGCTGCTGCTGCTGTTGTTGTTATTTCTGCCACTGAGTACACTACACGCACGCACACATATAAATGCATCTTTTATTTTTTCTACTGTCACTATTACTTCTAGTGTTAATGCACATGTATGCACGCACAAGCAGTCACGCGCAAGCTGCGTATACAAACCTTCAAACGCACGTACGCTTCACTCACACACAGACGGACACACAAACGCAATTACACGAGCACCTACGCTACGCTACACTTACATACAAACGCATCCCCACATGCACATACACACTTACCTACATGTACTTAACACGTACACAACATATTTGATATATTAATAGAATTGTCCAATTGGAGTTTTTACCTTCCAGTTGAAAACTTGATCTAAAAATAGAATTTATAAATAAAATCTTCCAATTGAACCTTTAACCTTCCAATTTGAAACTTGTGTTTCTCATTGGAATTGACCGGTCGTTAATCGTCATTTCCCATTTGAAACTAATGCCAGTTGGAATATACGAATTTTAATTGGAAATGGTGTTTTTATTACTACTTCAATTCCATTTATCTCAGATTTTTACGAACTTTTTGAGATGAATTTTTGAATTTAACTTAATAATAATAATAATCATAACATTAAAGTTCATAATGAAAAAAAAAGTTTTGGATTTTTTTTTTCTCCAGAAATTGACTGTGTTGTGTCAACATATACAATTTCAGCATAATTAACACTTACATAACTTGTCATTTGTCTCGTCTCTCATCGCTGATTCAAGTGAGAAAGTTATCAGTTACTTGCGGAGATGGTGTGTGCTCGATTACTGGTTAAACTTTCAGGATCCCAGGAAACAGTGGTTAGGTTAACTGACCATCTGTTAGCCATCGATGGCATAAAATGACGCTTAATATTCAGTCAGTATATTCAATTATTTTTGCAAGATTGACGAGGATCAGTTTAACAAAATTCTGCGGCTGATTGACAGTGGGAAACAGGAGGGAGCAACGCTTCTTTGTGGGGGTGGCAGGCACGGTGATAAGGGCTACTTCATCCAGCCGACAGTGTTCAAAAATGTCACGGATAACATGACCATCGCAAAGGAAGAGGTAGGTCTGGATTGAAATGATGATTTTCTGTTTTATTTGTGCTTTTTTGTGTTTTTGTTGAATTGATCTTGTTGTTTTAGTGGGTGTTCTTACTTTTATTTATCGTCGTCACCGGTTTCCCTTGTAAGTGACGCCTCCAGGGGAGTATTAGTAATTTTAGACTTTTGGAGGATAGTGCAGAGATACAGACGATCCTTTTGTGGCGTTCATGGTTCTTTTATATGCTCGGTGTTACGCACCGATACATGTGACCTCGATTTTTTGTTTCATACGAAAGACTGATTAGTATTTTTAGTTGTAGGCTCGAGGACCAAAATTGCGACCGCTTGGTTGGCAGTCTAAGGCGTTAACCACTGGACAACTAATCCTCTCTGTTTTCAACAAATAACATGTTATACAAGACATACAGTACTATTGGTTATTGAGGTCCTCATGATCAGATCCATATATTACTACATGAATCTGAGTAGAAAGAATGTATATGTGTAGTGTTCAAACCGAGCTCAATTCGAACCCACGACCTCAGCGGTGACGGCTTTGTCAACTTGAGACGACACCGTATACCACTCAACCATATAATTTAAAGAGGGTCCTCCTAGGCTGAGTGGTCTAAGGCGCCGTCTCAAGATCACTTAACTATCACCGCTAAGGTCGTAGGATCGAGTCCCACTTGCTCCATAAACTTTATGTGAGAAACTATCAAGTTACTTGCGGAAGGACGATGGTTCTACTCTGACTCAGCTTGAGGTCTTCCAACACCAGTAAAACTGGATAAGCCACATATAACCTGAAATATGTTGAAAATGGCGTTAAACCCCATTAATATATATATATATAATTTGTATTAATATTTGGTTATCATAACAGGTTGGGGTAAGGTTTTAAGGTTTGTAATGCTTTTGGAAAACTGTTTGATCATATTTACTGAATTAACTTGTAATTAATCTTGCATATGATTATATTAACGTCATTTGGATTCCGTAAGCTGTGTTATACATATCATGCATTGAACTTGGTATTAAAATTATATGTGTCTCAAACACAATGTATTGCATTTCTAAACTCAGTATTCAGGCTCTAATAGTTTGCATGATTTGTTTTTGTTTCCTAAACGTCTGTACTTAATATCCTAATTTGTTTGTGTCCTCCGTTGATCATTTACTTCTCACCACCAAGGTCATAGATTCTTGTTCCGCTCGCTTAACTTTATGAGAGAAAGTTTGTCAGTTATTTGTGGAAGGAATATGGTTTTACTCAGATTTATTTCAAAAGTCATATTCCCTCACCAATAAAACTGGGTATGTCATATATAACCTGAAATGTGTTAAAACTGGCGTTAACACCACCTACCATCCATTTGTTTTTATTTTGCCAGGGAAGGTAACAGATAAATAAGCTGTTAGCAAGGACGGTAAAATATTAGGTGAATAAACTAGTGGCAAAGAGGGCAAATTATCAGATAGATAAACTAGTGGCAAGAAGGGTAACATAGGTGAATAAACTAGTGACAAGGAGGTTAACATATCAGGTGAATAAACTACTGGCAAGGAGGGTAACATAGGTGAATAAATTAATGACAAGGACGGTTACATATCAGGTGACTAGTGGCAAGGATTGTAACATATCAGGTGAATTAATAGTGACAGGGATGGAACATATCAGATGAATAAACTACTGGCAAGGAGGGTAACATATCTGGTGAATAAACTAGAAAAAGGGAGGGTAACACATCAGATAAATAAACAAGCGACAGGGAGTGAACATATCAGGTGAATACATTAGTGGCAAGCGGGGTAACATAGGTGAATACACTAGTGACAAGGAGGGTAAATAGCAAGTGGATAAATACGTGACAAGGAGGATAACATATCAGGTGGATAAACTAGTGACAATGAGAGTAACATAGGTGAATAAACTAGTGACAAGGAGGGTAACATATCAGGTGAATACATTAGTGGCAAGGGGGGTAACATAGGTGAATACACTAGTGACAAGGAGGGTAACATAGCAGGTGGATAAATACGTGACAAGGAGGATAACATATCAGGTGGATAAACTAGTGACAATGAGAGTAACATAGGTGAATACACTAGTGACAAGGAGATTAACATAGCAGGTGGATAAATACGTGACAAGGAGGATAACATATCAGGTGGATAAACTAGTGACAATGAGAGTAACATAGGTGAATAAACTAGTGACAAGGAGGGTAACATATCAGGTGAATTAACTAGTGGCAGGAAGGTAACATATCAAGTGAATAAACTAGTGTAAGGGAGGGAACATATAAGGTGAATAAACTAGTGGCAAGGAGGGTAACATATCAGATGAATAAACTAGTGACAAGGAGGGTAACATACCAGGTGAATAAACTGGTGGCAAGGAGAGTAACATATCAGATGAATAAACTAGAGGCAGGGAGGGTAACTTATCAGATGAATAAACTAGTGGCAGGGAGGGAACATATCAAGTGAATAAACTAGTGGCAAGTAGAGTACCAAAGCAGGTGAATAAACTAGTGACAAGGAGGGTAACATATCAGGTAAATAAACTAGTGACAAGGTTGGTAACATATCAGGTGAAAAAAACTAGTGACAGGGAGGTTAACATATCAGATGAATAAACTAGTGACAAGGAGGGTTACATATCAGGTGAATAAACTAATGGCAGGGAGGGTAACATATCAGGTGAATAAACAAGTAGCAGAGAGGGTAACATATTAGGTGAATAAACTAGCAACAAGGAGGTAATATATTAGGTGAATAAACTCGTGGCAAGGAGGGTAACATATCATGCGAATAAACTAATGACAAGGAGGATATATCAGGTGGATACTAGTGGCAAGGAGAAAACATGTCATTTGAATAAACTAGTGACAAGGAGGTTATATCAGGTGGATAGGCTAGTGGCAAGGAGAAAACATGTCATTTGAATAAACTAGTGGCAGAGAGGGTAACCGATACGTTAAATAAGCTAGTAATAGGGAGGGTAACGTATCAAGTGAATAAACTATTTTCAGGGAGGTTAACAGATCAACTGTATAATCCATTGCATCAATATAGTACATTGATGCAAATGTGAGCTGTGAGCGGCTGCACATGGAGGAATAATAATAATTGCAGTTATATCAAATTTTCGTTATCTTTCTAGCAACCACCCAATATATACATTCTAGATATTTGGTCCAGTCATGCAGATCATGACGTTCAAGACAATGGATGAGGTAATTGAGAGAGCGAACAAAAATCATTATGGTCTTGCAGGGGCCGTGGTAACCAATGACATTAACAAAGCACTCAATGTGGCCAACTGTCTGCGAGCAGGTACCGTTTGGTAGGTATATATTATGACTTGCATAACAAGTAAGAACATATTAACTTTGCGTTGAATTAGGCGATGTCGATATCGAATCTATAATTGATGGTGCTCGTGACTATCCCTAGTACTAATTTTGACCGGTAACTAATCCCATGCGCTATTGACCGGTCCTATATAGCTGACATGATTAAAACTACATGCAATATGTATCACGGTCATTGAAAACTGCTTCAAAGGAGTTATTTATATTTAACAGCAAAGCCAATGTTGTCTTTGATGCCGACTTACGTTAACATTCCGCGAACATTAAGTGTAATGAATGGAAGAGCTAACCCGCCACCTGACATTTTATCTACCTGGTATTTTATGTTATTGTTTCAAAAAACATCAAAGGAATGTTTTTTAAATTTGAAGGTGAATTAGAATGCTATTTAGGCTTTGTAAAATTAATATATATTTGTCTGTTTATGTTGCATACAAATTTTAATAATGGCAGCGTAATGCTATGACGAAGATTATGGAAATACAAAAGTGGCTGGTAGAAGATGTTAAAAGTTGTATGGGATTCTTAAACGACTTAGATATTGATAGACTATTTCATTCATGGAACGATTTCATTGGCTGAGGAAGTCGTCCACTTCTGCTGACTGTCATGACAATGTAAAATTAAATGTTTTAATTTTAAAAAGGTTGAGCGATTTTACTGTCTGACAAAGTAAGACATGTGAGGCGTATAATTCCCTATGTTCATTGCACACACAGACCACTGAATAAGTGTACATATGTATTTACTATAATACCAAGATTAATTGTCATGTGTTACGTCAACATAATTCAATTATTAGAACGATTATTGTCTCTTAACATTACTTCTTGGAGAGTTTCAAATTAATATATTGAAAGTGTTCATGTACGTATCATTTCGATCACTTTAGAACGCTTCGTGTTTATCTAGTATATACGTGCGGAGATTGAAAAAATGTTTCGATTGTCTTTTTCGAATATTTAACTTGAGTTTCCGTCCTTTACCACTTATCTTATTTTTTTCACATGATGATCCTGTATGTACGTTTTGCTCTTTGATACTCGCACCAGTTTATAATCAAATCTGATTAAATATGGGAAGAGCAGTAACTTATTTTGTTAAAGAAAGAATGATTCTAACGAAGAACACACCAGATGGTATAAAGATAAGTCTTATTAAAATAAAGTATATTTTGCGTGGTTGATACTTTCAGGGTGAACTGCTATGATGTTTTCGACAGTTGTGTGCCGTTTGGAGGGTATAACATGTCTGGTAACGGCAGGGAGTTAGGAGAGTATGGCCTTCAGGCCTACACAGAGGTCAAGACAGTGAGTATTGGCGTATTCTTTTACTATTTTACCTATGCGAGATATTTCTGTCAGATAAAATTCACACATTCAAGATGTGGTAGTATGCTACGCTTCTCTCGGACGACGGTATATCGAAGTATTTGTACCGTCTGTACGCTGTTTTGATAGGATACAAACAGTTAAATCTTTGTTGGAATAGTCTAAATCTTATATCTTTGAAGGATTCTTATAATTAGTTGCCCCTTACATTGGGAAAATATGTCACGAAAGCCTACAGAAGCTGACTTGGCGAAACTTGTTGAACGTTTTTGTAGTAAATATTCCATTATACTACCACGTCATCCTTAAAACCTATGTGTTGGCTGTGCATCTACATCTCCAATCAAAGGCATGTGCACAATTTATTTTCATTGGTTGAATGTGTTTTGTGATTTTAAATTAAGCAATATGTAAAAAGCCAAATATTGTTACAAATACTCGTACACATAAAAACATGTGTTGAGGCATAGTCAATTAACATTTTTGTAAGAATTGCCGAGCCTTGACTTTCTACATGTTCAGTTTTGACATAGTTATGTAAAACATGGTATTAATAAAATCTGTAACTTTTTTTCAGGTCATCATCAAAGTTCCACCAAAAAACTCATAGAAAATCCCAGGCGAACGTGACTGATTGTATTTTCCTAAGGATGAAATAAACATAAGTAATACCAATTTAACATTGCACAGCGGAACAAAAACGATTTGTGGCTTTGTGTTTTTTACTTTAAGGGTCGCCTTGACTTTTGACATACTACTCTGGATTTTAGTACTTATGCATACATTGTTACATGTATATTTAGCCGTATGAATTTCACAAAGTAACATTGTAAACTACAAACAACAAAAATGCAGTCACAAACAATATTTTAATAGGTTTATATGTTCAAATTAATTACTAATTCTAAATCTAAATAATGTTAAGACCGATTTAATTAAAAACGGCGAACTAACGAGTACTAGGACGATTTTAAAATCAATGAGGCACAGGGGGAAATAGCTCACGTTTGTTTTTGTAATATTTAATCGTTTTTTATGTAGTACATAGACGTTTGTACCAGAACAAAATATATATATAAGTATTATCAAATGGTATATAGTGCTCCATGTATTTCACAATTATATCCTTCTATATATTTATGATTAAATAAACTATATTTAAATAAACGATCGACTTTGTTATCGCTGTAACGTTATAGAAGATGAGTCACATTTTGTTTTAAAATGTGAATTGTTTGATATTCTAAGAAAAAATATAAACAGTCAAACCTGTGTAAGTGGTCACCTCTATTAAGCAGCCACTTGTATTAAGCAGCCACATTTACTATTTCTTCTTTATATGCCTTCATTGCTATTTTCGTCCCTTCTCAGTATCTGAAATATTCCTGGATTACGATTCCTACTTCTACTTCATGCACTCGCAAAAACCAACAACACTTCTCCGTGTTTACGACATTGTTTTAAGAGGCATCACCTATAAGTCCGATATTTTTAGAATAAAATATTGAAACTAATTATTTAAATGCTATCATATAAAAATAGCTATCTTATGAACGTTTTGTTCAGAAACGTGTGTGTTCTTTTTTGCTTCTGTAATGCTTATTTTACAGTCAGAATGTGAAGTGTCATTGTTGTCGATTAAATCGCGTCCCGCTCTAAATGCAACAAAAACAACTATCCTAAAACCGGTAATTCCCGAGCGAGTTGACTGGAATGAGGCCTTCGGTAAATACCAAGGATGAAGCTATCCGTACGTTCGTGGTGTCGATTATTTTTCTAATCGACGTAAACATTTTAATTTATATAGCACATGAGTGAGGAGAAATACCGAATTGAGGGATTTAAGATTAGACAAGACATTAAAGGAATAAATAGGAGGAAATAGACCAGACATGACAATACATGCAACCAAAAAATCAAAAGACAAGATACAACATGCAGCAGACAAGACGTCACAAGCCAACCTCTCTGACAATACCAAGGAAGCTGCCATATAAAGATAACAGAATAACACGAATTGTCCAAGGATTAACAGGAATATTATTCATACATTGCTGGCATACGCTTTATTAAGAGCAATAACTATTTGGTAAATTGTACAAATGTAGTTAGGGTTTGATTGGAAACAACTTATGGAAATACAACAACATGGCCTCTAAAACATATGCAAGGTTTTATTCAGAACATACTTTTTAATACAGCAAAATAACTAAATCGCAAGCATCATGTGAACAGTAAACTTTTCAAAATATTTTTCCCATGGAAATAATAGGATTGTGTCGGCAGAAATGTTTAGTCCCTGCATTCCAGAATATGTAAAATAAATCTGATTGGTGCATTGTATAACAATGTAGAGAAAGCCTCAAATTTAAAAAAATTAGTCAGATATCTGTGAAAAATCCATTGAATGAGTTTTATGTCCCGCTCAAACAAGCCCAAATTACTTTAGGACCAACATCTGAACATCCGGATAGATGAATATATAAAACACTGAATAAAGAGAAAGGATACAACACATAACAAACAACCACAATCTCTCTCCCTTTCTTTAATAGCATTGTTCCTTTTTGTTTAGATGTTTTATTATGCATTGAAACCATAATATAATGGAGTCGTTGTCACACTAAACAGTGATATAGAACAGTTTCCTAGATATTCATCGTTTTGTAATAAAATGTATTAGTAATGGATGGTCCTTAATTTCAAATAAAATGTGAGGAGTGTCACGATAATATCTTAAAGATGATGTTAACTAATGAGGTATTGTTGTGTCATTTTAGTAAATGTCATGAAATTTCCATCATTACATTACATTTCTGAACATACTATAAATTTGAGAAGGGTTATTCATTTGTACAAGAAAATTGACATGACTAAGGTTTGTAATTATAGTCCTGTGTCAATTTCCTAGCATTATACCAAAATATTCGAAAGGGTTATTTATGATCAAGTTGAATGTTACTTTATTAACAAGAATTTTTTGTTTAGTTTTAAATCTGGTTGTAGACGTATTTTTTTCCACAGGTTCTTGACTTACTCGCCCATCTGATTTCATTATGCTACATATAGATAAAGGCAACATGGTAGGAATTGTGTTGCTTGGTCTACAGAAGGCCTTCGACACTGCCATCATAGAATTCTGTTAATGAAACTTTAAGTTATTGATCTCAACTCACATTCTGTCAGATGGATTATTTCATATCTGTCTGATAGAAATCAATTGATTGATATTTCGGGTATCCATTCTAACCAGGCCACTGTCTCATGCGGAGTCCCTCAATGGCCTTTACTATGTCCCCTATTAGTTTTAATCATACCAAAAGCTATGTTTACCATTGTAAAAGCAAACTTCCTTTATATGCTAATTATTCCGGAACCCTGGTTACTGGAAATACAAATCCCAAATCAAGAATATTTTATATACATAGCTTGAACATGTAATTGAATGGTTGGTTGACAACAAACTTCCATTGCATCTTGGGAAGAAAGAATCAATTCTTTCCAAATCTAAACCTGTGTTAAGATCTCAGTCCAGTTTGAATATTACATGCAATCGGACTATTATTCAGTTAGCCATATCGGTTAAATAGCTAGATGTTACACTGGACCAGCATCTCTGTTGTGACGAAAGAGCTAGTACCTAGCAAATACTAAGTTAAGGTTTCTGTACCGAAAAATCGAGTACTTGAAGAAGAATATCAGGAAATTATTGGTAACGTTTCTTATTCAGTGTCGCTTCGATTATTCATGTTCTTTCTGGTACCCCATTTTGGCTAAAAACCCGACGATTACACTTTAAACTACGCAAAATAAACTCTTACTCTTTTGTTCTTCTCAACTTGCAAAACATGTCTCTTATTGAACCTGAAAATTTTAAGTTTTTTAACTGGTTATCAGTCCCAAAATGAGTTGATCAGATTACTCTTTGTAATGTTCAAAACAGTTGGGTACTTCTCAGATTATCTAGGTGAACTTTTTGTACCACTTAACTCTTGATCGCTTTACCCGATCTAGCTTGACTGCTCGTTTTTCCCCTAATTCCCCTTTTGGTTTTACCTTTATATGTTGTGCCAGATAATTTCAAGAATGCTGTCAAGAATCACATGTTGGCCATCTAACTACATATCTTACATTCGACATAACATTTACCTTACAGGTTTTTATTCCGTATTTTTTAATTATTTTGATCATTTTCATGTCCAATAGCTTTTTATTAAATACCGGTACTTTTTTTTAAATTCTGTTAAATACCCTCCGAGAGGGATGCGATTACTAGAGATTGTGATGATTTATTAGTATAAGCGTAGTATACATGGATTGGCAGCACATACTCTAGCACTGATTGTGTGTGATCAATGATATATTATGAAATATGAAATAATAATGAAGTTGTGAGTGCTATTTAGTAGTACATGTATATTCAAAGACAATTAATCAACTGTGATATAATGTTTAACTTATTATTATGATATATAAAAACATAATTACTAACAATTACATGCATGACTTTCTATGGCATGCCAAGACAATGGAAATAAGAGAAAAGCCATTTTCACTTTTGTTTTTATCTTTGGTATGAATGTACATTTCAAGGCCAATATGTGTGTATCATTATGATAATTTCTGTATAATGGTGTTGCCATGCTTTGTATGTATATTTACTACCAAAATAAATATATGTATCTATAGTACTACTCTACGAGAGGCAGAGTTATAATTATGGGATATGTAAATGTACAACTCAGCTTCTTCAAAACGATCCATAAACATTGGTGATAGAAGTCTGTTATTGCTGACATTAATTAACAACCACATGCTTGCCTTGACATGCGCACTGGAGCTAGTAACTCGTTAGTTTCATATGATGAAACAAAAAGCTCATGCGAACAAGCTCATGTTCAAATGTACAATACATGTAGCACACTACTGAAAAGATATTACCAAAGCCAACGTATATTTTGATCACCTCTCACAGATGGGTTATTTGACCTTCCATGTTGAAAATTATAAATTTGTTAAAAACAGCTGACCCAAACTGAGTTTCCGTCCCCCAGTTCCTGGCGCAACTCGTTATAGTTTATACGTTAAAAAACAAAGTATACTGCTGACGAGTTTACAACTGCATTACACTTATCACAATGCTGAACGATAGAATTTCTTGATAACTTCATGGTACTCTCACATTCACTCAAAGCAATAGGTGTCTTTTATTCAACAGACGCAGCGCTGGGGGAAAAACAAGTGTCAGAAGTGGCAATATATTTATTAAATCGGGGATCTTCTGGCATGGCTGTTTGACGAACATTATTTTCGTATAAGCGAATAGAATGTTTAATTATAGTTTTCCAAGGATATTTTGACAGGAAACTTCTACCCTGTTAGAACTCCCAATCATCCATAAAGAGACGTGAGTCTGCGTATTTACCTTGCAAAAAATAAATGCTCTGACAGTTATATATATAAAGAATATGATATATAATTTAAAACACTAACATGATATTCTCTTTATCATGTCAATATTTCTGATTCGTCTTTTTTACGAAATTGAAAATCCGCATCAAACTTTTTTGCAACCTGTAGAAATTCAATTCAGGAATATACATGACGTCATGCGCCTGATAAACTTGCATTTAGGTGATAAACTTATGTTTATCAGGTAGGCGGTTTATCAACAGAAATGCATGCATCGACATGATAAACTGTAATATGTGTTCAAGTGGCAATAAGGTATGTTTAAACTAAACACGAGAAGCATAAGAGTTACTCGAGCTTACTGATATAATAGATATAAAGAATTAACTTTCTTGTAAAACATTCATGAGATACGAGTTTAATGTAACGAGCAAAGTGCATTTGAATCACTTTCGGGTGCATTAACTTTACATGTGGTACAGGTTAGTTCATATAACATTAACTTAAATAGAAGCAATTCATTCTTTAATTAAATGATAACCACTTACATGCGGATAAATAATGGAAGTGTTGCTGAGCTATTTGCACGTTATCCACTTCCAAGTGTCGTTCAACAGAGATCGCGTTCGCTGTCTAAACCGTTTATTCATCAGAAAATATAGAATTGGATTCATGAACAAAGAAAAATAGTGAGTCCGCATCGAGAACAGGAATAAGGAGTATATCTTCATTGTGGTGCTACGATGCATATTATGCGCACCAAATAGAGCTAACCATGGCGGTAACCAACTGACGAAGTATACAGACGACACTACGAACACTACCCTTGTTGCTTTTAATCGAAGCTTTATGTTTCTCGCCATTCTTAACTCGTGATAGGTCTGCTGACGTTTGCCATCTGAGATCTCTCGTGTTATGGTATTTGTTCTATTGGATTTGACTTCTTTAAGAGTGTTGGCATTATCTTCTTCTTCTTTTTCCAGTGTTCCGTCATTTTGTTCACGACATTTACCTTTACAGTTCTGTAAACCATTAATAGTTTTACCGATGCGATAAATTGGTTTGTTTATGTCAGGTTTGTCGCAAGTATGGTGTTGCGGTTTTTTATTGAACAGTGATCTTTTTCTTCCAAAGGTTGGTTTTATGTAATCAATAGGCATTTTACTTGCTATATTGTTAAAGTTTATTAGACTCAGAACGTGTATTTTTGATTCCCCAGCGTTTGTGTTGGTTGAACTCGAACGTGTTTTTTCTTGGGCTTGTTTCCCTGTATACAGGTTATTTGCTTGAAACATCGCATTTCTGTTCTTAACCCGTGATTCTATATTGACACCATTGTCATCACCAATATCAATTGTATTTGATATTCCGATTTGATACAATTGTGAACTATGTCTACGACTGGGACATTTCGCCTCATTTTGGTTTTCTTGACGTCCAGTCTGCGTCAAAGTGGAAATACATGTTTTGATAATCTGCTGTGAACTGTTCTCGTTTATTGCTGTCAATTGGTTTCGGCTGCTCGATGGTAATTCATCACGTATCTCCACAGTTATTCGTGTGTGCTGACGTACTTTCTTGGCAATCAGAGCATAAAAGGTTATTATGAGAATTAATACTGTTATAAAGAATATGAAGTTTAGCATGTAATAAATTACGACGACTGTACGCTGGCGTTCATTCAAAACACAACCGCTATCTTCGCTGTATTGATGAAAAATGTATGTTGGAATACTGAGCACAAGTGTGATCATGAAGATAGTAAGACACGAAATTTTAGCAGAATTTGTATTATTCATGAAAGGTTTGTTCTTACAAATTATTTGGTATCGTTCCATTGCAATTAAACCAATTATAAACGCGGATGCAAATGTTGTCACTTGTCCAGTATAGCGTATTGGTTTACAAACATATGCGCCAATAGACATCCATGCATACCCAACAGTTTCCAGCAGCCGACCTGATATAACCACAACGCATGCTACCAAATCAAACACAGCTATAAAAGATATGAACAGATCGATTGGGGTTTTGTGTACCAATCTTTTATTTACTGCCAGTGTAGTGACATTTCCGAGAACTCCGAATACCAATACTATAAATAGAAACGTACAATAAACTGCCAACACATCAGCTGGCAGAAGGTCAATCTGAAATGTTGCGGTAATATCCAATCGGTCTACACTACTATTCATGTCAGCAACACCTTTTATTGTGCGATTGGAAACCATATTGTCTAAGATGAGTTGAAGAAGTATAAGGGATTACTTCTGAAATTAAGAAAAACAACATATCTTTTTTATAAATAACAAAATATATCTGGTTAAATAGAAATACTGAAGACACTCATGACAAAACCATTCGATAATAAAGACAAAATTATTTGTTATAACCTAAAAACTTCTATTGTCATTAAATACTCAAATCTACATAAACCAAATTGCGTTTTATAAGTATAATTATAAAATAGTAAAGGTTGGTCGAAATTATACAAATGCGAATAAAAACAAATATGTACATGCATATTATCTCAACTAAAGCATGTTAAAAAGGATCGAAAAAAGAGAAACATTTTCAAATATAAAAGTAAAAACCTTTCACATCAATTTGAAACTGAACGATTCGGTATCCACACTAAACATACAATGCATATTCGAAACACAGGCTCTCAAACAATCAGGATTGGAAATATAAGGATTAAATTCATTTTTTCTGTTGTTTATGCATGTGTAAAGAATGGAATGTCGAATCACGCACAAATGTGAAATAAAGTCCTCGAACGGGTTTCTTTAAAATTAAAGCGGTATTTTCAGAGGTTTATTCAACACAATTATGGATTCAACCTCGTTTATAATTCAATATCAATGTGTTGATTATTGATTTTCATTTCAGAACAGATGTGATCCAATTATTTCTGCACAGACATACACCCGCAATGACACCAAAGAATATCACTGTTATTTAAGTCTAAGTCGCAGGTGGTATTGTTATACTTGACGATTCATATTAACGTTACAAAATGTAGTTTTACATGCGTATGTATACATGTAGGTGTGAAGATCGACTTGATGTGTGAACATTAATTGAAAATACCGATAATTTAACTTGACGATTAATATCTTCATCTCGTCATGTATACGGGTAAACTAATCGAGTAAATGCGTCAACATTAATAGAATATTAAATATTTGTTTTCACAGTATATACATATTGTACGTTCATATGCTTAGTTTAAAGCGTTAACATCCATTGACGTTTAATATAAATTTACGTGATTATTAACAGATCCCCATTGATATACATTCATATGCATAATGTTTGTTTTAATTGTTTTATTTATAACAATATAAAAATGTCAATTTAAAATTAACTTTTTTTAGCTATTCCATCGACAATTCGATATTTTTTTTGTACGCCAAGTGTATTATCATACATTCAATGCATTTAATTATGGCTGACCAATAAACAGTTGTTTTGGCTCAAGTTCTATATCGAGCAAAATCATTTTACACAAAAATATGTTTAGACATATCCAATATCTATTTATGACGTAAATTCTGACTAAATTATCAAAAATACCGAAGCATCTCAAGTCATTGTTGGTTCAATTGTGACGAAGAAGTTATTAACTACATGTTTTTAATTTTACGCCTACCACCAATGCGCGCATTTAAACACAAGTACTTAACAATTTGATATTACATTTGTAATATTTAGCAATGTAGTTTTGTCTTATTTCAGATTATATTAGAAAGCAAAAATGGACAAAGAGCGCGTTAGCTGGTGGGGCCAGAGGGGTATACAACTTCCTCCTACGGTACCAGCATGCATTGCAAACTCACTATTCATCAACAGAAAAAAGCAAACATCAACTTCTATTAAAACTGGTTTCATTTTAAAACCGATAACAATATTGTAGGGAATTACCGTGATGCTGATATAGATAACAAAATTGAAGGAATTATATCATGAATTTAACAGGAAGCTGATATAAATAACAAAATTGTAGGAAAGTTATCATGAATTTAACAGGAAGCTGATATAGATAACAAAATTGTAGGAAAATAATCATGAATTAAACAGGAAGCTGATATAGATAACAAAATTGAAGGAATTATATCATGAATTAAAAAGGAAGCTGATATAGATAACAATATTGTAGGAATTAACCATGTTACTGGTATAGATAACAAAATTGTAAGAATTATATCATGAATTTAACAGGAAGCTGATATAGATAACAAAATTGTAGGACAGTTATCATGAATTTAACATGAAGCTGATAAAGATAACAAAATTGCAGGAATTGTATCGTGATTTTAACATGAATCTGATATAGATAACACAATTGTAGGAATTATATCATGAATTTAACATGATGCTGATATAGATAACAAAATTGTAGGAATTTACCATGATACTGATATAGATAACAAAATTGTAAGAATTATATCATGAATTTAACAGGAAGCTGATATAGATAACAAAATTATAAGAAATATTTCATTACTTAAACACGAAGCTGATATAGATAACAAAATTGCAGGAATTGTATCGTGATTTTAACATGAATCTGATATAGATAACACAATTGTAGGAATTATATCATGAATTTTACGTGATGCTGATATAGATAACACAATTGTAGGAAAAATATCATGAATTTTACATGAAGTTAATATAAATAACAAAATTGTAGAAAAAATATCATGAATTGAACATTAAGCTGATAAAGATTACAAAATTGTAGGAATTATATCATGAATTAAACATGACGCTGATATACATAACACTAGTGTATAAATTTTATCATTAATTGAACATGAAGCTGATATAGATAACAAAGTTGTAGGAAATATAATAATCATGAATTGAACATGATGCTGATACAGATAACAAAATTGTGGGAATTTTGTCATGAATTCAATATGAATATGATATAGATAACAAAACTGTAGAAAATTTATCATGAATTGAACATGAAGCTGATATAGAAAACAAAATTGTAGGAATTTTATTATGAATTGAACATTAAGCTGATATAAATTACAAAATTGTAGGAATTATATCATGAATTTAACATGATGCTATTTTATTTAACACAATCGTAAGAATTATATCATGAATTTAACATGATGCTATTTTATTTAACCAAATTGTAGGAGTTATATCATGAATTGAACATGATGTTGATATTGATGACAAAATTGTAGGAATTCTATCATGAACTGAACATGATGCTGATAAAGATGACAAAATTGTAGGAAATATATCATGCATTGAACATGATGTTGATATAGATGACAAAATTGTAGAAATTATATCATGAATTGAACATGGTGCTGATATAGATGACAAAATTGTAAGAATTATATCATGAATTCAACATGATGCTGATATATATATATATAATAAAATTGTAAGAATTATATCATGAATTGAACATTAAGCTGATATAGATAACACAATTTAATGAATTATATCATGAATTTAACATGATGCTGATATAGATCATAAAATTGTAGGAAATATAATTATCATGAATTTAACATGAGGCTGATACAGATAACAAAATTGTTGGAAATAAAATTATCATGAATTTAACATGAAGCTGATACAAATAACAAAATTGTAGGAATTTTATCATGAATTGAACATGAATCTGATATTAATAACAAAATTGTAGGAATATTATTATCATGAATTTAACATGAGGCTTATACAGATAACAAAATTGTAGGACTTTTGTCATGAATTGAACATGAATCTGATATAAATAATAAAATTGTATAATAAAATTAACACAACACAGTGAATTTCTGGAAAAACGTTTTTTTTTCATTATGAACTTAAATGTTATAAACTTAATACTTTTGGGTAATTATACCTATTATTAAGTTAAATTCAAAATTACAGCTCAAAACGTGCGTAAAATACTGAGATAAATGAAATTAAATTAGTAAAAAAACACCCTGTCCAATTGGAATACTTATATTCCAATTGGCATTAGTTTCCAATGGGAATATAAGTATTTCAAAGCGGTCAATTCCAATTGGAAACACAAGATTCCATTGGGAAGGTAAAGGGTCCAATTCGAAGATTTTATTTATAAATTCTATTAATAGAATCGTCCAATTGGAATGTAAACAATCCAATTGGACAATTCTATTTATAGATCAAATATTTTGTGCAAGAGTAGTGTAGGAGCGTATGTATATGTGTGAGTGAATGTGGGCATGCGCTTGTATGTGAGTGCAGCGTTGGTGCTTGTGTAAGTTCGTTTGTGTGTCCGTCAGTGTGTGAACGTTTCTATATATAGCATGCGCGTGAATTCATGTGCGTGCATACAATTGCATTAAAACTAGAAGTAGTAGTGACAGTAGTAAACACAAAAAAAGCAATTATATGTGTGCGTGCGTGTTGTGTACTCAATCGCAAAAATATCAATAGCAGCAGTAACAGCAGCGACAGCAGCAGCAGTAGTAGTAGTCGTAGCAGTAGTAGTAGTACTAGTTGTTGTAATAATAGTGGTAGCAGTAATAGTAGTAGTAGTAGTAGTAGTAGTAGTAGTAGCGGTGGTGGTGGTGGTAGTAGTAGTAGTAACTGTGGTGTATGTAGTGGTTGTAGTAGTAGAAGTAGTAGCGATGGTTGTGATTGAGGTAGTAGTAGTAGTGGTGGTGGTGGTGGTGGTAGGAGTAGTAGTAGTACTAGTAGTAGTAGTAGTAGTAATAGTAGTAGTAGTAGTAGAGATTGTAATAGCAGTAGTAGTAGTGGTGGTGGTGGTGGTGGTGGTGGTTGTGGTGGTGGTAAAAGAAATAGTAGTAGAAGAAGAAGAAGAAGTAGTAGTAGTAGTAGTAGTAGTAGTAGTAGTAGTAGTAGCAGCAGCAGCAGCAGCAGCAGCAGCAGCAGCAGCAGCAGTAGCATAAACTCCGTCTCTGAGACTGTTTTGTACCAGTTGTAGTAACCTAGTTTCAACACAGAAACGAACATTCCCGTGTAATTGTACTTTACATGTTTCATAATATTTTTTTTATTTATTTTTTTACTCATCAACTATTTATTAGTGACTTAAGATTACTGTTATATGAATTTATTTCAGTTCAATTAAAATGCCGTCGGATGGCTATTGTTGTGTGTCCTCGTGAAACTACAAGAGAAATAAAGTTCCACCACGTTCTACATTTTACACTATTTCAAAAGAGCCCAACAGTGACAGTCTAGGATCAAACGGAGTTATAAGGATTAAAATGGCAAACTTAAGCCATGGATACCCACAGACAACTGATGAAGAAAACCCAACTATCTTCCATCTCATGTGTCGACAGTCTGGAAAAAATTGTACGGCCTTCCATATTTCCAAACAGACGGAATATGCTTGTTTTTCATGTTTAAGTCTTAAAAAAGAATAAATGTTCTCATCTGAGATATCTGAATTAATATATAAGCATCATTTTCAAAAATGTACCTTTTTGGAATTTTTACGCATCTAATCCAATAAAATAAATCTAACAACAATTTTATATTTTCTTAAAAACAGGTTTTGCTTGTTTAACCAATATAAAACTAACATTGAAATAAAGAACTGACATAAAAAATGAACATTTATCAGTTTCTCTTTTATATCAGAGACGAATGATAATGAGACGCAATATGTATATCAACCATCACGGAGATTGTGACCGGTGGGGATTTAAACTCGTAACCCATGGATAAATATTCAGACGCGCTAATGACTGAGCTAATCGGGCCCGGCAGTCATTACAAAATAACCCTCCGCTTGATAAAGAAAACAAAAATAATATTGCGGTTAGTGTCGATGTAGACCCAGATCAGCCTGCACATCCAAGCCGTGTTATCAATGTATGCACTGTTTGCTACGCAGTCAGTAAATTATCAAATTCACCATTTTAAATCAGGAATGGAATTTAAGCAAAAAAATGGTCCATTATATATATTAAACGGACTCATAGAGAATTATAAATAAAACCTTATTTAGAGAAAAAAAAGAAAAGAAAATGTATGTGACTGCATTTTTTCATTATCATGTTAAACTGGTGCATCCATTGCTGTTATGGCTGATAATATGCTAATTTCATAATATTTTAAAGAAAAAAGCGTTGTTGAGTGGTATTTTTAATATTTGCATAACTTGGAGTTTTTTTGTTTTATCATATTGTGTATTTTACCTATAACTAGCCCATATGACATCGTTACCCAGTCTACTAGTTACCTGGACAAATAGGATGTTTTAACCTTTGATGGATAGTGTCATATGGAATATATTTGCCTACAGGCATATTGCACACAATGTATGCTACTGTCCAGTTACTGGCATCCTGCTGAGCTTTCATAATTCACCAACACTACAGCCACACCAAGTGGTAATGAGAAAAAAACATGCATATTGTACCCCAATTTGCATAATTCACCACATGTTTTATGACCCCAGGGTTTAAGGTAGGATTATGTTATATTGCATAGTATAATGGACAATTACTTAATTTAAACATTTTCAGTTATTTATGGGGAAAATACCAATGGTAAAAAATTATTATGTAACGTCCTTCCCCTTTTTGTAACGTTCATATCCTATACTAGAGCAACATTAAACAAAATCTCTAAATTTTTGTTCATTTTTTTGGATAAATTATTCATATCTTAGATGCATTTGCAAACATAAAATACATTGAAAAAAAGTGAAATTGATTCTATAAATTCAAAAGATAGAATGTTTATGCAGGTGGGGAGGGGGAGGCGGACGTTACGGGGACGGACGTTCCATTTCCGTGTATATCTTTCCAAAATGACCAATTTTTTTTACATTTTATATAGTACCTCGGTATAACAGCAGGTGAATGTGTATCATTCTATTTATCTTCTTGGAAGAATATATACCAGGGATGCAGTTTTTTGTCACAAATTGAAATTTTCTGAGTTTATGTATCATTTCACAAATACACTTTTATTAAAGAAAGCAAATATACCTCCTCGTGGTCATGCATTACAATGTGATACACGTAAATGTTGTAAATATGATAAAATTATTCATATTATTTTGCGTGATTTTTGTCCGTAGTATATGGTGTAAATTTACAATAAATATATCAATTTTTTCGTTAATACAATAAATGTATAAACAAAATAAAATGTATTTTAGTTACGTTTCAACCCCAAACAATAACAATCCAATACTATCACACACTACAAACAAAAACAATAAGTAAATGATTTTGACACCTAATCATGGTGTGAAACACTGTAAAGTTTATTCATTAACATATGTGTGGTACGAAACCTCAATTTGGTGGTACGAAACGTCTGTAGTTCATTCAAAGCTCTCTTAAAAAAAAGAAAATCATAGTATTTTGCAAAAAACTACATTTAGATTATATTGATATGTTATAGTCATAGTGTTTTTTTAAATCATTTACCTACGTTTTAAACAAAAGGGCCCATTAACTGTGCAACATGCATGTCGTCAGTTGGGTCCGAAATTTGGTAGATGATACATCTATAAAAAGACAAGAATTATTAATAAAATCCGTCATGTCGCATGAACTATAAAACAAATAAAATATAACCATTCCCTATTTGTAAATGATAGTAGGGATATTGAAAAAAAAATTAATACAAAACTTCTCAAGTTTACAAATTACCACACCCATTACCAGAAATCAATCATTAATTAAAGTATACTAACACGCACAAAACGATAAAAAGTAATTTTATTTTATCATGAGAAACTTATTTTATTAATTTCATTCATATCTTGTATTGATTTCTTTCTTTTTATGGCTGTTTTATGTAACTTTGTTGTAATTAACTACTGTCAGAAGCACCATTGCGGTTTGTTATGATGTGACGCGATTCCCCTGAGCTCAAGTCACGCACAGATCTCGTCACGCACGAGAGCGAGATTTCATCTTTTCGAATTGGAGAATTATTGAGAAATCATGCTGTTATGTATATCATTAATGTAAAAATGTATCATGAATAGTGAAACTTAAGTAAATTTATATATATTAAATAAATTATTGTTAATAATAAGACAATGCGCTATTTGAATGACTTGTGATTTAATGATCTGTTAATTGCCATACATTGTTTTAAACTTCTTTATTGTTGTTGTTATAAAATAAACAAAGTAATTATGCAAGCAAGTTTATGAAATGTATATTCACAGTTTTTTTACAGCGCTATTTGGCAGCGGACCGAACCATATTGTCCTTAATGACAATTAGCAACAGTTTATACCTTCAATATGCCTTAGGGTATGTTTTGTTTTTAATATTTTGCCAGTATGAGATACATAATCAAAAATAACTAAAAGTGATCATTTTAAAAAATGTTGACACAATTTTTAAAAAGAAAATTTTCGTTTATTCACCAGGTAATAACACATTACAAAAAGGGGAAAGGTTCCTATTGGTTTTATTGCCCCCATATAATGATAACCGTATAAACCGTTAAACTCTTGACTTTAGATGTACGTAGTTAATACCTTAAGACCAAAGTACCAGTCGTTAAAGTATTTTCTCATTTTATTATCTTTTTTTTTAGGATAAAAAATAAATGTTTATTACGAGTAATGGTTTGCGTTAAAACAACAACTGTATGAATAGAAAATCAAAACGAACAAAAAAAAAAAAGCAAACAAAAAAACGCACGCGCACGCGTGCGTATATGTATACGTGTGTCCATTTAAACAGGTGTTAAGGTGTGTAGAATAAAGTATCATTTCTTTTATGAAAATATTAAAAAAAAGAAAAGTTCGTTTTTTTTCTTCTTTAAATGAATATTTTGTATATAAAATATTTTGTCTAGCGAAAATGTCCAATGACGTTAAAAGTAGTTTGTCGTAACGTTGCAACGCGGGATAAATTAATCAGTTTTATTGTCTTTATTTGCCTCGGGTCATAAAACAGTAGGGTGCCCCTAATAAACTGATCATGAAGGGTAATTTGCAAACAGAGCTATTGTTTGTTGTTTACATGATGACGCTTGGTGATTTATTTTTTGACGAATTAATCTTAATGAAATTAAGAATTAAGAAATAAAAATCAAGACATTGGTCTTTTTTACAGTTATTTTTTCTGCTTATTATTGTAGGCGTGAATTTGATATTGTCAATATTTGTATTAAATATAAGTCAGTGATTATTAACTACATGTATCTAGATTGAAGCCAAAAACATGTCAATTCTTAAACAATATTTAAATTCGATATTTTCCCCCAACTTTTGTCATCTTTTTTTACCAAGAAAAATAGAGATAGAAGTAATTTAAGTTTATAAATATTTGTTTCAATATAGGAAATCTTGTTGTTTTCTTTCGAAAAGTTGTACAAGTGTATGATAGAATGTATTAGACTAATTTTAATTAAACATTAAGTTGTCAAATACATGTAAAAATATTTTAAAATAACACTAAAAAATGCCAATTGATTTATTTCACTGAGTGAATGAATGACTGAAAATGAGAAATATGAATGAATGAATGAATGGATGGATGGATGGATGGATAGATGGATGGATGGATGGATGGATGGATGGATGGATGGATGGATGGATGGATGAATGAAATCGTTGAGCCTCCTGGCGGGGGTCATAAAATTTGAAAGATTGCTTTTATACTAGAACGGGTAAACTCGATTTGCAACATTGTCTTATACATCCCTTTAAATTGCTATGGTACCCGAGACATTGATGTATACTGATACTAAAAATACACATAGATCCATAATCAAGCTGTCATTTACGGGGATGCTGTTAAAATCTTATAGTGCTTGTGAAAAACTATACAAAGGATGAAAATACTTTAAATATGTTTCATAAAAAAATATACTCAAAAATCAATACAATTTGTAATCACATTGCGCAGAAATAAAATTCATTATTAAATGTGTTTAGCTCTAGTCTGATCGACCCGGTGTCAGTATAACGTGACTGAAAGGGTTTAATGTCATGTGTAGCATGGTGTCTTAAATAATCTAGAATAGACACTATCGTGATATGACATTTTTTGTTCAAAAACACGCTTAACCGTATACAACATTTATCGTTCCAGTATATATGAAGTTTATAAAATAACTCATTTTACCCCGTTAATGAAACCCTCACACATACGCAAATTATTTGTACCAACTTTATCAATTAGAATTACAAAAAAAATATAGCATACAAAAAAGTCATAATACATGTCTTATTGTGTTACTTATGGGGATACTGGGATTAAAATATCATACCACATGTTACGAACATATTGTATTGTTAACGCTTTCGCAGCAGGGGGAGTGGGGGTTCTTTGTTTAATAATATAAATCAGTTGTTTAATTACAAATTGTATGTCCATATATATATTAAACAACTATATTCTCTGGAACTGTTAATTAGATTTTAAGATTTTTTAGATTTTAATAGTTTATTAGAGTATCACATAAAAAAAGGTACATCAAAGTAAATCCAAGTATGTACATTAAAACTTCTATATCCGGCCGTTTATTTCGACCTACGAGACACTAAAACTTCATCACTTCATGTTACTATAAAAAAATCAACATACAAAATATATTATTATACTATTATCACTATGTCATATATACATTCAACAACTA
Organism: Panopea generosa; assembly: GCA_029582155.1. Classification (NCBI taxonomy): domain Eukaryota; kingdom Metazoa; phylum Mollusca; class Bivalvia; order Adapedonta; family Hiatellidae; genus Panopea; species Panopea generosa. The sequence continues at coordinate 26,152,641 of CM055907.1, forward strand.
AAAAATAAGAATATCACAGAAAATATTAATTTCAATCAAACATTAGCTATATAAATTAGAAACAAGAACTAAAATTAGCTCAGCCAATGTTAATCGCAATAAACGTTGCATTGTCATTTAGAAAATAGCAATGCAACTTTTATCATAAAATCTTATTAAGATAATTATTATTACTTCTCAGATAATATGTATGTACATTGCATTAGGGCATTAATAAGAAATGTCTTAAAATATCGAGTTTCACCACGAATCAGATTCGTAATGAACTGATTAACAATGGCTGCACTATGTTTTTTTTACCATGCGAACAATATCCTTACAATATTATATTAAGATACGATATACATGTATTTGCTATATCATAGCAAATGTTCGTAATTTAAACATATTGATCATGCAATAAATCATCAAAATCATTTATGTACACTTTATCCCAACACCCCGTGGAGAATTGCCCATAGGACATTTGCCGCTCTCTTTTAATTCCCAAACATACAAGTTGTCAGTTAATCAGTAATTATCACCCATTATTTACTTCAACGGATTGAAAAGATTAGATGAACAATTTACTTCAATTGTAATAGGATTACAATCATTCATAAATTAGAATTTAAAAAAAGTATAATTAAAATAACAAGTCTCAATTCTTTTTAAAATATGCACTAAAACTGTAATTTATTAAGAAACTGAAATTATATCATGGGCACTTTTGCGCCAATTTAGAAAATTATCTCAAAAAACGAGTATCACATTGGATCATTTATGCTAGACGGAGACACTAGAGAGAAAATACAGATTACACCATTGTAGCTATCCTCCAGGAGAGGCCAAATGTGACCGATGCATTATTTGTCACACCTCACACTCACCTGTTAATTGCTCATTGATTAGTTAGACCCAGATGTACAAACTAATTAAAACACGTGTTATGTACATATTGGCATTTACCAAATGAAAACATGGTTTCTGTCTCAATCCTGAAGCTGCGATTAATTGTTATAAGATATGTAATTCGACGTCGTAACGCGAAACGTCTGCATAAACACCAGTGTTTGAAGAAAAGTTATACAGAAATATTTTATAAAACTATCGATTCTTTTTTTAAAATAGCAGTTATTTACTCCGTCTTAAGAAGTCTTATGCATAATAACATCTTTTTTAATTCCTAATACTAAATAAAATACAAAAAAAAAAAAATACAATGACCATAGAATTGTAATGCTATTTAGATGAATTTTAAGCAATTCTACGTGCGTGTACGTATTTACCCCATAACACAATTTAAATTGCTTAATAACTTCATGAACAGACAAGAAATAAAGACAAAAAGATCCCCGTTAATCTCCCCGGATGGGTGTCATAATAACGATATGAATTACCGTGCGGTAGTCTGGAATATGGACAGTCACGAGAAGATTGCCGGTCTTTGCCGACTTGTAAAAAAATATATTAGTGTTTCTAAAAAGTGTAAAAAGGACCAAACTGATAAACTCTTATTTTGATATAAATAATATCACTTGAAAGCTTAATACAATATCTTGTTATACGCGACACTAGATTTCTCACTCAATTCACAACATCCTTACTTGACTAAAAATTGTTCTTACTGGGCACTAGATTTTCTAATCTATATACATTCTTCTTTACAAAACATTTAAATTTCTTATTAAACACTATATTTTTATACGTGACACTAGATCTTCTCACTTGATACATAAGATCCATATATGACTATAGATTTTTCTTACTAAGGACTAATTTTTCTAATCTATCTATACTTAATATCCTTACACAATATTCAAATTCTTTATTTGACACTTTATTTTCATATGCGACACTTGATTTTCTCACTTGATACACAAAATCCTTACTTGACTACAGATTTTTCTTACTGGGTACTAGAATTTCTAATTTATATATTCAAAACTGCCTTACATGACATTCAAATTCCTTGTTTAACATTTTAATTTCTCGCTCGATACACAACATTCTTACTCAGCTATATATTGTTCTTACTGAGCATTAGACTTTCTAATCTATATATACTGAATATCCTTACACGACATTCAAATTCCTTATTTGACACTCTATTTTCATAGGCGACACTAGATTTTGTCACTCGATACACAACATCCTTACTTGACTATAGATTTTTCTTACCGGGCACTAGATTTTCTAATCTATATATACTCAACATTCTTACATTACATTCAAATTTCTTATTTAACACTATATTTTTTATATGCGACACTAGATTTTCTCACTCAATACATAACATCCTTACTTGACTATAGATTTATCTTACTAAGCACTAGATTTTCTAATCTATATATACTCAACATCATTACATGACATTCAGTTTTCTTATTTCACACTTTATTTATTTATTTACACAACATTTAAATTCCTTATTTGACACTATGTTTCATACGCGACACCAAATTTTCATATGTGACACTACACAACATTCTTACTTGACTATAGAGTTTTCTTACTTGGCACTAGATTTTCTAATCTATATTTACTATACATCATTACATGACATTCAATTTTCTTATTTCACACTTTATTTTCATACACAACACTACATTTTCACCCTCGATACATAACATCCTTTCTTGGCTATAGAGTTTTCTTACTGGGCAGTAGATTTTCTAATCTATATTTACTAAACATTCTTACACAACATTCAAATTTGTTATTTGACACTATATTTTTATAAGCGACACTACATTTTCTCTCTTGATACACAACATCCTTACTTGACTATAGATTTTTCTTACTGGGCACTAGATTTTCTTATATATATTTACTGAACATCATTACAGGACATTCAAATTTTTTATTTAAAACTATAATTTCATGTTCGACATTACATTTTCTCACTTCAAACACAACATCCATACTTGACTATAGATTTATCTTACTGGGCACTAGAATTTCTATTCTATATGGCTGTACTGAACGTCCTTACATGACATTCAAATTCCTTGTTTGACACTATAATTTCATACGCGACACTAGATTTTCTCACTCAATCCGCAACATCCTTACTCGACTATAGATATTTCTTACTGGGCACTAGATTTTCCAATCTATTTATAATTAACATGCTTATGCGACATTTTATTTCCTTATTTGACACTATATTTTCATACACAACATTAGATTTTCTCACTAGATATAGAACATCATTATTCGACTATATATTTTTTCTAATTGTGCACTAGATTTTCTAATCTGAATATACTCGACATCCTTACAGAACATTCATTTTTCTCGTTTGACACTATATTGCCATATGCGACACTAGATTTTCTCTCTTAATACACAGCATCTCTACTCAACGCTAGATTTTTATTACTGGGCACTAGATTTTCTAATCTATATACACTCAATATTTAAGTTGACATATGGTTCTCTTACACCACACTTAATTTCAAAACTTAAAATTAAAAAAAAGTTTCTGAAAAGTGAATCCACCATCAATATATGTAAATATGGCGTCACATCTTGAAGGTGTCAAATTAAACATAACTTATTCACCAAAAGCACTCGTAAATTACTTCAGCGCCTGTTAATCTTTATTTTTAGTTTAGATATTATGAAACAAATCATTTAAATATCAATACATAACTTAATGTAACACCAGATAAAAAGCATTATTGTACACTCAAAATGCGTGGTCATTCCGTAGTGCGTGAAAATATAACGAGACACCGGTACTTTCAATTAAATAACACCGATATCAATATTGACACCCTCCAATTGGAAAATCTCGGTTCCAATTGGCCAATTCTAAAAATAGATTTCAGATTCCAATTTGGAAATCCCACTGGAAATTTATCTTTCCAACTTGGACGAAACGAATATTCAGTGGGAAAGCATGCATTTTGGGAGTCTTTAGATTATAATAGTGACATAAATCAGCAATTTATAATGCTTTTAGTTACCTTTTTGTGATCGCACAGTCGTATTCTTCAAACTGCGATGCTTTGTCAATAAGAATAACGAAAGATAAAAAAAATTTTTGGGATATATTAGTTTTTCCAGAAATTCACTGTGTTGTGTTAATTGAACATTAAGCTGATACAGATTACAAAATTGTAGGAATTATATCATGAATTGAACATGATGCTGATATAGATAACACAATTGTAGGAAATATATCATGAATTTAACATGAAGCTGATATAGATAACAAAAGTGTAAGAATTATATCATGAATGGAACATGATGTTGATATAGATGACAAAATTGTAGGAAATATATCATGAATTGAACATGATGTTGACATAGATGACAAAGTTGTAGGAATTATATCATGAATTTAACATGAAGCTGATGTAGATGACACAATTGTAAGAATTATATCATGAATTGAACATGACGTTGATATAGATAACAAAATTGTTTGAATTTTATTATGAATTGAACATGATGCTGATATAGATAACAAAATTGTAAGAATTATATCATGAATGGAACATGATGTTGATATAGATAACAAAATTGTAGGAATTATATCATGAATTTAATATGATATTGATATAGATGACAAAATTGTAGGAATTATATCATGAATTGAACGTGATGCTGATATAGATAACAAAATTTTAGGAATTATATCATGAATTGAACATGATGCTGATATAGATGACAAAATTGTAAGAATTATATCATGAATTGAACATCAAGCTGATATAAATAACAAAAGTGTAAGAATTATATCATGAATGGAACATGATGTTGATATAGATGACAAAATTGTAGGAAATATATCATGAATTGAACATGATGCTGATATAGGTGACAAAATTGTAAGAATTATATCATGAATTGAACATGAAGCTGATATAGATGACAAAATTGTAGGAAATTTATCATGAATTGAACATGATGTTGATATAGATGACAAGTTTGTAGGAATTATATCATGAATTAAACATGATGCTGATATAGATAACAAAATTTTAGGAACTATATCATGAATTGAACATGATGCTGATATAGATGACAAAATTGTAAGAATTATATCATGAATTGAACATCAAGCTAATATAGATAAAAGAATTGTAGGAATTATATCATGAATTTAACATGAAGCTGATATAGATATCAAAAGTGTAAGAATTATATAATGAATGGAACATGATGTTGATATAGATGACAAAATTGTAGGAAATATATCATGAATTGAACATGATGCTGATATAGATGACAAAATTGTAAAAATTATATCATGAATTGAACATGAAGCTGATATAGATGACAAAATTGTAGGAAATATATCATGAATGGAACATGATGTTGATATAGATTACACAATTGTATAAATTTTATCATGAATTTAACATGATGCTGATATAGATAACAAAATTGTAGGAAATATAAGTATCATGAATTTAACATTAGGTTGATACAGATAACAAAATTGAAGGAATTTTGTAATGAATTGAAAATGAAGCTGATATAGATAACAAAATTGTAAGAATTATATCATGAATGGAACATGATGTTGATACAGATGACAAAATTGTAGGAAATATATCATGAATTGAACATGATGCTGATATAGATGACAAAATTGTAAGAATTATATCATGAATTGAACATGAAGCTGATATAGATGTCAAAATTGTAGGAAATATATCATGAATGGAACATGATGTTGATATAGATTACACAATTGTATAAATTTTATCAAGAATTTAACATGATGCTGATATAGATAACAAAATTGTAGGAAATATAATTATCGTGAATGTAACATAAGACTTATACAGATAATAAAATTGTAGGAATTTTGTCATGAATTGAACTTGAATCTGATAAAGATAACCAAAATTGTAAAGCATATATCATGAATTGAACATTAAGCAAATATAGATTACAAAATTGTACGAATTATATCATGAATTTAACATGATGCTATTTTATTTAACACAATTGTAAGAGTTATATCATGAATTTAACATGAAGTTGATATAGATAACACAATTGTAGGTAATATATCATGAATTGAACATGAATCTGATATAGATAGCAAAATTGTAGGAAATATAATTATCATGAATTTAACATGAGGCTGATACAGATAACAAAATTGTAGATGTTTTGTCATGAATTGAGCATTAATCTGATATAGATAACAAAATTGTAGGAATTTTGTAATTAATTGAACATTTAGCTGATATAGATTACAAAATTGTAGGAATTATATCATGAATTCAACATGAAGCTTATACAGAAAACAAAATTGTAGATATTTTGTCATGAATTGAGCATTAATCTGATATAGATAACAAAATTGTAGGAATTTTATCATTAATTGAACATTTAGCTGATAGATTACAAAATTGTAGGAATTATAATATGAATTTAACATGATGCTATATTATTTAACACAAGTGTAGGAATTATATCATGAATTTAACATGATGCTATTTTATTTAACACAGTTGTTAGAACTATATCATGAATTTAACATAAAGCTGATATAGATTACAAAATTGTAAGAATTTTATCATGAATTGAACATTAAGGTGATATAGATAACAAAATTGTAGAATTTATATCATGAATTTAACATGATGCTATTTTATTAAACACAATTGGAAGAATTATATCATGAATTGAACATGAGGCTGATATAGATGACAAAATTGTAAGAATTATGTCATGAATTTAACATGACGCTAATATTGATTACAAAATCGTAGTAATTATATTGTGAATTTAACATAAGAATGATATAGATAACAAAATTGTAATAATTTTATCATGAATAGAACATGATGCTATTTTGTTTAACACAATTGTAAGAATTATATCATGAATTGAACATGAGGCTGATATAGATCACAAAATTGTAGGAATTATATCATGAATTGAACATGATGCTATAATAGATAACTATTTTTCGAATACCATTTAATCTATTATATGATATCTAGAATTCACTTAAAATATAAATTGTATTTTTATATATCAAGGTTAATTCTATAATTTCAATAAATAGATTAATCAAAATGATTCATAGATAATGTGGTTATGTTTAATGATATGCATACATGTTTGACCTCAATAAATACTGAAAAAATAGTAAACGGTAAAATAAACCAAAAGCTTTGGTCAAAATAAACAAATCAATCAGCAAATAACAATAAATCAGTAAATCAATTATATAAAACCACTATGTCATTTAAACAAACCTATTATGCAAAATAACGATTTATTTGTCGGTCTTAACGAATAAATTATAAACTATAAATACACACCAAATACATGTAAATCTGATACACAGCAATAATATAATTTGAAAAATCAATTAAACTTAACTGTTTGCCAATTATACAAATTATATCTGAGTCTTAGTAACATGTTGTGTTTAATCAATAGCGCAATATAAACAGTTAAATTTACATACCGCTGCAAATGTGGTGCTATCACTGGCCCATGCGACCTGGGTATTGTAGCAGCTGCGGTGGCAATGAGAGAAATCCCCGATAACGTGAAATCACGTCTGAAAATCCCGCGAGATTAGATAATTTGCGATCGCTAACAAGAACAATAATACAGTGTTTGCCATTTCAGCAGCAAGATTTAAAAAATTGAAAAACATTAACAAAAACAATTAACTTTAGTCATCAATGTATGTGTTTGTTCAATGGCTCTGTTTAAAACCAGCAATATTTACTTAGTATTTCAATTATCAGTTAACTTTAAAGTTATGTATTCATTATCAATGAAACTTAACAGTAAAAGTTTCATTTTCATTTTTTCATTTAACATATATATGACGGCAAACATACATAAATACATTATGTATCATTTGATAGTATATATGTTAAGTAATTAACAACTGTTTTAAGTATTCATACATATCATTTATATACATACATATACATCCATATACGCATATAAATAACATAATTGACAAATGTAATAATTATGTATAAAGTAACACAATAATTCATTCCGTGTGTTAAATTTAGCATTGCAGCCTCTGGTAGTGCTGTACCAGTAACAGCTGTCATATTTATTTGTTTTGAGACAGAACATGAATTCATTACGAATTAGATTCTGTCCAACACGACTCTTTTCCATGAAGCTTATGTTGACTTCCACATTTGTCATATTGAGGTAAAATCCATACATTTGACACAATTTATAGGGCACAGAAATGGTAGCTAATTAGCCATTTGTTTATTTATTACAGTGAACCATCTTAACATTTTCAAAAATTATCAATTAGATTCACATTTGAGTGAGTTCTGGGTTGGTATCCACCAACCATTCTTAGACTTAAACTCAAGAATGAATTTCGAAAAACACACTCGGAAACCTTTTTTAGACCAAAATTTGCAAGCGTGTAGGTTCACTTAATTGATATAAAATCAAAGAAACGCTCACAGTTTTTCTATGTATCATGGTAAACGAGATGTCTAAGGTTGAACATTTGGATTTTCTAGCTGAAGTCTAAGAATACCACAATTAGTATTTTAATTATCAAAAAAAAAGCTATTGTTTAATTATCAATAAATTAGTTATTTCTTATGCACATTGTCTTTATATAGGTTCGTATATTATCAATTTTGTGGTACAGTGTAAAAACATAGCTAACTTGAAGTTGCAAATTAATTAGAAAGTTGGAAGTATGAGATTTTTTTCATAGGTGCTAAATTAAAAGATAGGGAAATACAACCTTTGTTTCGTTTAGGCAAAATCTTCTGTAATTTACAATCATTTTAAATTCATTTTGATGTGTGATACCGAACAAGCATGTGCGTGCTTGCGTGTGTGTTTTTGTGTGTTCCTTAAAATGGATTACCAATATTGCATTCTTGATTTTCTTTTATACATTGACATAAATGCCTTGTTTAGTGTTTCCTTTCATCGGTTGATCCAAAACATTTAGCCATTGTTTTACATGCTCGACCCTTTCTATATCGAAAAAGATTTCAAAATTAATTCTCAAATTCCAAGGATGCAATTACCTTTTGATGTAACAAATTTCTTTTAGTCATAAATATATTCACCCTGTAATATACTGATCACAACCTGATCGAAATGTATCGAAAAATGTGCTATTTCTATTTAAGACGGGAAACTGAAAATTATTATTTAGCAATTTAAAATATGGTTTACCAAAATTGATCACCTAAACCCCAGTCAACAAAAATGACATGCTACGTATATTTCCATTTCTATTTGAGTACTCTTGAGCTTAAGACCAATGATGACATTGATCATTTTTCGTTATGAAAAAGTCGTAGCAAGATATTGTTCTCAAGAAGTCAGTGGACAGTATAAAGAAATCACCTCAGTAACCATCTATCGCCCTTCCGAAAATTATCGAATAGTTTTTTGTTTTTTTTTGTAAACAACCGATCAACGTAGGGAAAAACAGCTTGGTCAGTTTAAAGGTTTTCACATCATAATGTCATCTCCAAAAACAGAAACAGTTTACTTTAAAACATTGTTTAATTTAAAAGGATAGTCATTTTCAAATCAAATTAACATTAGCTAAACCGCACATTACACAACACTTCGTACGCTGTACAATATGTGTCTGATCTAAAGTCTGTAACATTGTACATTTTTGGAGATGGCCATAAGTAGGCCGCATAAATTTGATTCGCGTCTCACAGGAAATTGCTGATTATGATAAATCACCGAAAAGATATAAATTAGAAAACGCTAATTTTTCCTAGATTGGTGATTATAAATATGTGTATTTCGGCACTGCCCTAAATCCAAACCGGCCACTTGTGGAAATAAAATTAAATTTGAGAAAACTTCAAATAGCTTTGCTCTGAGTTTCTTATTTCATTCTTCCCTCCTTTTTCTCGCGATGTTCAGGTCAACATTTTTCGTATTTGAGTTTCTCATCTTACTAAATTATTCAAATTGGTTGCCACGGAACAGCGAAGTTACATTGTAATTACTAGGGAAATTATTACCACAGAACAGCGAAGTTGCATTGCATTTATAAGGAAATTATTACCACGGAACAGCGAAGTTGCATTACATGAATAGGGAAATTATTACCACGGAACAGCAAAGTTGCATTGCATGAATAGGGAAATTATTACCACGGAACAGCAAAGTTGCATGAATAGGGAAATTATTACCACGGAACAGCGAAGTTGCATTGCATTTATAGGAAAATTATTACCACGGAACAGCAAAGTTGCATTGCATGAATAGGGAAATTATTACCACGGAACAGCGAAGTTGCATTGCATTTATAGGGAAATTATTACCACGGAACAGCAAAGTTGCATTGCATGAATAGGGAAATTATTACCACGGAACAGCGAACTTGCATTGCATTTATAGGGAAATTATAACCACGGAACAGTAAAGTTGCATTGATGGAACAGAGAAGTTGCATTGCATGAATAGGGAAATTATTACAACGGGACAGCGAAGTTGCATTGCATGAATAGGGAAATTATTACCACGGAACAGCAAAGGGTGTCCGAAAAGAAAGGTAACACTTTCACGTCTTAATTCCTTAACTTGAAAGTTACCAAAATCCATACACACATAGAAGAAATATGATTGTTTTGTTTGTTAGCAAATAGAAGTGAATACTTCCATGAATATCATATTTACAAAGCTTTTTAACACAATACATAAATCTGTCCTTGACTTTGTTTCAGTAATTCATGTCGTTCTCTAAGTTACGACCTTTCATTACTTTCCCTTGTTTTACTCTGTCTATGAAATTGTTAATAACGTTGCCACACATTCTTGGATGATTTTCGTTACTTCTCGTTTTATATTTTTAAACAACATCTTGGTATCTACTGGCGTAGGCTTATATACAACTGACTTCAGATAGCACCAAAGGAAGTAGTCACACGGGTTCAGATCAGGACTGTGAGGCGGCTACGACATTCCACATTCTTTCACGTCAGGGTATCGTCGGGATATCACTCTGTCATAGAGCATTCCATGCAGAATATCTAATACAACTTTAGATGTGTGTGCGGTAGCACCATCTTGCATAAACAAGAAGTTCTGCATATTTTGTAATTGCTTTTGAAGCAATGGAATAAGTTTGTCTTCAGATCAGACAAATATCGTTGAGAATTTACTATATTGTTAAACGCATATTGACACATCACTCCATGTGAGGACATCACACACCAAACTGTTTATTACTCACTATGCAGTGGTCTCGGTGTGAAACAGTGTGGCTGCTCGTTGGCCAAGAACCTCATATTCTTTTTACATACATGACCAGACGAGAGGAAATGAGATTCGTCACTAAACCAAACATTGCGTCGCCGTTATTATCGGCCACGTCAGCGGCCAAGCGGCAAAATTCAAGTTTTGAACCTGGTCGCTGATGGTTAATTTCTGCAATATCTGAATTTTGTATGGAAACAGTTTTAGCTACTTCTTCACTATATCATGAATAGAAGATTTCGGAATACCTGTCTCCGAAGATGTTTGTCTCATTGAATTTTCCGGACTGTCACAAAACAATTCACAAAGTGTACTCACGTTTTCCTCGCTTCTACTCGACTTTGGCCGACCCAATTTTGGAGCATCATCTATCGGTCCACATCGTTCAAATTTATTCACGATCTCGTAAATATGTTTCCTGCTCACTGTCCTGTTCTTAAAGCGATTTTTAAACTTCTGTTTTACATCTGTGACACAGTTGTTTTCGTTATATATTTTTCAAAACGAAAATACGCTGATCCGACGTAGGTCGAGTCATTTTCAAAAAAACAAAACATTTGAGTGACGTCATAACGTTACAACGTTATTAATTTTAGTGTGTTTTCGTACAAGCAACTAAAACGTCAACGTAAGACCTTTAATTTGGTGTAAGTTTTAATGCATCAATGTGTTACCTTTCTTTTCGGACACCCATATGTATATTGAAGGCCATAAAATAAATTTAAACTACACTACCCAGACAAAGGATTTATATCTCTATAAACGTCCGTGACCAAACCCAGTAGTATTTAACACGTGACCTGTCTTTATAATGATTGAAGCTATTTGCAACAAAAATACAGTTAATTTCTTTGAGCCTCAAAACATGGACGTACTGACTTCTCTGACGATTTGAACCATAAATTGTAGGTAGTTTTCCTCTTGAGATTGAAAAATATGTCGTTAAGAATTTGATACGCGGAATATGTAATCAGTAGGCAACCATAACACACTCTTAGGGAGGTATATGCATCTACATTTACTACATAAAAAACGCTGCTGGTTACAAAACATATATACTTAAATGCATGATGGTCATATTGTTAGTTTAAAGTTAAAATGGATTACAAAAATGTTTTAGTCCCAGATTTTCGTCAGGTCATTTATGAAATTATCACGTGACTTGGAAGATAGAGTTTTCTCCCATTTTTGACCATAGAAGATATGTGGCAGAATATATGAATTGATCATGAGTATCCGTTTGGGAAAGAAATATCTCACCGTCTGGGTCAAAATTACATGCAGGGACGAGGCTCCGCTTGCTTCAAAAAGGGAACTTGTAACATTTTTAACTGTATTTACCCCAAAATTCTAGGTAGGACCATGTATGAAATCAGAGACAAATAATGATATTTTATATCTCTGATGAAATCAAGGAATTGTACTGTCACAAAACTTATTTTGATACACTAAGGGTTGTGGTTATCAATAAATCTAGTGTAACAAAAATATACTTATCGTCGGAATAATATTTTCTTCACCAAATCACGTCCACATAAACTTATTTTGTTACTCTAAAGGTTGTGGTTATAAAAAAAAACCTTAGTGTAACTAAAATATACTTATCGTCGGAATAACATTCTTTTCACTAAATTACATCTACATCAAACTTATTTTGTTACACTGAGGGTTGCGGTTAAAAATAACCATTGGTGTAATAAAAGTATACCTATCCCCGGAATAATACTTTCTTCACCAAATCACTTCACTTCAACTTACTGTAACAAAACCGCAACCTCTAGTGTAATAAAATAAGTAACAAAATAAGTTACACAATAAGTTTTGTTACACTGAGGGTTATTTATATCTGCAAACCTTAGTGTAACAAAATTAATTGTGTAACTTATTTTGTTACACTAAGGGTTACGGTTATAAATAACCCTTGGTGTAACAAAATTAATTGTGTAACTTATTTTGTTACACTAAGGGTTACGGTTATAAATAACCCTTAGTGTAACAAAATTAATTGTGTAACTTATTTTGTTACACTAAGGGTTACGGTTATAAATAACCCTTGGTGTAACAAAATTAATTGTGTAACTTATTTTGTTACACTAAGGGTTACGGTTATAAATAACCCTTGGTGTAACAAAATTAATTGTGTAACTTATTTTGTTACACTAAGGGTTACGGTTATAAATAACCCTTAGTGTAACAAAATTAATTGTGTCACTTATTTTGTTACACTAAGGGTTACGGTTATAAATAACCATTGGTGTAACAAAATTAATTGTGTAACTTATTTTGTTACACTAAGGGTTACGGTTATAAATAACCATTGGTGTAACAAAATTAATTGTGTAACTTATTTTGTTACACTAAGGGTTACGGTTATAAATAACCCTTAGTGTAACAAAATTAATTGTGTAACTTATTTTGTTACACTAAGGGTTACGGTTATAAATATTTATTTTGTTACTTATTATGTTACACTAGAGGTTGTGGTTTTGTTACAGTAAGGGTTGCGGTGTCAACTTTTAGTGTAACAACTGTCACGCAAATGGTTTTTGTTACACTTAGGGTTGCCACAAACCTCTTTTGTTACCAATCGGATAGCGTACTGTGTAAGACTCGGTGGCTGAATCACCATAGGCATGTGTGCCATGTGGATGAATACAGATATGCGAGTATAAACGAATTCTTAATCTGCCAAATAAAGTGTGATAAGAAACACTTAGATATATAAGAAACGTGGAACACAAACGGTTTCTTTTTTCAGTCTAATTTATTCGAGCTCGTCGCAGCATGGCTTTGTTCCAAAACCAATATAATAAACATGTGCATCCATATAGATGTTTCAATAAATGAAAAGAATAGAATAAAACCAGCTGATCGTTGACTTCACATATGAAAATGATACATTTTAATCTTTTCGAAAATTAAATGTTATCTTAACAGTTTCTTTATCAATGTCTGATATTGTGGCAAGGTACCATATAGATAAATGTATACTATCACCTTACAACAAAACTCTAACAATTACAGTGATCAAACCATATAACTAAGCAGAAGACATCTAAATTATCCTCTGGAAAACAGACACGCCCGTCATAATGAACGTTTCGTTCTCTTGAAAATGATATATATTATATGGTCTGTATACTAATCATAACATTGACACATATAATTATTGTTTTTGTCTTTGTGTAGAGCGAGTATGTACTTGTATAGTCTAAGAGCCATTAATGTCATGGAGACAAGCTCTTTTTTTCCTCCATTGGTACTCATTTTGATGAAAGAAAGCTATAATTAGAAAATTTAACTTTATAAATGTAATTTAACAATTTATTTCTGACTGTTTGAATGTCACTTCAGTGTTTGTTTACATAATGTATATGTTTATTGTATTTTAGGGCAGTGTCCTATACGACTGAATAAACTATGTCTATGTCTATGATTTCGTCCTTGTTAGCAGTTTGCACTAAATATGTTGACAACCTCACTTTCCTTGTTTTGGTTTTCTTTTCCTGGTTCAATAAGTGTTATTCTTGACTCATCTGACAAAATAACTTACTTGCCACGCCATGTTTTCCACAAAGATATGATTTAAGCATTTTACTTACCGCCAAGTCGATTCATTTCAATTGACCGTAACAACGAGAATGATATGAGCCTATTTTCTTTAGATCCAATATTCGGCACAGTTCACTTAAAGACGATTTCTGTAGTTTTTGTCCTTTTTTTACTTATAAATAGAATTTTATGTCACTTCCCAGTAGTTATGTTTAATGTATGTTCATGCAATATCAGAATTAAAATCCACACGTTACCATACAGATTTATTGGTATTACATTCTCATCCATACCCGTCCTTGAAAATCCCTTCTAGACACGGAATATAGCTCTGTTCGATCCTAGTGATACATCTTACGATTTCCCTTGTATAACAAATACAGACTGAGGGAATTGTCTGACCATGTTTGTGAGTACACTTTCAACAACAGTGCATGTGTGAACCTAGATGTATATACAGACACAGCTGTGAAGGGTGATTTCAATAATGAAAAACTTTAAAAAAAGTTCCTTAAATATCTTTTACAACGATTATATGTATTAAAATCCAACTGTCGAAATGTGTCACAATATTACTCACTATGCCTCTGCGTATTTTTTGCGTTACAGTCAAGAAATGTCTATTTCATAGAGATGAGGATTTAATTATTGTAGTAATGTAATTACCCCCCCCCCCCCCCCCCCTTACACACACACACACACACAACCAAACACACACACACACACACACACAGAGAGAGAAAGAGAGAGAGAGAGAGAGAGAGAGAGAGAGAGCACTCCAATTGAGTGAATATTGACAAACTGTCTTGTTTTGAAAACGAAATATTTGATTTATGTTCTCAAGATAAATATGTGATAGCCACAGGTGACGCAAATGCGCATAGAGCATAAATGCACAATTTCACATCTTTTAATGAGTTTCACCAATCCAATTCACTTCTTACTAATGATTTACCACTTAATTGCAGTTCACAATATGCAACAACTAATCACGTGGACAGAATCCTATTCGATATTTGCAATAATGATAATTTGTTTATTTTAAATTGGAGACTAGGTAAATATAAAGGCATTGGAAATTTAGGTATAGAAATAAATTTGTAATTGACTATACCTTCACCTCCTCAAATTGTATTAAAAATTTTTCAGAATAAGAGGTTCAAATACACAACTCTTTATACTGGTTAAATGGTCACGCCTGGCTTTTTATGAAACTTAATATAAAGAGTTCAATACCTGAGCGAGTTAAAGAAGGACATACCCCCTATAATAAAATACCACCTAAACGGGACGTGGAACGAGATCTGCTAATTGTACTAATACTATTGACAGAAATAAAACTCAATGAAATCACAAATGCATTAAATAAGTTTGATAACTCAAATCTCAGCGTAACAATGTTGATCATTCGTAGCAAGTATTTATAAATCCATCTATGTATGACAAAGTTACAGGTCGGACAGAAAATCTCACACAGACTCAAAGTGTTGTCAAACAAATTCAAATTGTGACCTTGACCTTTGAGCTTCAGGTGTGGGTCTTACTCGCGACACGAAGTCATGTTATGTTGATCATTTGCAGCAAGTATCATTAAAAACCATTTATGCATGACAAAGTTACAGGCCGGACACGAAACCTTATACAGACTCAAAGTTTTGTCAAACAAACTAAATTTGCAACCTTGACCTTCGGGGTACGGGTGTGGGTCTTACTGGCGACATGTCGTCATGTTATGTTGATCATTTGTAGCAAGTATCATTAAAATCCATCTACGCATGACAAAGTTACAGACCGGTAACGAAATCTCACACAGACTCAAAGTGTTGTCAGACAAACTCAAATTGTGACCTTGACCTTTGAGGTATCGGTGTGGGTCTTATTCGCAACATGTCGTCACGTTATGGTGATCATTTGTAGCAAGTATCAACAAAATTCATCTATGTATGACAAAGTTACAGGCAGGACACGATTTAATCTTTTTCTAGATGAATATATTTAAGCAGAAAACCAAGCCGGCTTTAGGCAAAAAGTACCCAGTTTAATCATATTATTTTGCATAATATTATGTTTACAATATATACATATAACCATTCATACAATTACAAACATAACGTTAGAAAATGGGTAGGGCTTCAAGTTATTATAATGACAGCATTTTCTTAATCAAATATCAGTTTCAAAATGCTTAAGTATGGTGAATTGAAAAAATTTGAATGTTTCGTAAAAAAAAATAACCGAAACATGTGATCGTGTCCTGCTTGCCTTGTTCATCCACGACCCGCGGAAAGCTATACGCACCCCGTCCCATAGTTGTCCGAGTTAAAGACATTTAAATGGACAGTGGCATAAGTGTTGTCTTTTATTCGAAACGTTTGGTATTTTCCACAAACTTTTGAGCATCCGAAAATATCAGTTCATTTTGCACTTAGTTTTCATTTTCAAATAGTAATTTACTTGCAATTAAAGAGTGAATTAAACGAATATTTATAAAAGGCTTATGATGAGGTAAAATAATAAAGATCACATCTAATAAATGCTCAGCGGCCACAATCGCAATTAGGATTCGGTCTTAAATGATTGTAAATTAAATCGTCATTCAGGTTACTACATCTGTTAATAATAAATGATTTTTCTACTACAGAGAAACATCACGGGCGTTTTTTACAAAATCAATTCGGGATTATTGGATTAAACAATTGCAAAAACAATTTAAATGAAGGCAAAGAAGCTGAACCACGCACCTCTCCGTCTAGAGTCTTAGTTCGTCTGAGCCAGGTTACAAAATTATTGCTGTTTCTTTAATTGTATGGATTGTTATTTATTACTAATGGTGGAAACTGATCATGCAGTGCTTCCGTGGGGTAGTCGCATATAGTCGATTATGAATAATCTTTGTTTCTTCTTTAAAAATGCATATTCCATATTTTAATGCTCAATTTTTCATTTAAATGTCATACTTGATGTATTGTGAACATTTTGAAAGCATTGTCATGTTTGAATGGTGAATTTAGAAAAAAAAGTTGAATACATTATTTCGGAAGTCTACTTCCCTTTGCCAACAGTGTACACACTGGGCAAAAAATAAATCCCTTATTTGACGCATGGCCCCCTACTCCTCTCATCATATTTTGGTAGTGCAGAGGTTGACAATCAGTAGAATGTAAGTTTCACTTGTTTCATTTGTCTCTCTATGAATGACAAGCTTTCAAGCTTTTTTTTTTATTTACTAAAGAATAAAGAACAAAAATCAATGGTTGGCTTACACCTATAAAAGGGCAATACTTCCAGTTTTTCATAAGTAGCATAGGGGTAAGACAAGGTGAAAATATGTCTCTGTACTCCTGTCACTGCTCCTTAATGATATTGAAATACATTTGCTATCTGAACGTAACAATGTATATGTAGTCATATTTGACACCAACGATGAACATATTCCGTACTTCATGGGAATTTTAATCTTACTATACGCTTATATCACACAAGTCTGAAGCGAAACTCCTGAAGAATTTCAGAAATGCCTTAATGATTTTCATACCTTTGGTCAAAAAAGGAAATTTAATATAAATACAACTTTTACTATTTGAGGAAAACTAATAGAAATTGTAGAAAAATACAAGTATCTAGGTGTAGAACTTTCTAAGTCGGGAATCTCAATGCTAGAAAACATATTGTAACATAAGCAAATAAAACATTACAGGTTCTATATAAAATAATATATTCTAAATTTGTCACTCGTTCTCAAGTTATAACTATTTGATTGATTTACTTGAATAAAATCAATTCAACTATAAAAAAAAACCACAAATAGTAGGAAAAGTACTATTTTGTACATGTTATATGCAGAATTAGGTCGTCAACCAATAGTAAATACCATAATACTGCGAAGTTCTAGAATAATATAGTCTTAAGTTAGCTCACCTTTCATATTTAATCATGCTGCTCTCAAAAACATACCATAATAAATGAATTTTCTACAACAGAGAAACAATACAATACACCTTATTGAACTGAATAAATGTTTGATATAAATGTTACGTTTTACTGCAAAGATCGAAACAAAAATATCGTTTTCGAAAACTTACTTCCAGTAACATTTTTAATTGCAAGTTCTAGTAAATTAAATGATAATATGTTTGAAATTAAAGTAATTATAATCATCAACAGTTGTTGTTGTTGTTGTATGGTGTTTAGCGTCGCTTTCAACAATTTTTCAGTCATATCGCGACGGTGTCTATTTGAGACAGTATTCTAAGCGCTGTCACACTGGAGTTTCATGCAGACACATGGTATGATACCTCATCCAGTCACATTATACTTACACCGGGCCGACCAGACCTAGAACTCTCCTCTAAATGCTGAGCGTCAAGCGAGGAAGCTTCTAGTACCACTTTTAAAGTATTTTGTATGACCCGGCCGGGGATTGAACCCACGACCTTCCGCATGCGAGGTGGACGCTCTACCACTAGACCACGCCGCGGTTTAATCATAAACAGAAATCCATCGTCAAATTGTCTGAAGAACTGTGCAATTTCAATGTGTTATGCGAATATATGACTTGATACTTATATTACCTTTAATAAAGAACATCTTTTAATTATTAATTATTAATACATGCACCACAAAACAAGTCATATCCGAATGTAGCAAACACCAAATAACTTCATTAAAATACATGTACGATATATGCCACTTGTCTAAACAGACGACGCAGCACGTTTTTAATTTGACAAGCAATGTATTTGATTTAAGTTTTTTACCGTAGTTTTCCCAGACCATAGTTCATATAGAACATATACTAAAATGCATTTGTGTAGTGAGACAAACTGTTCACTATATTCTAATTTATAAAGCTTATGTCGTGGTAATTTGTCTATCATCCATTTTCTGTTGCCTGTCAACATTTCTTTTTCTCAAGACAAAACTTTCTTATTTTAATGAACTAAACGAAACTTCTATCAGTATATATATATTCATGTGAACAACTATTAGTTTTTGTTTGACATAAAGTAAAACCAGTCAGCCTCTGATCGGCTTCTTGTTAAGTGTGCTTACATATCAATAAGTGCAGTTATGATATCTAACAATAGTATAAGACAATTGAGACGTTTAATGAGGGAAATATTCTCCATACAGTAATGGAATCTATCTCAACTCATGCGCCATTAACAATCTACGTTTCACTGAAGAATTACCTCCCTTACATGACGGTAGCAAGATTATTACGCCAAAGAAATTAGAGCTGTGTAAAGCGGTAAGGCAATTATTTTGTTAAAAATCCATAAAATGTCATATTATTTTGTGCATATGGGAACATTGGAACATTTTCATGATTTTACAGTGTACTTTTATAAAGAATGTTTGCGTTACCGATTTCCATTATGATATTCGTTTTTAAGATCATTTTGATATTATATATAATTTAATAATACATAGCAATAACTATTAAATAGTGCTAAAACAAGCACGACAACATATATTTTATGACTATTTTCATTTTAGATGGTACTAGATATTTATAACTTAATTGAATATATATCTTACTTCGTTTTACGAGCTAGCATCCTGCAGGAAATACCAACAAGGCAGACAAGTGCTAATGAAAATACAATAATATCTGGAAATAAGTCTGCCTAAAGTAAGCAGATGATCCCATTTCAGGACCGAAACGAAGGTAAAAAATCAATATTACAGGAAACCTCAGACACATGACGGACCATGGTGGCCATAATGTATAATTAATGACTAATGTTATTACTCGTAATATCACATGAAATGGAAAAAAATATATAATACTTAATTACAATATAGGATTAAATTCATTTTTTGTGTTTTTATTATGTGTTAAGAATGTCGAATCACGCACAAATCAAATAAAGTCCGAGGACTTTATTTGATTTGTGCGTGATTCGACATTCTTTACACATGCATAAAAAAAACCACAAAAAAATGAATTTAATCCTTATGATTCAAATCCAAATTTGTGACTCCTCAAGTGAATGAAAAAACAAAACAAAAATAATTATACGCTGCAAAGTAAACGCGTAAGAATACATCACCTCTGTCCTGGTTGACATCAAATTCTCTAGATCTAATATCCAGTAATATCGTAACGGCTATTGTTTCCATTATCAGATGAACTCTGTATCATTAGTTGGTTTGTTGTAAAATGACGAAATATTTTGCGGTTAAAGGATTAAACACCCGCCTTTTATCTCTCGATTTAGACAAATAAAAAAACAATATAAATTCCTTGAAATACCAACAAGGTGTAGACGCTGACGTCATTGTTTAGTTTTGTGTCTACACACTTGTTTTTAAAAAAATGTGTCATTATTTACGAAGGTTATATAAATTCATGCTCATAAATCGAGAATCCGAATTTAGAATGTTTTTAACGACTTTTACGTGCAACGTTTGTGTATTTACATTGTCTCACTGCTTCTGAACTTCAACTACATGTTCATGTTTTAATTTCATTTTTCCTCACGAATAAACTGGTCTTTGGAAATGTTTGTCAACAAGTAGCATTGACGGTAAACCAATGGTACAATGGTTCAATGGTATGCTATACATCTCAAATCTGAACATTTAAAGACATACTTCATTGTTTCTCAAGCAAATTATAGTCTGATGTTGACGCGAAGTTAAATCGCTGAGCCAAAGAAATATTTAAACCGAAGAAAACAGTTAAGACTAGACCTAACATTCGTTTTTGTTGTATTTTATTATCAGCGTGGAACCGTTGTGAACGTCATTTAAGTTCGTATCCTCCGCCACGGCTATGTTTGGTGTCATTGAGCAAGACACTTTATCTGCATATGCTTTGTACTGGTTCTACCCAGGAAGACTTCGAGCGTGATTTGTCTAAGTTGTAATAACTTGTTTCACAGTCGAAGTAAAATAAATAAGTTTAAACTGAAATTAAAATCGTATATTGTTAAACCGACCATCAAAATGCCGATGCTTCTTTGTTTACGCGAGAAACGTAAAAATAGTCCCGCTTACGGGTTTTATCGATAAATAAAAGTCTTTAAAAAAATTGACATTGTCTAATGAAAATGCTTTAAATACATATATGATAATGAGATTGGAATTATTTAGATTTATGTCGCGTGTAAATACATTGGAAGCAAATTTCACTGATGTGTTTTTGCGCAGTTATCGAACTGGGTTAGATCAAAAAGATAAAATTATCTTCATTGTCTTGTTTAAATCATAACTGAATTAAATTTTATCGGTTATGAAAGCGGGTGCAAATGCAATGGAAAAACGTTATTTTTTCATATCATAATGCGATTGACTCGATGCATATCGTACACGATATCTGCTGCGAAAAAGAAAGTCTTGACTTGGATTAATCAAACGTCTGCATTTTCGGAAAAGGTTTCGATAAAACACAGAATCAGAATGTGTCCTAACGTAACCGCGAGATAATGGATAATACCAGCTGCACTGTTTTACTGGATTGTACGGCGTCTGTTAAATGAAAAATTCATACGGAAACTGAAACATACAGTAATGATTTTTAATTTTGTAACATAGATTATTTATTTATTTAAATGAACTTCTATATAATATAGTGTCAGTTCAAATATTTTCTTACTGTGGAATTTTTCTCATTTACCCCCCAGTTCAACTTACATGCATGGTAAATAATGTACCGTCATGTTTGATCACTTTTTATCTGTCTCAATAAAAATCGTGACTTTAGCTTTCTCTGTAAAAATATGGACCCTCTATTATGCAGCCACCTGTGTTAAGCTTAATACAGCTAAGACTGTATTTAGAAAAGCACCTGTGTCTTGTATAATAACATTTAAGTATTACCTATTCCTAGATGAAAATAATGGAAGAAGAGGGCGTCCAAGGACTAAAGAAACAGAAGTTGGAGTAAAAACAAGTTGGGTTTCAAAATAAATTCAATACATTATACAGTGTTTTCTCCAGCTGCAATTTTTAAGGGGTCATTGATGACCCGCTGACTAAAAATCTGGGGGTCATTTTCAATATCTGGAGGCCATCAGTTGACTGGTTTTAAACTTAATCAACTTGTATAAACGGAGGTAAAAATACACATTTTACTTAATACGGTTTTACTTCCTGTTTCACACATAGTTCTCAATCAAAACAGCAACTTAAGGCAAAAACTTCAAAACAATTAACTTCAAATGAATGTTTCACTTCTGGCAACAATACACAATCTGGCAGCTAGTTTTTATGATCATGGCCACAGGGCCATGAACTGTTCAAATGTCATGGACACAGCTCAGTCACCAAGGCCCTAACTATTTTTAATAAAAAAAAACTAAAATCATTTCAATATTTTATATTTCGGCTGAGCTACATGTTTAGGATTACCATGCATTATACTCTTTGAAAAACAAAACTTCGTTGTTTATTTTTCTTGTTTCCAAAAGCATTTCTCTTCTGGCTCATAGCGTGACTCATTTTACAGTAATGTTACCTTAAAAAATATATTATATAAAAACATTTTAATGGTAACTTAACGAAAATTAATTAAAGTTTTTAAAATGAATTGTTACAACCGAGAGGTCCGTTTATCCAGTGCTGCTGGAATAATGTTTGTCAGGATGACACTGCTTATAAATATATACTGGTAGGGTCAAAATAACTAAAACACAGGCTGCAGATAATAGATGATCTATCTTGTCTTGCAATTTCTATCAGTAAAATATAGACACAATAGGTAAATGGAATAGATCTATGTTCTTTGACGGGTTACACTAAATAGCGAAAAGGACTTTTTTAAAGAAAAGGACAGAAAAGGAGATTTCTTTAAGAAAAGGAGCGATAAAATCAACATTTCTTTATTAAAGTGAATATATTTGTTATTTTATTGACAAGCGTATTTTTAGAAAATTTCATTGACAAATTAATGTTTAATTACCAAAATGAAATCGTCCATGTATTGCAATGGGGAATTGGTTTTAAGAAAAGGACTTTTTTTCAAGAAAAGGAGCGTTTAAATCAACATTTTTTATTAAATTGCATAGATTTGTTGTTTTATTGAAAAGAACATTAAACTTATAGTACATGCGTATTTTTAGAAAATTTCATTGACCAATTAATGTTTTATTACCAAAAAGATATCGTCCATGTATAGAAATGGGGAATTGGTTTTACGAAAAGGACTGATTTTAATATGTTAGAAGGTAGTTGAATTACAGACAGATAAACATGTGAGTAAAAAGCATCAAAGTTTCCACCAAGTTGTAATGGTAACCTTTATCATCAACGTGACTGTTATCACAAGCAGTAAATTGTCGTCATGAAAAGAAAATACTACTGTTTAAATAATGCCTTTATAACACATTAGTTTAAACCTTAGAGCAGTATTTAACAATATGAAGCTATGGTAGAATTACTTAAATAATTTGTCTAAACAATGCAACTAGGGTTTACATTACTGAATACAATTTTCTAAAAGTTAATTTCTTTTTCCCATAATATTTTAATCGTCCGTTAAGAAATATAAACGGCATCGGGAATACCGCCGTAAAACTTGGGACGGCCGATGTTTAAACTGGTATTAAAATGTCGCGCATGCGCGTCTCGATACCGTTTAGAAAACAAAATAAAAAGTTTTTCAGATAGAGTATCGTCCATTCATTTTAAACAACTGTTTTGGAAATTTTCACGATTTCCACATTAATCTTTATATACAAACAACCTAAAACTGGGTATATATCAGTGCTATTGTTGCAGCGTCTGTTTGTCTAAGTCTTGGTCATATGCGAGCAAGCGTCGTTGCCAGCTACAACACTGCTTCGCGGAAAATTGTGTATGTGATCATAATCGTCTATGCGACTGCATCAATATAACATTAATAACCAATTAAAGCGTTTACGTAACTTGGTAGAACCAGGTGACCGGGGTTTCCCTAAATCAGACCACATGATCTGTCAAAACAGCTAACATTGTAAAAACAAGATAGCTGCTTTTAAAAATCATCCAATGGTTAGGTCTTATAAACGATGTGACAATTAAAATGAAAGAATGTGTAAGTATGATTCCTTGTACAGGGTACTAAATACACGGATGATACCAAATCCCGACAAGGTTCCGGCTGATACAGCGAATTCCCGGCTGCAGGTGTGCCTGATAGTAACTTTGATGTTTAAATGTACTGATCTCAATCATTATGTATTGCCATTTGCATATTTAAGAAGAAACTAACCTAATATTTTGTCTAACTTAGTGCTATGCTCTATACAATTTCCTACCGTGATAATTACTGTTTTTACAAAACTGTGCATTCGGCGATATATCTGATTCTGACGACGTGCTGAAAATATGTCACATCGGTAAACTTTTATATTTCTGTCGTATCGAATAAAATAAACAACTGGAGCTGTTTAATTGTGTTATTATATTCATTGTTATAGGTTAAGCATATTATAATAAATGAGTAAATACATTGTTATTTGAAAATTATTTACATAAACTCGGTAGAAATCTGTCAACATCTGAAAAACATGTATCATAAATATGAATTCACTGTTCCAAAGAAGACAACATTTTAACTGTTTGAAATGTTAAGTTCATTTTTCATGTTTGAACTTTGCGATAAATTCGATGATCTTCCATGTTTTATGCTCCCCCAAAAGGGGAAGCATATAGTCGCCGCTTCGTCCGTCCGTGCGTGTGTGCGTCCGTCCGTTCTTCTGGAGAGGCAGTTGTGGGTTGCGTTGCCAGTACAGAATGGCATTGTGGGATTTTTTGGTACTTGTGGGGTGCAAAATGTGCACCCCACAAGTCGAAATGTGTACAGAATGGCATTTTGGGGTTAATTCCATTTTTTACACATTTTTCTTTTACTTTTTTTTCACCTTTTTTCATTCTTTTTTAATGTTATTGGGGTTGGAAAGAAAATAGGTTTTGTTTTGTTTTATGAAAAAAAAAAAGATGTTTTAATAACATATAAAAACCGCACCCCACAATATCACTTCCACCAGAACGCCCGTTCGTGCGTCCCCAAATTCTTGTCCGGGCTATTTCTCTACAACCTCTGGTTGGAATTTTATTAAACTTGCTAGGATGCATCATTACCAAGTGCAGATGTGCATATTTGCTTTGTTTTCCGGTTCGGTGATTTTTCACGGAGTTATGGGCCTTTGATTCTGTCTGTGACTAAATTCTTGTCCGGGCTATCTCTCTACAACCCAATGTTGGAATTTTATGAAACTTGGTAGGATGCATCATTACCAAGTGCAGATGTGCATATTGTCTTTGTTTTTCGGTTCGATGATTTTTTCACGGAGTAATGGCCCTTGAATTGAGTCTGTTACCAAATTCATGTCCGCGTTATTTCTCTACAATCTCTGATTGGAATTTTATGAAATTTGCTAAGATGCATCACTACCAAGTGCAGATGTGCATATCGTCTTTGTGTTTTTCACGGAGTTATGGCCCTTTGATTTTGTGTGTGACCAAATTCCTATCCGAGCTATTTTTCTACAACTCAATGTTGGAATTTTATGAAAATTGCTAGGATGCATCATTACCAAGTGCAGATGTGCATATTGTCTTTGTTTTCCGGTTCGATAATTTTTCACTGAGTTATGGCCCTTTAATTGAGTCTGTGACCAAATTCTTGTCCGGGCTATTTCTCTACAACCTCAGGTTGGAATTTTATGAAACTTGCTAGGATGCATCACTACCAAGTGCAGATGCGCATATCGTCTATGTGTTACGGTTTGATATTTGTCACGGAGTTGTGGCCCTTTGATTCTGTCTGTGACCAAATTCTTGTCCGAGAAATGCCTCTTCAACCCCATGTTGGAATTTCATGAAACTTGCTTGGATGCATCACTACCAAACTGTATATGCATAATGTCTTTATGTTCCGGTTCGATGATTTTCAGGGAGTTATGGCCCTTTCATTGAGTCTGTGACCAAATTATTATCCGCGCTAATTCTTTACAACCTCGGGTAGGAATTTTATGAAATTTGTTGTGTTTGTGTTCCAGTTCGATGATTTTTCACGGAGTTGTGGCCCTTTCATTCTGTCTGTGACCAAACTCTTCTCCGCTCTATTTCTCTACAACCTCTGGTTGGAATTTTATGAAACTTGCTAGGATGCATGATTACCAAGTAGAGATGTGCCTATTGTCTTCATGACGCTATTTCGCTATCACCTCTGGTTTTAATTTTGTAAAACTAGCTACGATATGCGCAAATTGTCATTTTTTTACGGTTCAATGATTTGCGAATGAGTTCTGTCAAGTGCAGAGCCACATATTGTTCCTGCTATGCAGTTTGGTATTTTTGAACCAAGTAGCCATCAGCACTAAGGGAATATGGTACAGAGTCAAACACTCACTTGGGGAGCATCCATCGGTTCCATCGATATTTTCTTGTTTTATTTTTTTTAAAACAAATACATTCACTATAAAAACATATCTGGAAAGCAATTACTTACAGTTCAAAGCGTTATTATCAACTTAAACATTACTTTTTTAAATGTTTGTTTTCTTTAACAGGGAAAAAAATTGGTGGATTTGCTTTCAACGTTTCTCTTTACGCCTTTTATATGAAAGAACTACAGAGTATTTTCGCAAAGGACCAAATTCACCCACTTTTGATGTTGGGTATAGTCAATATAGAAAGGGAACTATGATGAGAATATGTGATTGCTTCGGCTTAAGTAAGTTGTGAAAAATGATTATGCACACACTGTGAAAAAGGAATTATTTTATGTCATGACTACAACAAGTAAATATTTTGGCGTGTAGTCAAGTCGGCCCCTTGCCCTCTCGCTCCTCGTTTTGCAACTTTTTTTTTTCAACTTGTTATTTTTCTATTTTGACTTCCTTTTCGGTAAAAGTTTAAACCGTTGCATTGCCATAATGAATTTGTTAAACTGTAGGGGAAGGGTCGGATCTTATGTTATCATAAGTTGTTGCCCGACGCCATTTCATGATAAATTGAAAAAAAAACTATGTTTGAACTAAGAGGTGTTTAATGACGAGGTTGCGATTGTAAGCCCATAACTTAATAATATAAATATGGTAGAAAAAGAATCGACGACACGAATGTATTTGCCTTTTTTGTAAAAATGACATTGAAGACGAATACCATTTTGTTTAAATATGTCAAACATGTAGTGAAATAAGAATTAAATATATTAAACGATTTTATACACAGAGACCTAACAAGCTGAATTTTTTCTCCAATCAACAAACAATTAAGAAATCTTTTTTTTTTTTTTTTTTGTAAATTCCTTTCAGAAGCATTATGTAACAGACGTTCCATGATAAACAACCAATAAGTGTTCATCCTTCTTTGATAATTTTTATTGATTTTCTTTTATAATTAAAATAGAACATAATAAAATGTCCTTGTTACTCGAAAAATGTGATTGAAAGCTATGTATATGTTAAACATTTGTAATTGTTAAAATTGTTAAAATCTGTGCTTTGATTTATTACGTAAGTGTATTGTTTATGTTTTATATGATGAAAACTGTTATTGTTTAAATCAATAAAAAATTCTTCTTCTTCTTCTTCTTTTGTAAAACGGTAATCAATCGTTCAAATAATCTCGATATTGCTTCCTGGATCGCCATTTTCCGAAGACAAACCTACTGAATCTATGTATACACTACATGGTATTCAACTGGACAAACAACGCCACGTGTCCAGTGGGCGGAGCGACAGTTGCTCTCGCGCAAGGTCAATTGTGTATCCAGTTGGTATTCTTGTTCATTTCAGTAAGTGTTGTTTATTATTAACAATCATTATGATATTAGATTGTATGCTCAGTCTGTTGTTCCATACTTAACTCAAGAACAAATAGATTCACACACAAGCAAAAATGAAAATATCTGTGAAAATAAACCGTGTATCTCAAATTCTTTCAGATGCGAGACCGAATCGATATTTCTGCCTTAATTTGTGTTTTTAGTACGAAATTTGATCTTAGCATGATAAATGTTTTGTAACCTATGGGCCAGACACTGTAATAAATTGTACATAATCATTTTAAATTATATTTATTACAAAACTACGGAAGCCCTGTAGGGACATTTTTACAGTACTTAAATTTTAATATTTACATATTATTATTCATATATTAAATATAATATTATGTTGATAATATTTAACATTTACGTAATTGGAAATCGAACTTCAGTTTTAATATCTGATGAAAGGATTCGTTGGAAGCATAGAGTGTGCACCAGAAGTGAAAATTTCAGGTTCTGTTTAAATATCTGTAACTTTTTATTTAAATATTTATTATTATTATTAATACATCAAATATTATATTCATGTACTACGTTATTGTAAACTGCGCGTAATTATTGCGGGAAACGATCGAAATAATATAAAAATTATTGTTGAAAGTATTGATGGAACAACTTTAGATAATCGTGATAAAACATATTTTATTTCAACTATTTGGAATGAAATAAATTGCATGCAATTCTTGTTATTTATACTAACCTGCGATTTTGAAAAAAATGTACATGCTTAATGTTTTATTGAATTAAATATTTTAATTAATATAGTTTTATTATTCAATAGGTAATCTATTCATATATGGATTTTATTTTGAGTTAATTTCCTGAATGAACACAAATCAATAAAATTGTTGATAAAGGGAGACAATAAAAGTATTACCCATCTCATCAACATGCCACTAATAAGGCTATTTAACGGTCTTAAAAATATAGACATGTCAAAATACAACTACAATTAAGTTCATTTTTTGTTATAATAATTGAGTGAGTTTTATGAAATTATTCTTTGAAACTTCAAGTTTATTTATTAATGTTTTATTACTTCGTATCATGTCTATTTATTATAAACCTGTTATCACATTTGCTAAATGTCCAGTTAGTAATATTTGAAATTGTTTTTTGAAATGGGGTTTAATGCCATATTCATCACATTTCAGGTTATATGTTTTAATGGTGAGGAAGACCTTAGAAATGAATCTGAATAGATCCATCGTCATTCTGCAAGTAATTGGCAAACTTTATAACATATGAAAAGATTTTTGAGCGAGCGGGACTCGAACATGTAAGTGATCTTGAGACGGCGTATTTGACTACTCGGCCACAGAGGACCCTTGCTTTAATGTATTACAAAAATAAATTAACACGTGACAAATTAAAAAAGTTACTATTTTATTTATGTTATATGTTCGTTATCTCCCTGTCTTAACTAAAAACAGCAAGTCATAATTTGTTCACTATGTTCATTTTGATTCTGTTGTACGTTTTCTCTTTCTTCCTTCCTCTCTTTGTTTGTATATTCCTTCCTTCTTTCTTTCTTTCTTTCTTTCTTTCTTTCTTTCTTTCTTTCTTTCTTCTAACCTCTCTTTCTTTTTTTCTGTCTGTCTTTCATTCTTTCTTCCCTGCGTTGTTCTATGTTTTTTTCTTTCTTTCATTCTTTCTTTGTGGCAGGCTTGTAAACAGAATAAACAGCTTGATGTGTTTGAATAAAATATTGTATTGCTACTTTTACTTAGACATATCTAACTACACATAAACACGTAGTCATCAAAGCGGTAGTCAACGTCAATCCTCGATGCAGGAACTAGCTTAAGATTAACCCGAATGGAATAGAATATCAATAACGTTTTCGCAAAATCTGTCTCCTGGATCTACTTTCTGTTTCATTTTCTTTAAAGAAAACTCTAAAGTATTTTTAGATGTAGACCTACTTCCTCAGCCAATGAAAATACTTTTAGTTAAAGTACACATTCTTAATAAAAACCGACCCTAGGAAATAGTGTAAACATTACTTAGTATTATCATCTAGGAAAATTTGCTGTGACACGTGGCATTAGACAATGGTAATAAATTGAAACGTTACCCTATTTCTGAAAATATCAAATTAAAACTTTATCAGGCGCGTACTTCTAAATAGCTGAAATGCATCATAATTTATATATAAATAACGGTTTAAAGGAGGCCATGGAGAAATGTTGGAAGTTTCCATCAAGCAGATGGGCCTTCTTTATAAAAGGTGCAGATTATTTTGTGAGAACATACACGGATGC
Source organism: Panopea generosa (assembly GCA_029582155.1). Classification (NCBI taxonomy): domain Eukaryota; kingdom Metazoa; phylum Mollusca; class Bivalvia; order Adapedonta; family Hiatellidae; genus Panopea; species Panopea generosa. The sequence goes on from CM055907.1 coordinate 26,183,424, forward strand.
ATGCAAATTACGACATTGTATATATTATGGAGTAGGAAGATATCAAATTGTATTTGAGTAGAACAATCCTCCTTCCATAAATAACAAACATATTTCCCGGTACTAGATGTTTGGACCAAGCTTTGCTCAACTTGAACCCATAACCTTACCGATGAGGGGTAAGCGGGCATACGACGGTGCCGTACTGAAAAAAAAACAATACAAATAATTGTATTAAACATTATTTCAAACTCTGCTTGAACCCATAACCTTACCGATGAGAGGTAAGCGAGCATACGTTGGTGCCATACACAAAAAAGCAATACAAATAATTTTAATAAACATGCGTTTAAAAACGAACAAATTTAAACAGGATAATTATATACTGAACTATTTTTGTCAGAACATAGCATTTGCAGAAAGACATATCAAAAAACAATTAATTTACTGTGTACTTTTTGATGAAACTGTAGCATTAACTAGTGGTAAAGGTTTTATGCTTTCGAAGTTCGCAAATTCTGATATAAAGAAATAATGAAAATAGTAGAGAAACAACATTGCTTTTCAAAATGAATAAGAGCTATCATCGATACGATCATGACTATATTGAACTGGCACATACACACGCACACAAACACACACACACACACACACACACATACACACACACATACACACACACACACACACGTACGCACGCACGCATACACATAAATGAGCGCGCACACACAGCTTCTCAATCCTCCGCTCACATGTATGTTACAAATCTCTCTCTCTTTCTCTCTCTCTCTCTCTCTCTCTCTCTCTCTCTTTCTCTCTCTCTCTCTCTCTCTCTGTATCTGTCTGTATCTCTCTCTCTCTCTCTCTGTATATGTCTGTATCTCTCTCTCTCTCTCTTTCTCTTTCTCTCGCACTCTCTCTCGCTCTCTGTCTATTTTGTTTCTTCCTCTATCAATATATTTCTGTTCTTTGTCCTCTAATTAATCCCTTCACTTTCTTGAACAGGAAACATTAGATCTCTTTCTTTACTATCTTTCATTCTCCTTTATGTTTCTTCTTCTTCTCTCTCTCACCAATCCCCCCCCACACACACACACACACCCTCTCTCTCTCTCTCTCTCTCTCTCTCTCTCTCTCTCTTTCTCTCTCTCTCTCTCTCTCATCGTTTGTTTGGTTTGTTAATCAAATTCTTATGATTATAATCTTAACACTCTTTTATAGTTTACGGCTTCAATAAACCTATCTCGGCTTGAACGTACGGTCCTTGAAGGAGTCATTTAGTTCATGTGATTAAAGACACCAACAACAACATTCTCAGTCCTGTTTTGTAACACAACACTTGAAAATAAATGAAACGCATAAACTGAAATACTGCACTGAATGAGTCATGTCAAAAAACGCCATTCTTATTCCCAGTATTCTGTATGCTATTTGCATATCTACTTTCAGTTTCGATAGTTTATACATAACATCACAGTTGTGTATACTGTACGGAAATTACGAGGCTTTAGTTATTTCTTATAAAGTTTAGCTTCCAACAAATATTTTTTCACTAACTGAACTTACTTAAACACGTCGCATACATAAAACTTTTGTATTTTCTCTGTCAGATGATCGATAACAACGTCCCATTTATGTGAGAGATAGAGAGAGAAAAGGAAAACAAAGAGTACAGAGAGAGAGAGAGAGAGAGAGAGAGAGAGAGAGAGAGAGAGAGAGAAATAGAACAAATAATAGAGAGAGAGAGAGAGAGAGAGAGAGAGAGAGAGAGAGAGAGAGAGACGGAAAAAGGGCGGGAAGAGACAGAAAAACAGAGAGATCGAGAGAGATCGAGAGAGGTATATATCAGAGAAGAGAGAACCACATCATGTTCTCCGCCCATCTCATGAATATAGAAATAAACCTGGGTTTTTTTAAGAATTCCTGGGTTTCCCACCAATCTCCATTGAACAACTTGTCTATATAAAACTATTATTTAAAATGTCATAAGGTATATTGGTGAATAAAAAGCCGCATTCTCATTGCTGAGTATTGCATATTTCTCTGAAATTCCACTTAAGCACACTTTGTAATACATGCGTACACCCTACCCGTGTGTGACAATTGACACTCGACGTTACACGGTCGTGTTGGAGCACATAAAGAAGTGGTTTTTACAGCTGTGGTTTATAAGTTTCTTTATTTAATACCTAGGAGAGTACTCGCATGTAAGTATTATACTTTTATTTCTTTTTTTACGTTTTGGCATATGTTCATCACGATTTATATCCTTGTATTATTGTAAAAAAGGAAAATATTGGCATGCGCGTGATATATTCGTGTTGGATTTACATTTATTTTTCTTTATTATATATACAGGAGTGTACGATTGCTTTTATCTTAATAATTTGTTTTTATCAATATGTAGAGACCCACCCAACAGTATAGTAGTGTAGACAGGCGTTAGTGCCTTAGATGTTGTATAATGAAAAAGATCAAGCTTTTTTTTCTTTTAGACCTAGAAGATTATGTATGAACGGTCAGGGTATTTCTGTATAAGGCTATTTCGCGTTATAGACAGACCCACGAACGGTCTATCGAAACCGAACATTTCCGAATGCTTTGTTTATGTTTGTAAAGTGAAGGGGGACATACCCTTCTAAACGTCCCTAATTTGGCGTATATTCAAAAAAAGCAGAACGACAGCCCTAGTGGACATAATTATTTTACTAAACAAATGTACACTTTCATAGGAAATAACACATATTGATGAAAACATGTATACAATAATTACGAAGGGATTTTTAGCAAAGCATGATATTTTTAAAATTAAAAAAAAAAGTTGCAGATTTTTATTACATTCTTTATGCTGAATAAACTTCAAGTCTATCCCAGAATCTGATATCTCCCAATCGAGAGAGCTGGATCCGCTCCTACAGACTATGAATAAACAAGATATTTCAATGACTTTTACGAAATGTGTTTATCTAGAGCTACTGGGAGAAGCTGAACATGTAACTACATGTACCTCCTGAATCCGCGCCTGACCATGTGGCATCCTCAACGCCATTATGTATAAGTTGAGAATGGTTCAGTATGTGTTTGAGCGTTGACTGACAAGTGGTAGATATATCCAGGGGAATACACCTCTAATACGCCCGGTGTATAACTCAGAGTTGAATATGGAAAATAAAAAAAGGTTAAAATGCGAAAAATGCAATAAAAAGGAAGCCGTAGGAGGGGGTATAGGGTAAATGGTTCGTACTAATTTCAGGCAATTTGAATGACTTCACAGTTAAAGAAAAAACCCGTAAGGATCCCCCTCCGCAAGTAGGACGGGATCAACCTCAGCCCTCACCCTTCCCCGGGTGTATCTAGGAAAGATAGCTTTATTATTTATATAAGAGTCAAATGCCAGTTTTAATAGTTTATTCGACTGTTGATTTCCGCTGCTGAAAAAAAACGGTGTTGTCATGAGTGTCAGTCACGAGTGTCTCTTCCCTTTCTCCTCCCCCCCCCCCCCCCCCCCCCCATCCTCTCCTTCCCATTTATAAACAAAAGGATACACACGCCAAATATAAGCATATGAAACTTAATTGAATAATTTATATTACAATACGTAAGCACTAAGTCTTGTTTAACGCCTAAATCGTTACTTTACGAAGTAACTTTACATTTAGAATGAAAGTTACAATCATTAGATCTTCTTTAAATTAAAAAAGTACAAGGACATTGAATTGGTAATCGGTTGTATACAAGATAGATTTATTGTACATCCTCTCATTTTTTTCAGCCGCCCCTCATCATCTAATTTATTATACATATTCTTACTAGAAAGACGATATGCAGATGAGAGGCAGGCGGTACATAGACATATATGTCATATATCAAGACGGAAGAAGAGTTAATAAATGAATGAGTGCCTGAACGAATGAATCAGTGTAATACATTCACTAAACGTACATACGAACAAATAAAAGAATGAAAAATGAATCATGAGCTGACGAATGAACGACAGAACATATGAGTGAGCGAATGTGAACAAATGAATGAATGAATGAATGAATGAATGAGTGTGTGAGTGAGTGAGTGAGTGAGTGAGTGAGTGAGTGAGTGAGTGAGTGAATGAATGAACAAGGAATTATAGAACTTAATTAATTAATGAAAAAAGCATGATTGATTATTGAATGAAAATATACGCTAATTGAAATCGAACTTTTATCTTGTCGTGTTATGTTTTGCATGTACGTATTAATAATAAACGGGTCAAACTATGGCTAAAATAAACAACGTACAATGAAACTTATTTTGTGTGATCATTTTGACGTACACTATATTGATATTTGTCACCAACAAATGATGATGATCATCATCATCATCCGTGACGACATTGATGTGTTTGCATATACGTCTGCTAAGTAAGTACACACTTAATATATATATAAACAAAATAAAGAAAATTAATATTAAGTATTATCTATTTAAATCAGAATGCCTAGGACATACGCTGACAACGCGGCAAACAGGAGTCTCGGTAGAGTAGGGATGCCGCATGGTAGTATGGTCGTGTCACGTGGAAGTTCCGGCGGTTCTAAGGTCATGTCAAAAAGCAGTTCAGGAAGAGCGTCTCCCGTATCCGACACTTATGTTGACAATAGTTACAATCGGAGGGTAGGGCGAGCTGGACAACCCAAAGGCACTGCAGTCATATCGAAAGGAGAATCGTCACAAAGACAGAAATGGAATTCTGGAAATGTTTCAGACATTGATAACTACTCTCGAAGTAGAACAGCATCTTCTGACTCTCCAAAAGTGTACAAAGATAACTCTTTAAACAGAAAACTTGGAAGAGTTGGAAAGCCTCTAGGATCGGCCAGCTTTTCCAGAAAATCTAATACTGATTCTGTAGAGGTTAAAACGTACGTTGACAATTCGCTCAATCGGTCTTTGGGAAGGGTAGGAAAGCCACTTGGAAGCATGCCCGTTTCAAGGAAGAGCAGACAATCACAAATGACACGTGATATACTGAACAGAATTGAAAATGACACGGTAAGTGGTAATTCTAAACGATTATATTAAAGGGGCATCTCATAAAAATAGTATACAACAAAATGAAAAGTTCATATTTCTGTTTATTTATATATCTCTTAGAAGAATCAAGACTTTGTGAAAATGTGTTTGTTTACTCCGGAATGTTTGCCGCATGTGTTTGTTCCCTCCAATAACAGATATGTGCAAACATATTTCCTGAACAGACCGTGTACCCACATCGACAGTAAAGTTCCATATATTATCTGTTTTGGTTTGTACACACTTCGAAATGCCTCGACCCGTCATCCAACTCTGTTTTCACAGACCAGGTGTTCCGTTGCATTCCTTTACATACACCCGTTGTGTACCTTCACATAGTAAATAGCTCTATAAGTAGTTTATGTAACCATTGTCTGTGGATTTAAAAATGTGATACGTGCAATGATAACTTGTATATGAGTGGTTTAAACTTATTTATTTTACTTCGATTGTGAAACAAGTTCATACAACTAAGATAAATCACGCTCGAAGTCTTCCTGGGTAGAAACAGTACAAAGCATATGCGGAATAGGTGTTTCGCTTAAGGACGTCACACATAGCCATGGCGGAGGATCGAACCCACGACACTCCGATCATTGGTTCGGTGCTCCACCATTAGACTACGAGCTCCACTTGTATATGAGATGTATATAGAACCATCGCGACTATATTTTAAAGGAAATACTCGTTTATTTTCCTCTTCTCAAAATATTCTCAAATAAGTACCAGCATTTCAAGTCATTGTCGTCTGGTAATAGTACCATGAACTGTTCAAGTCACCACCATACTTCGTTTGTTCGGGTTGATACGAACATGTAATAAGGAGTATTCAGTGGTTTGGGTATTCGATGGGAAGCGTTATCATAAATGCAAGTTTTTATTGCGGAAACAAGGTTTACCGAGTTGCCTCCAAAATAGTATATTTAATCAACAGATTGTTCTATTCAAACCGAAAAAAACCTGAAAGATTCACTTTCTTGAAACGTCTTTGTTGTTTACTTTCTGTTTTCCTTTTGTAGAAATAGCTTTGACAATTGTGTTCGTTCGCGAAGTAACACTTATTAAAACTATTAAGTTTAATAAAAAAAATTATTAGTGTAAAACTCTATGAAAGAGGTAAAACTACATATAACCTGGAATTGTCCGGTGAGTTTGAGTTATCTAACCGCATAACTGGGGGGGGGGGGGGGGGGGGGATCATAAACTAGATAATGATGGCGTCAATTTGTAAAGCTAGTCTTATTTTGGCATAAAGTATATAAACAGCGTCAAATTATGTTGCGGTTCTGTTATATGTATTGATAAGCATATATAGTGAAAGATAGACACTTTGGCTAAATTGTTTAAACAGTGGAAATAACCATGTTTTGTATGATTTGGGTACGTGTAGGACATTGTAAAGCCATTTCTACTAGCACGGCCAATATTGTATTGTCTACTTGTTTTTGCTACAGTTTTGTATATGACTCCATGAGATAACACAATTTTGATATTTTTTTTTAAATAATTGTATTTTGTTCCTCATTAGTAATGATACTATACCAGACCAAACGTTGCTACAAATTGAATATATCGTTCTTGTTCAATATCTAACTTTTTTTCATAATTATTTTGTTGTATCTTTTAATTCTCACCACCACATTTTATATAATATAATGTAAGGTGTTATATTTATATTGTATATATAACGTTTTTTTTGTTTCATTCCATTGTATTCGTATTGTGCCGCAAAATTTCGTAAGTATTATATAAACGAAGACCGTATATATTTATATATCTTTATATCATACAAAAGGTCATAGGCCCATCAGCATACAATAATAAAATTACATGCAATTTAAACAAGTAATAAATGGCAATGTTGTACATTCTTTATATATTTATCACTAATAAATTAAAATTTAAACTTTAATAATGCAAATGTATATTGGGACAGAGTTAACACATTGTTATGAGTAATACAGTAGTTGAATTTAAACTTTAACTTGTATAAATGATCATTTTTATAATACTGTCATAACACATTATGTCATGAATAGTGTTAAACCTTGTATTTATATCATGGTAAGAAACGTAGTTCTGTAGTTTATAAACACCAGTAATCTATCGGTGTTAGATACGCAATTCTAATACATACTGCTGGGAGTACACACACTATTATAGTGTAGAGGAGAAACAATCAAGTGGTATAAAATTATTCATTTCTCTTTCTTTTTCAAAAATGTTCATTGATAGTTTACAAAATATACTTACATTTTAATTATTCAATACAAATTTGGGTATGTTAGTTTTTTACCAATAATATGGTTTAACATATATATTTCGTATATTTTTGCACAAGAAATATTCAAGAATAAAGTGAAATTCGTCCTCAAGTGAATTACACAAGAGGCATTTACGTTCGTTTACGGGTATGGATTGTGTGAATAATAGAACAGGACTATAATCAAAGTATTATAAAGAACTTTAATAAATATTCACACACCTTCCTAATTTGATTGATAATATTATTGTAGCATTTATTTTATTTCATGCAACATTTTTTAAATACATGACATTATACAAGGTGAGCACTAAATTGATATTCATTTGTTTGAATAGTTTCTGATTGCACAAATAAAATTGATGAATATGAAAAAAAATAGTCCCTGTCGTGTATGGTTACTTTGGCGGCGATCAAGACCGCAAAGATTGATCACAGCGATATAAGTAGGGCGTAAAGCCCGGCACAAACTAACAACATAAATATCAACAATAAGAATAATGAATAAAGCAGACAGCACGAATATAAAAAATAACCGTAGAACTGAGATCTTAAACAAGAATAACACTTATACACCTGAGCAAAGTTTGATCTGTCTTGATCTAATTTGCCCATCTTGTTTGCCCATCCTTTAGAGTAAACTAATTCGTGATTCATTTATTTTGTTTCGCGTCTATGCATGATCATCCTTTTACCAATAAACGCTCATAGTGTTTTTAACTATTTCAGTATTCCAACTACGACACACGAGACTATCAGGAACAGAATTATTTAGGGCCAATTAACGAAGAAATATTTTATAAAAGAGCATTTACAAATGAACAACCGTTTCGTACACGCGATTGGAGAGAGAACTATAATATACCCCCTGATGGATACGACTTTGACGAGGAAGAACATGAAGAACAAGCTTATAGGACACCTATTTACGACCATGCTGTGGAGGATGACGATTTGCAGACGTTTAGATATGACAGAGAGGCTGAAGAAAGAGCTACAAGTTTTATTAACAGGAAGATAGAAGAGTTTACTTTTGCAGAGGAAAACGGCGATATTAAACCACCTACAACAGCAAGGAAAGCACTGAAAGATTATGCTGGTGAGAAGATCAACTTCAAAGATATTGAACTCCGTTCAAAAATAGGCAGTGGTGGTTTTGGTGATGTGTATTTTGCTATCTGGAAAGGGACATGCGTTGCAGTTAAGAAGCTTAGAGTTCAAAGGGTGTCTAAGAAACGTTTAACAGAATTTACAAAAGAGGTTTTCAATTTTTGCGAATTGGATCACCCAAACATTATTTCGTTCATCGGCGCTTGTGTCGTCACACCCAATCTTGCAATAGTTATGGAATACATGCACATGAGCTTGTTCGATGCATTGCATATCAACGAAGAGATTGATTTATCGGAAAACGACCGTTTACTTATAATTATGCAAATATGCACAGGGCTTGAATATCTTCACAGCAAAAAGATTGCCCATTGCGATTTGAAATCTCAGAACATATTGCTGAACTATAAACCGGAGGAGGAACTATGCGAGGCGAAAATAACTGACTTTGGTTTGAGTATGATAAAGAGCAATCAAGAAACGTCTACCACTTCACAGTCCGAAGTTGTACGAAATATCGGCACGCCGCGCTTCTCGGCCCCAGAAGTACTCCGAGGTGAATATCTTTCGGTGTCCGATTTGATGAAATCTGATGTTTACTCATTGTCTCTGATCATATACGAGATAATCTACGAAGAGGAGCCATTCTACAATCTTACATACGCCCAGCTACGTAAGCAAATCGGCGAAAACGGAAAAACTCCTGAAATTCATACAAATGCTATTGCCAATGCCAACGTTAAAGCGCTATTGGAATCCTGCTGGAATTTCATTCCTGGTGATCGACCTTCCATTCGAACGATACAAAATGATATAGACCAACTCCAAACACTTTACGACATCGTAGAATAATACTGTATGTAAATAGCAACATCATCAAATACCACGGCTATGACTTAAGAATCAGTTTTGAAAAACACACTTTGACGGCACTTTCTGAGATCAAAATTTGCAAACATGTAGGGACACCTTATATATACTCTGATTAACTCACAAGTATCACATTTGTCATGGTAAACACGATATCTATTGTTGAAATTTTGATTTTAAAACCTAAGTCTAGAATATTTTCAAGAATGGTTGGTCAATACGACGCATGCTTAGAATCCGTGCAGCCTTAAATATTCTCAAGAACTGTTGGTCAATACGACGCATGCTTAGAACACGTGAAGTCTAGAAAATGCTCAAGAATTGTTGGTAAATACGACGCATGCTTAGAATCCGTGAAGCCTTAAATATTCTCAAGTATTGTTGGTCAATACGACGCATGCTTAGAACACGTGAAGTCTAGAATATGCTCAAGAATTGTTGGTCAATACTACGCATGCTTAGAATCCGTGAAGCTTTAAATATTCTCAAGAATTGTTGGTCAATACGACGCATGCTTAGAACCCGTGAAGTCTAGAATATGCTCAAGAATTGTTGGTCAATACGACGCATGCTTAGAACCCGTGAAGTCTAGACTATTTCCGAGAATTTTTGGTCAATACGACGCATGCTTAGAACCCGTGAAGTCTAGAATATTCTCAAGAATTGTTGGCCAGTACGACGCATGCTTAGAACCCGTGAAGTCTAGAATATTCTCAAGATTTGTTGGTCAGTACGACGCATGCTTAAAACCCGTGAAGCCTTAAATATTCTCAAGAATTGTTGGTCAATACAACGCATGCTTAGAACCCGTGAAGTCTACAATATGCTCAAGAGTGGTTGGTCAATACGACAAATGCTTAGAACCCGTGATGTCTGAATTATACCTTAGAATTGTTGGTCAATATGACGCATGCTTAGAACCCGTGAAGTCTAGAATATGCTCAAGAATTGTTGGTCAATACGACGAATGCTTAGAACCCGTGAAGTCTAGAATATTCCCAAGAATTGTTGGTCATTACGACGCATGCTTAGAACCCGTGAAGTCTAGAATATTCCCAAGAATTGTTGGTCATTACGACGCATGCTTAGAACCCGTGAAGTCCAGAATATTCTCAAGAATTGTTGGTCATTTTTTTTTCACCCATTTGGATGACCAATTTATTCTCCCCGTCCTAGGTGTGCGGGGGTAGGGGAGGACCATCCCCCTACACACCTTACAATTTCAAAATAAATATATATATCTATATCAATAGCATATAAAATAATTCACCACATTCATTCATCTTTCATTCCTCAAAGAATTCAATTTTGTAAATGTATAATACTTTATAACTGTATATATATTACTTGATCTCTATTAAGAATGGGGATAATTAATAATAAAAAAAAGAGAAAAGAAAGGTGAAGATAATAATAATGATAATAAAAAACATTGGGGATAAGGTGGGGGGGGGTGCCAAAAGAGGTTGAAGCAATTATCAAAAACATATACAGTCCACATCCAAGTTTGATTTTTTTTCAAAACTAAAGAGAAAAAAACAATAACAAAAACAGACTATATATAAATACGCTATTTTACAGGATAAGTTTAAGTATGATACTCCAGTCGTCCTCAAATTTGTCAGATAGTCCGTTCTTAACAGATATACATCTATTTACGTCAAACATGGATTTCATACTCATCAGGAGTCCTTTATAGGAAGGAGTGGCATCCAAGCATCTACTTGCATAAATATATCGTTTTATCTCAAGAATTAACAAGTTCTCTGTTAATGTTCTTTTATCATTTTTTGAAATTCCAAATAGAAGCTGAGTTTCATTCCATTGTACTTGAATATTTATATTATTTAGATGCATTATTACATTTGCTAAAAGTTCTTGTGTATGAGAGCAATGCCAAAAGATAGGTTGCAATGTTTCTGTCTGTTTCTTACAAAAAGTACATTTTTCATTTGATTTAATCTTTATGAAAGTGAGGTACCTATTAGTGGGGAGAATTCGATGTAGAAGTCGATATTGTAACCATTGGAGTTTAGTGTCTCTTGTTACTTGGAAAGGACCGTTATAGTATATATTCCAATCATTTTCATTTATATCGTACATTTCATTCCATTTATTCTGGCTTGTTGGTTTCTCATTATTTCTATTTAAAATGTCATATATTGGTTTAGTCCCAGTTTTGTTTTTCAGAATTGGATACACATGTGATGGAATGAAAGGATTTGGTTCCTTTTTATGTTCACTTTTCAGTTTATTGACTTTTTTAAATTGTTTGATTGCTGTTGTCATACCGAGCAAATGTAGATAGTTAATTTTTATATCTGTAATTTTCTCAAAATCTTCTTTTGTGTAGAATTTACCATTAATATCAATTAAGTCATTTATACACATTATGCCTTTATCATACCAACCTTTAAGAAAAACACTCTGTTTTCCAATCAGTATATGATGATTATAAAAAAGTGGTATTTTAAGAAATTTTTCGTAACTATCTACTTTGTAACTATTTAAAACAGTTACATAAGAGTTTAGAACATCTTTCCAAAAGTTGTTTTTTATAGATTTTAATAATTTCTCTGGGTAATGTTTACCACAAGTTAAAAATTTATTTAAATCAAAATATGAGTTACACAAGTGTTGCCACAATCCATCTGATAGTATGTTTCCTGATCCAAGTAATTTTTAGGCTACAAATAAAAGCCTTTAAATTGATCATTTTCAAACCTCCTTCAAGAAAATGTTTTGTAATAACTGAACTTTTAATTTTTGCAGGTCCATGCCAAAGAAATTTGTATAAAATGTCATTTATTTGCTTGATATAATTGTCCTCTGGACTTGGAATAGAAATAAAAAGATGGTTAATTGACGGAATTAATAAACTTTTAATTACAGTTATTTTTCCTAATGGAGTTTAAAATCTTCTATTCCAAAAGCCGATTGAGTTTTTAATTTTTTCTATTTTTTCATTATAATTCAACATAATCATTTTATCCAAATCCACATTAAACTTTATGCCAAGTAACTTAAATTCTGTTTGACCCCATGACAGTTTCCATCTGGTTTTTATTGAATGTGTGCTGTATTTTTTTTAACCAATCCATATCACTTGAGTTTTTTCAAAATTGTTTTTCAGGCCCGATATTTGTGAAAAATAGTGTAATTCTGAAAGGGTTTCATTAAGTGAGCTTTTTTAACCATCTAACAGTACTGAAGTATTATCTGCAAATCGCGATAGTTTATATTCTGTATTATCTATACTTATTCCATTAATATTATTATTCTTTTTTATCTTTATGGTAAGGATTTCACCACAAAGAATGAATATATAAGGTGACAAGGGATCCCCTTGACGACAACCGCGACCTATACTGAAAACATCAGATAAAAACCCACATTGACTTACATATGATTGTATGTTATTATAAAAGACTTGTATCCAGTTTTGTATGGATTCTACAAATTTAAAAAAGCGTAGAGTCTTTCCAATAAAAGACCAAGATAATGTATCGAAAGCTTTCTCAAAATCAATTAGCAGTAATAATCCTGGTATATTTTTATCTTCACAAATATGCATTACATCATATAATAATCTAGTTTTATCACCAATATAACTGCCTTTTATAAAACCAGTTTGTTCTTTACTTATAAGCTTGTTTGACACAGTTTTAATTCTATTTGCTATAGTGCCTGAAGCTATTTTGTATACAAAATTAAGTAAGGTAATTGGCCTCCAATTTTTTAGAAGATTACGGGATTTGTTTTCTTTAGGTATGCATGTTATTATGCCCTGTTTCTGGGTAACTGATAAAGAACCCATGTCTAGACCATGATTAATTGATCTTACAACAAATGCACCATTTTTTTTTCCAAAATACTTTATAAAAATTGCTAGAAAAGCCATCGCTACCAGGGCTTCGGTCATTCATCATTAAATATAATGTTTTTGATGCATCTGCATATGTAATTTTTCCTGCTATACTGTTGGATTCATCTTGCGACAATTTGGCACGTCAGTATATTTTATATCATTTTCAAGGTCAATATCTATGTGATCATTTTCATGATAAGAATATAAATTTTCATGAAAGGATTTTGTTTCTTTCAGAATATCTGATTGATTGTCAATAATGTCTCCATTATCTTTTACTATTTTTGGAATAATTTTGCTCACAAAATTATTTTTCTCTAAATTGCAAAAAAAGTTTGTTGGTTTTTCACCTTCTTCAACCCACTTATCTTTAGATCTCACTATATGTCCTTTGATTTTGTCATTACGTAACACTTCCAAATCATTTTTTAATTTTGTTAATTCATTAATCTTACTTTGATTTAAAGATATTTCTAAGTTATTTATTTTTTCAATATGTTCTTTTTCTGTTTTACTTTTAATTTTTTTTTATAACTTGCATATGAAATTGATTTTCCTCGTATCTCCATCATTAAGGTTTCAAGAAATAACTGAACATTAATAACAAATTGAACATCTTCATGTGGGATGTCATTTAAATTTTCTGTATTATAAACAGGTAAACAATACTGCTTCTTTATTTCATCTATTTTTCATTGATTATGGATAAATATTCCCTATCATATAGAAGTGAGTTGTTGTGCTTCCATAATCCCTTATCATGTTGTAACTCCTTTAAACAAAGTTTTAGAATTACTATAGAATGGTCAGATTTATAACTAGATTGAATGTTGCACATCTTAATATATGGTAAAAAATCTTTTTATATCTGGGTAAAATTCTCTAAAGGGATCAAATAATTGTTTATCATTTATAATGTCTAGCAGGGTATCTCTAGCTTTCTTGTTATTTATTGTTTTACAGTTATTATAATCCATTGAAGGATTAAGTACAAGATTAAAATCACCACATATCATGTAGGAGTTACATCCCATGTCATTGATAGTTTTAAAAATATTTTGATAAAAGCTAGGTTCATCTTTATTTGGTCCATATACAGTAACAAGTGTGAAACGTTTTGATTCAACTGTCATATTTAATGCTACAAAATTTCAATATTCATAATGAATTTCATTATGTACTTTGCACTCAAAGTTTTTGTTAAATAATATAGCAACACCTCTAGAATTTGACTTAGAAAAACTAAAATAACAATCACCATTCCATTTGGCATATATAAATTTCTTCTGTGACTCAGTAAAATGTGTGTCTTGTAGACAATTTATATGGCATTTCTTATCCTGTAGGTATTGAAATACATCTACTCTTTTTCTGTTACCATTCAGGCCGCGGCAGTTTAGGGACAAGATTTTTATATTAGTCATTATGTTTCAATGAAAAAGTAATTACAATTATTCTGAACATAGGATAGGACCTTACTAATTTCAACTTTGTAAGGCAACACAAATGGGCAAGGGACAGGGGAAAGATATGAAAAAAAATGTGTACAGAACATAACACAGAGTGCAGTAAGACTACGGGTGTAGAGATTAAATGTTTTTGCCAATAACAATTAAGATCAATAATTACAAATATGGCATATCGACACATTCACATACATAAAAGCAAATAAACTTTCATACTTGATTTCAAATACATCAACAATAGTATACATCCTGGTCCACAGTTAATATCATTTAGACTTACTGAAGTGCGCAATTCCATGACATTTTGCACATGAAACATATCTGAATATACAGTACTCCATGTTTTTTTTACACTATCCACAGTTATTGTTATATGTGTAATCCATTTACAGTTAAAATTGTATATAGTGCTTTAAGATTATCCAGTAGCACAATTAAATCTCAATAAAATTATGATCATATTTGCTTGAGGCAACTGTGGCTATTAAAAAGTACCATCGTTTTCCTAGTACAAGTATATCAATCTATTTAAACAATTGAATTAAATTCTGAAATCCAAATTTTGGCTCAAAAGAGCAAGTTGAACACTTCCGATCAAACACACACAAACACAAATAAAAATTGTTATATCCATAAGTCACAATGCAGAACATGCATAATAACACATTTTATTTTAAAAGAAAAATCCAATTTTTTAATTTATGTTTTGATTGCATCTGCACAATACAAAGGTCAAATCATCTATGCTGGTGTGTGAATGATTACATTCACATTGTCATAAATCTCAAATTTATGTCTATATCCAGATTTGGTTTTTCCATATACGGCCCCATTGAAAACCCAAGCACTGTCCAAGTCTGGATGAAGGTGGAGTCTGTTGATTAAGCCTTGGTTGAGTTTTGTGACATCGTCCACCAGTTTGTGTCCTGCTTCCTTCATGACGGATCGCTTCCTCATTACCATGCTTTTGGCATTGTTGTTCCTCAGTTTCATGAGTACTGGCCTTGTCATGCCAGGTTTACCAGGGATGTGATGTATTGCTATGATCTGATCTGGACTGAGTGAAATATTACCATGCCTTTTTAATGTGTCATAGATCTTCGTAGTGAGAATGACCTCATTTTCATCAGCCGTTGGAGTAATGTTTAGTATTTTCACATTGTTTTTTCTAGAATACTGCTCGTTGTAGCTAGACCTTTTATTTGCCTCTCGCGCTAGTGTTTCATTTGTGTAGACACTTTCTTGAAAATTTGTAATTTTTTTTCAGTACTACTCTCATAGGATTTGAGTTTGTTTTGCAGCTGACTGTTTTCAAACTCCAAGCTTTCAACCCTGTCTATCATGTCTTTTGTTTTTTCTTGTAATTTCAAATCAACAATTTTAAACAATTTGTTTTCCATTTCACTCATTATCTTGGTAACAGTTGAAGAAATCAATGTTTCTGTGTCACTCTTTTTCATAAAATCTTTAAGTTCCTCCCTGACACTACACATGTTTTCAGTTAATGTGTCCAACTGGTGGGTGATAATGGCTAATTCCTCAGCACTATTGTTGGCGACTTCTGAGTGAGCGCGTTTTGTTGGCTGTGTATTAGCAAGTTTCTGGTTTGCCTTTGTGCCAGAGGACACATTAACAGTTACTCCTTAAAAAAATGTTAGAATATTCCCAAGAATTGTTGGTCAATACGACGAATGCTTAGAACCCGTGAAGTCTGAATTATACCTAAGAATTGTTGGTCAATACGACGCATGCTTAGAACCCGTGAAGTCTAGAATATTCTCAAGAATTGTTGGTCATTACGACGTATGGGTTCTAAGCATGCGTCGTATTGACCAACAAATACAGAGGTCTTTATATTATGTGTAAGAATCATGTTACCGTGGGGAAAAAGGGGGCATAACTGTTTATACCACTACATATACCACGGCATTCACCACTACATATTCAACTGCATATAACATTACATTTACAACGACATATACCACTACATATATTACTACATGTACCACTACATATACCACAAAACATAACACTACATATACCACTTCATATACCACTACACTAACCACTACATATACCACTACATATACCACAACATATACCATTACATATACCACAACTCTTACCACTTCATAAACTACAACATAAACCGCTACATATACAACAACACATACCAGTATATATACCACTACATATACCACTTCATAAACCACAACACTAACCATTACATATACCACTACATATACTACAACGCATACCACTACATATACCACAACTCTTACCATTACATATACCATTACATATACTGCAACACATACCACTACATATACCACTACATATACCAGTACATATACCACTACATATACCACTTCATAAACCACAACACTAACCATTACATATACCATTACATATACTACAACACATACCACTACATATACCACTACATATACGACTTCATAAACCACAACATAAACCTCTACATATACAACAACACATACCACTTCATAAACCATTTCATATACCACAACACTAACCATTACAATGTACATATACCACTACATATACTACAACACATACCACTACATATACCACTTCATATACCACAACACAAACCATCACAAATACCACTACATATACTACAACACATACCACTACATATATATTACTACATATACTACAACACATACCACTACATATACCACTACATATACTAGAACACTTACCACTACATATACCACTAGATATACCACTTCATTAAGTTTAACCACAACATAAATCGCTACATATACAACAACACATACCATTACATATATCACTACATATACAACTCCATATACCACAACACTTACCATTTTATATACCACTACATATAATACAACACATACCACTATATATATCACTTCATATACCACTACATATACCACTACATTTACCACAACACATATCACTACATACACCACAAATCATACCACTACACTTCACTACATATACCACTAAATATACCACTTCATTAACCACAACATAAATCGCTACATTTACAACAACACATACTATTACATATATCACTACATATACAACTTCATATACCACAACACTAACCATTACATATACCACTACATATACTACAACACATACCACTACATATATCACTACATAAACTTCGACATTCACCACTACATATAAAATTACATAAACCATTACATTTACAAAAACATATGCCACTACATATACCACAACATATACCACTTTATAAAACACAATATATACTTCTACATGTACATGTACCACTACATATACCACTATATCAACCTCTACATGTATTACCACATTTAACACTATATTAACGACTTATTATACCACTACATATACCACGACATTCACCACTATATACAACAGAACATATACCACTACATATACCATTATATTTACCTCTACATGTATTATTTCATATAACACTATATTAACGACTCATTTTACCACTACATATACCATTAACGACTCATTTTACCACTACATATACCACTATATTAACCTCTACATGTATTACTATATTTAACACTATATAAACGACTTATTTTAACACTTCATATACCACGACATTCACCAATACATACAATAGAACATATACCATTACATATACCACTATATTTACCTCTACATGTATAACTATATACACCACTATATTTACGTCTAATTATAGCACTTCATATACTACGACATTCATCACTTTATACAACAGAATATATACCACTGAATATACCACTACATATACCACAACATATATCACTTTATTAACCTCAACATATAATACAACATATTTTAAGCACATACCACAATATAAACCAAAACACATACCACTACACATACTTCTACGCAAACCACTATATATATCACAACATATACCACTACATATAACACAACATATACTACTAGATGTACCGCTACATTATCACCATATCTATAACAACATATAACACAACATATATTTAAACACATACCACTATATATACCACAACACATACCACTACACATACCACTACGCAAACCACTACATATATCACAACATAAACCACAACATATACAACTACATATACCTCAATATATACCAAAACATTACCTACATATACCACTACATTTACCTCAACATATACAACAGCATATACCACACTACATACTTCTGCATATACCACTACATATACCACTTCATATACCAAAATATACCACAACACATACCACTATTTATACCACTTCATATACAAAAATATATACCACAACACATACCGCTATATATCACCTCATATACAACTACATATACCACAAAATATACTACAACACATACCACTACACATACCACTACGCAAACCACTACATATATCACAACATAAACCACAAGATATACCACTACTATACCTTAATATATATATATATATACCACAACATATAACTACATATACCACTACATATACCTCAATATATATACCACAACATATAATTACATATACCATTACATTTACTTCAACATATACCACAGCATATACCACACCACATACTTCTATATATACCATTACATATACCACTTCATATACCAAATATATACCACAACACATACCACTATATAACACTTCATTTACAACTACATATACCACAACATATACTACAACACATACTACTAAATATATCACTACATATACCACAACATATACCACGACACATAGCACTACATAAACCATTACATATACCACAACATATTCTACAACACATACCACTAAATATACCACTACTTATACCACAACATATACCACAACATATACCACTACCTATACCACTACAATTACCACTACATATACCACAACACTAACCACTACATATACCACAACACTAACCACTACATATACCACAACACTAACCACTACATTTACAACTACATATACCACAACATATCATTATCACTTTATTTACTGCTACATTTATCACTACATATATAACTACACGTACTGCTACATATACCACTATATTCGACAATACATTTATCACTTCATTTACCACTACATTTATGACTACATATACCACAAAATGTACCACTCCATATACCACTACTTGTACCACTACATTTACCTCTGTAACTTCATCTCCACTACATTTTCCTCTACCTATATAATGATACATTTTCCTTTACCACAACTATTTGCTCTGCCGCTAGAACAGCACATTCAACGACTACTACTACAATTTTATCTTAACTATTACCAAAATAATTTCCTCTGCCACTATAACATTCCTTTCAACGTATTATACTACAACTTTATCTTAACCATTACCACAACACCTTCCTCTTTCACTTTAATATTACCTTTTACGTCTCCTACTACAACATTAACTTAACATTACCTCAACAACTTCCTCTACTACTACAACATTACCTTAACCATTAACACGGCAAATTCTTCCACCACTATAACACAACATATATTTAAACACATACCACAATATAAACCACAATACATACCATTACACAAACCACTACGCAAACCACTACATATATCAAAACATATACCAAAACATATAGCACTACATATATCTCAATATATACCAAAACATATAATCACATATACCACTACATTTACCTCAACATATACCACAGCATATACCACACCACACATTTTGCATATACCACTACATATATCACTTCATATACCAAAATATATACCACAACACATACCACTACTTATACCACTTCATATACCAAAATATATACAACAACCCAGTCCACTATATATATCACTTCATATACAACTACATATACCACAACATATACTACAACACATACCACTAAATATACCACTGCATATACCACAACATATACCACAACACATTCCACTACATATACCTCAATATATACCACAACATATAACTACATATTCCACTAAATAACCCACTACATTTACCAATACATATACCACAAAAATATACCACAACACATACCACTACATATACCACTTCATATACCACTACGTATACCTCAATATATACCAAAACATATACCACAACATATACCACTACATATACTACAACATAAACCACAACATATACAACTAAATACACCACAACATATATAACAACACATACAACAACATGTACCACTGCAATAACCATTTCATAAAATACTACATGTACCACTACGTATACCACTACATGTACCACAGCATACCCCACTTTATTCAAACCTACATTTACAACTATGATACCACTTCATATACCACTACATTTATCAATACGTGTATTACTACATGTACCACAAGATTTACAATCACATTGATCACTAAATTCACCGCTACAATTACAACTACATTTTACCACTACACTTATCACTGCCTTTATCACTTTATTTACTACTACATTTATCACTATTTATATTGCTACATGTACCACTTCATATACCACTATATTCGACAATACATTTATCACTGCATTTACCGCTACATTTGTGACTACATATACTACAAAATGTACCACTACATATACCACTAATTGTACCACTACATCTACCTCTGTAACTTCATCTCCACTACATTTTCCTCTACCTATGTAATGATACATTTTCCTTTACCACAACTATTTGCTCTACCACTAGAACAGCACATTCAACGAGTACTTCTACAATTTCATCTTAACTATTACCAAAACAATTTACTCTGCCACTATAACATTCCCTTCAACGTATTATACTACAACATTATCTTAACCATTACCACAGCACCTTCCTCTTTCACTATAATATTACCTTTAACGTCTCCGACTACAACATTAACTTAGCCATTACCTCAACAACTTCCTCTACTACTCCAACATTACCTTAACCATAAACACAGCAAATTCCTCCACTACTATAACAGCGCCTCCAACGTCTCCTACTATAATATTACCTTAGCCATTACCACAACAACTTCCTCTACCACTATAACAGCGGTTTCAACGTCTACTACTACAACATTACCTTAACCATTACCTGAACAATTTCCTCTTACACTATAACAGCGCTTTCAACGTCTACTACTACAACATTACCTTTACCATTACCTCAACAACTTCCTCTACTACTACAACATTACCTTAACCATAAACACAGCAAATTCCTCAACTACTATAACAGCGCCTCCAACGTCTCCGACTACAATATTACCTTAGCCATTACCACAACAACTTCCTCTACCACTATAACAGCGCTTTCAACGTCTACTACTACAACATTACCTTAACCATTACCTGAACAATTTCCTCTACCACTATAACAGCGCTTTCAACGTCTACTGCTACATTACCTTAACCATTACCACAACAACTTCCTCTATCGCTATAATAGCACCATCAACGTCTACTACTACAACATTACCTTAACCATTACCTGAACAATTTCCTCTACCACTATAACAGCGCTTTCAACGTCTACTGCTACATTACCTTAACCATTACCACAACAACTTCCTCTATCGCTATAATAGCACCATCAACGTCTACTACTACAACATTACCTTAACCATTACCTGAACAATTTCCTCTACCACTATAACAGCGCTTTCAACGTCTACTACAACATTACCTTAACCATTACCACAACAACTTCCTCTATCGCTATAACAGCACCATCAGCGTCTACTACTGCAACTATACCTTAACCATTGCCACAACAACTTCCTCTATCACTATAACAGCGCATTCAACGTCTACTACTAAATCATTACCTTAACCATTTCCACAAAAACTTCCTCTACCACTATAACAGCACCTTCAACGTTTACTACTATGACTTTATCTTAACCAGTGTTCCATGCTGCAACTGTGTCCTGTAATTCTGTGTCAGTTCAAACTAGTGCCCCAATCGTCAAGGACGTCGGGGTGCAGTGCGATGATCAAACTTTTAATTTATCTCGAAGGCAAAGGAAAAAAATGGATACACCCGTACAAAAATCTCCACGAAAGCGTCAACACTCCCAGTCCATAGCATTTACATTAATAATCAATACCATTGGTACTCCAAGTTCAACTAATGAGACACGGATTCCTGTACAAATAACACAACGTGAAGAAAACGAACACAGTGATCTCGTGTATGAAGAGTTTACTCCTTATCTGAGAAAACGAAAGTTATAATTCGCTTGAATGTTGAGGATGATGGAAACAGTGACAAACTACTAAATCGTGGCTTTCGGCCACCGGAAGTTACGTGTAAACCTTGGTAATCACGAACGTCACAGGCTCGTGCTCGTGAAAAGAGGTTTCGTGATGGTAAGCATCAGTACCATCATCACAGGGGATACAGATCAGAATGGTCCGATTCCGATATATCAAGACAGTACAATGGAGACAATTATGGCGACGATGTTTATGACTATAACATCTACTTTGAACTTGTTATTGATTATAACTGTCTTAATGTATCAATACATCGACTTATAATTTGTTCTTTTTTGTTTATATCTATTTGTTTATATATTAATGCTTGCATCGACGCAAATGCAGTATGCAGCTAGGTAGACGAAATATAATGCAGTATGTTTGAAGTCGGAGGGTTTCGGTTGTTCGTGGAATACCGAGATTTTTGTTAGATTGTGCTTGATGTGTAAACATTCATATATGACTTCTAATGGAAGAATTGTCTAGTATATAAGCAATTAGGATCGCTGTTAGGCGGTAGTTATGTTGTTCACTGTTAGTTCGTATTTAACTGAAGTTTATAAATGTAGAGATTATACAAACTAAACGGTTTCACCGAAACAATGGTGTCAACGCCGACTCCTTCATCGACCGGTGTATATATAACTATATACCTGGATAAATGATACCGGCTAAATGATATGGCTATATTGTGTGTCAAAGGGGTATATTTGTAATGGGTGCTAAATGATGTTAATAAAGTTTCTTAATCTTCATCTGATTGTCTTATTTTGCTATAAAGATTAACCGTTGGAATATACATATTATGGTAATTATATTATATTGGATCTCAAAAGTAATTTATTGGAAGAGTGCAATTCGGTTATTATTAAGCACAGGGACTATAGGATACAATGCTAAGGATAGAAGGATGGAAATTTGGTTGAATACATTTGTTATTGTCTATTATATCTTTCATGATCCTAGCGCTAATTGTTGATAATAATTTTCATGTTCACCCAAGTCGACAATGGTAAAACAGAAGAGGAAGTTGCCAGTGGCATTTGTCGGTGCCATCAACTGTGATTACAGCGACATCTGCAACGTCTTCATTGCAACATTTTCAACCGAGACTCTGGCTGAACCTGTTATCTGCCGTTTGAGTTGGCCAGGATATTAAAAATTGGTGGAGTATACTAATCTGTTTCAGTTGGCGAGTGTCGACTCTGAATTAAGGTTGCACATTCCTCAATCGATGAAAATATACTCAAAGGACAAGAAAAAGTTTAGTCGTTAAAAAATATAAAATAAATAAATAAATAAATAAAATAATTAATAAAAAACAAATCCTATAGGGTACATGAAAGGGATTAGAACAGGGGGAAAACACACTATCAAATGTACTAAAAACTAAAAAAAAAATTTTTCAAACATATGAATCGCTTTCACTATTATTAAAATATACATCTGAATAGGTTTGTATGTCAAATCTATTAAAATGTGACAAAATAAATATTTCGATGGGAGTGGTAAACTTGAAACGAAATTACCTTTCCAAGACATCACTAAAATACTGCTTAACGACTTTTGCATCGTCATGTTGACTCTTTCTAAGATAAAACAATTCTTAAAACGTGTCAACCTGTATATCAGATCATATTGATAAAAATGGAATAATGTGACTCCAATTTTAAGCAGTATATCTATATTAATATATCTCGGCGCGAAGCCAAAGTTAAAAAAAACAAAACAAAACAAAAAAACTCTTTTAATATATTATTCAGGCATGTTTAGATAGATATCTTTTTGGCAATATGGGATTAATGAGTGTAAATAGGCATATTGGGGGAAATGTTTTTTCCCTTAAAGGGGTACAGCAAAGACATATTGCACAGTACTACAATAAAATGCATTCATTACATCATGAAATTAACAATATGAAATAATTTTATTTTTATTTTGCAAAATGAAGAAAGACACATTATTTAAAAAAAATAAAAAGATGAAAAGTTAAACTTGTTGAATCTGGGAGAAAAAGATAAAGATTTTAATTTATAACTAAATATTTATGTTATAAGTTACTCTACAGCTTGTATGATTAAATCTTTATAACATCGAAATCTTGTGTATTTTAGTTATGCTTGCAGGAAAATGGTGACTAAATTTTTTCTTTTTGGGTATGATTGCTAGTCAGTATGTTGACCTTAGTTTAATTAATATTTTATTCAAAAAAATTACTAACTACATTACATAATGAGAAATGGGGACCTATGCTGAAGAAGGTATGTCGAGTAATGCAGGCTCAAATTGAAGATAGGTATCTGGCAGCCAGGTGATTGGACATTATACTGTCAGAGTTTGGAGCAATGGGAAATATCCTTCAGTTTTAAGGGCTTGGTCTATAAGGTGACTTGCCAATATAAACGTTTAGGTATGAAATGGGTAATACACACTTGCAGTCAAAATGCTATAAGATGAGGGATGAGCAAATTAAGGGAAATTTAAAAAAAAAAAGCAATCCCATTGCTTGTAATATAAAGTTTATTTCCATATTTAATATATAGTCCTACTTTGAGGAAAATATATACAACAAAACAGGAAAGCTCTTTACTGTTTTACATACTTTTCTACACGGTTTTATAACTCGTATTCAAAACAAAGTAATTCGCCTTTCTCTAAAATCTCCCAGCATCCTAAACAACTTGACTGCCACTGCCGAAATCCCCATCCCAAATAATCTAAAAACACTATAAAAAATAAAAACACTGCTTGATAATCATCAAGCCTTTACATGTCCTGAACTATGAGCATTTCATCTCAAGTGATCCCATCATGCTCCTGTGACCCCAATAATCGCTGAACTTGTGAACATACTCCAGTATACCTGAGCTGGGAGCATTTCAACTCGTGTCTTCTTTTTTATTACATTTATTGAAGTAAATTAGTGCTGCTAAATCTTATTTATGAAATTATATATAATTATTCAATGAATTATGGACTTGTACAGAATTTAAAACTGGCAGTCATGTCCAATGACTTTTGGACAGTCATTGGGTCCAGTAGAGCATTTTACGTCCGTTATACGAGGCAATGTCGGAATTGATAGACCCACGCAATAGCTTTTGATTTTCATTACCTCCATTTAATAAAACAATCACTGGTGATTTTGGTGCAGTTTATTTTCCGAAGCAAACATGGCACACCACAGAAACGTTAGATTTACGATCAATTCCTGATTAGCAAATGTTTGGTGTACTAAAACCGCAGAAAAATGATGACTTGGGATGGCTTTCTAACTATCTAGGTAGTGCATTATTGTCAGACAATACACTTTTAGTAGAATTTGTGCAGTGCTACGAAAGAATGCGTCGTGGGATGATGCGCTATGCTACTGAAGAACAGTATTGCTTAATGAGGCCCTGATTCATTTTTATGAGGTCCTGGTTACTACGTTGAACAATTTAGCAAGTCGATATGGGTAATGGCAATTTTTGTCAGTAGATGATGGGATATGAATGAAGATGAGGTGTGAAATGGTTGTTGCTATCATACTATCAGGTAATCTAGAACTGACTAAACGGGGAAGACCGCTTCAGTAAAATTATGAAGGTGGACGATCCATTTTGCCACTTTGCTAGCTTGCAGTTGTACTTTTAAGTTAAACATGGCTACAAGATCACTTGTTTTGTCATTTGAATAAGGCTCCATTAATAAGATATCTGTTTTCAGCATGGCTAAGTCGTATGAAGTAAGATAGTGTTACATGTATACAGCACTAGGATAGTTTGTAATTATCCATAAGTATTGGCCCCTAGTTACAGTAATATGGTCATAACCAAATAACCAGAGGCATGACATTTTCCAGCCAAACAGGTGGCAATAAATATAGCAACGAACCGTGTTACTACTCGTACAATGGTGCTAAAAGCATGGTGACAGTATATTATGTATCCGGATCCACAATCACTAATGGGGCTTTTTAATCATAATAGCGTGCATTTGTTACCATTAGCTACATGTTTATACTTGATAAATTGGAAGCCAAGACGGAGTTGTATGTTGATGCATAAAAACAGTAGTTCAAGAAGGTGTTGAACTGATTCCGTGACATTCTTTGGTATGTGACAATTTTCTTTATTCCTATATCATATTTTGATCATCAGACACTATATGTTGAGTGTCTAGTTCAAGAAGGTGTTGTACTGATTCAGTGACACTCTTTGGAATGTGACAATTTTCTTTATTCCTATATCATTTTTTGATCATCAGACACTATATGTTGAGTGTCTAGTTCAAGAAGGTGTTGTACTGATTCAGTGACACTCTTTGGAATGTGACAATTTTCTTTATTCCTATATCATATTTTGATCATCAGACACTTTATGTTGAGTGTATAGTTCACAAAGGTGTTGTACTGTTTCAGTGGCATTCTTTGGAATGTAACAATTTGCTTTATTCCTTTATCGTTTTTTGATCATCAGACACTATATGTTGAGTGTTTAGTTCAAGAAAGTGTTGTACTGATTCAGTGACACTCTTTGGATTGTGACAATCTTCTTTATTCCTGTATCATTTTTTGATCATCAGACACTATATGTTGAGTGTATATTTCAAAAAGGTGTTGTACTGATTCAGTGACATTCTTTGGAATGTTACAATTTTATTTATTCCTATATCATCTTTTGATCATCAGACACTATATGTTGAGTGTCTAGACACTATATGTTGAGTGTCAATGAGGCATTGTTTGGGTTTGTTTACCGCTGTATTTCTCTGATTATTTGGCGTTCAGCGAAATATTAAACAGTTTATAATAAATAAAGTTTGTGTTTCCAATCACTGTAACCAAGGATTGGTTTCATTCAGTTTAGCTGATCGTTTCATGTGAAATGAAACTTGAAAGAACACGTTCAATTTTAACTTGTATGTGAATTTTTGCCCCATTAAGGGGATTGTGCTTTATATTAACTATTGCCCTATGAAGGGGTTGTGATTTGTGTGATTGTTTTGTTAAGGGCTGTCAATTTGTTGTTGACGGTAGCCCGAAATATTGAGCCGTAGCCAAACAATGCCAAACTTAAAATAAAATAAAATTAACTAATATTATTTGTTGTTCTGCATTCTCCAATAATAGCAACTACCACTAGCTGATAGTTAATGGTTATTGGGATGTAGACACTTTAAAAGTAAGGTGCGCTTTGCAGCGTGATTCTCATGTGAGTGGTAGTAGAACAATGCACCGTCCCTTTTGACATTTGGAATTAAGGTAATGTAGTGATGTACATACAGCAAAAAATCTATATATTTCCCTCCCACCACGCCCAAAAAACTTGTTTCACAATTTTCACTTAATTGCAACTTTTCAACCATTTGCAAAACAATTTACATGAGTATACAGAATAAAAGTATTGCATTGAATTCCTCTGTTTTACAAATGCAATGGAGCAACATAATTTAAAGCTTTTGAAATTTATAACTCGTAAAACAAGCTGTTCATATCTGGTTCATTTTACCTTTGCCGAGTTGTCTTTGTTATGTTAATTAGTATAATTTAGAAGAGATACTTTTTGTTTTATGAATGTTGCAGGTTTCCATACTCCTGAGATGTATCATTGGACTTGGAAGAGGACTGTTACATACCTGACGTCAAAACATCTGGTGGGAAACTTTATGAAGCGTTGCCATTTGGACTTGGAACACGAATTTACATACCCTACAACGTTACGGCTCAATATGATTGAACACTTTGCAAGGCGGTCAGCGAAATATTAAACAGTTTATAATAAATAGAATTTGTGTTTCCAATCACTGTTACCCAGGATTGGTTTCATTCAGTTTAGCTGATCGTTTCATGTGAAATGAAACTTGAAAGAACATATACAATTTTAACTTATATGTGAAATATTTGCCCCATAAAGGGGATTGTGCTTTTTATTAACTATTGCCCCATGAAGAGGTTGTGATTTGTGTGATTTATTTGCCCCATGATGGGGATTGTTATGTTGAGGGCTGCCCATTTGTTGTTGACGGTAGCCCGAAATATTGAGCCGTATCCAAACAATGCCAAACTTAAAATAAAATATAATTAACTAATATTATTTGTTGTTCTGCATTCTCCAATAATATGTATGCGTGTGTATATATGTGACTTTTCAGTTCTGTTTATGTTTGTTATGTTTTGTGTTATAACATATCGCTTTCCTTCGGTGGAGGTAATAAAGATATCTGTCTATCTACCACTATTACATCACCTTCAATGTCTACTTCTCTAACTTTACCTCAGCCATTACCACAACATTACAATTACCGCTACCTATATCACTACTGGAATAATATTGATACGCCCGATGAATGTAACTAAAGAAGTAAATGGTTTAACGGAATATTCTATCAATTATACGTCTTTTCATTCATTGTCTCTCTATTTCAATGGCACACCATTTATTAATCCCTGCTCATGCCGTTTGACGAATGCATAAGTGATATATTACTTGAAAGTCTTAATCAATTTGAATGTGTTACAAATAACAATCTCCTCTTCATTCTTACATAATATATGGTAGTTGTATAAACTATCTACATATTTCTGAGAAATGCGAAAAAATTGAAGAACAATCAAAATATTTTCTATTATTGACATTGAGTTTAACCGCCTACAAAATAAAAGCCATCAGTTGAGGCCACCTGCTGTTTTTGTGAGATAGACGTTGTAGGAAGCGTCGAGTACATGGAATAGTCATTATTTTCTGATTGGTGTTCCTCTGAGGCGGTGAACGTTGTGGCCAGCTTCTGATACTCCTGTGTCAACTCCTTTGTAACAGTTTCACTGACGCTCATAACAACAGAAATCATACAATGGACACATGAATAGTCACAGTAGTCTCCTGATTCTGTATCGTGATTACACACGGAAGTTGACACGGCATCTTCAACGGAAATATTCACAGAGTAAGCTCCCTTAAGCGGATGTTGTAACAGCATACTGAGGTCACAAAGTGTTTCGTTCGTCTGCTGAATGAAACGTCCACGTTCCTTAGTAGCGTCTTTGTCATCTTTAACTGTTGTAGTATTTATGTTCTACAATTGCTCCATCAGATTGAAAAGAGTTTGGAAATGAGACAGCATGTCAAGGACTAGACTGTCCAGATAAACCAGATACTAGAATACAAAAATTGCTTGCGTTAAATATGTAAGATTACACGTTCATCAAATTATCCATCATCAGATACCCACGGGTGTCAATTCCAATACTCCCCATCCATAACCCGTGGGAAAATACGCTAGCTCAGCCTGCGTCGTTTTATTTAAACAGAACAGAACAAAATACAACTAACATTAACGTCTTATCAAAACGGCATTTACATGAAACTAGCGTTGCGATTGGATAACGTTCCTTTCATGAAATCGTGAAAGGACGAATGATATGGTTGCAGCGTGGCTTGGTAGAAACGACGCAAAGCTAGTGTAATATCCCACGGATGATAAATAGAAAACATCGGAATGGACTACACTTGGGTATTAGAAGATGCAAATTATCATGGTCATTTTTTTCATGAGAAGTAATGTATAAAATGATAACCGCATTTTTCGTCCTATACAAACAAGATGTATTTTTACAACTTAAAATCATTCTTTAAAAAATTACGTTTTTAATAGTTTTATTTATATGTTGATATTTCCTTTGAATACTTTCCCCTCATTTAAGATGTTTCTCAATATACTCCCAGATGTTTCATTGCAAAACATTTTGCTCACTTCCAAACCACATGTCTATATCGCCTTAATATATTTGATTCACATATCTTAAAACCAATATTGATTAACCCCTTTAAAATTACTCTGGAGATTATAATGTAAGGAAAACATATGATATAAAATCAAATGAAAATAGTTCAATGTGCACTTTATAAAAAATGTTTTGGATGTTGATGCAAACAACTAAGACTTTTATTGATATTTGAATGGGTCATTAGTGTGCACTTTACTCACGTAATACATAAAACCGGTGTTATAGAATTTAAATATAAATGATATACTCACGTTAGTGGTCTCAACATTTGTTGCATTCACAACAGGAAAACTGATATCCATGTCCGGTACGGTGCACAAGTGTAAGTAAAAATCCATCTACATATAAGAAAAACAAAAACTATTGTAAATTGATGTGTCTTATTATAATAAATTAAATATAATAAAGTTAAATAGAGTTTAAACATATTTAATTTACTTCGATTATTTACAAGCTCGAAGAAGTCTTCCTGGGTACGACCGGTACTAACCATATATACCACACAGTTGTGGCAGAGGATCGAACCAAATATCATCCGATCATGTGTCCGACGCTCTACCACTGTATCGCGCGTTTCACACTTAAGTATACCAGGTGATAATAAGGAAATTAATTAGGACCATGTATTAAAACTTATTGTATCTATAAAATATGCTAATGGCGAATTTGCAATTTATTAATTTAAACTTTCCAATGATGAATTAGTTATGCTCGTAATGTTTGTTATCACAATGCTATATCTATGATATAACTCATGCTTATGGCAAATATTGAGTTTTAATAAAGTATTCGCCATAAACAGTTGAAAGGCAAGGTAGTTCTTTTTTGGTTTATCGATCATGTCGTCTTATAATAACTCCACATTTATATCTACAACTACAGAATAAAACAAGATTTAAAATGTTAATGTAAATTGTGTATACTTCGCAGAACATAACAACAGGGTGTTAAGAATATAACTATTAAAATTAATACCCTAAATAATATATACTTAATACCTTTAAAAACGCAGTGGGCACTGTATCAAACCTGGATATGACCTGAACGATACACTAATAAATCTACTTTGTTTTTCAACGTAATTACAACACTTTAATCACTTTAAAATATAAATTTTAAAAATTAAATGCGGTCGACATACAAATGCACATACAGCGATAACAATGATAGCAGATATGGGATGTGAAATATATTCAACAACTCGCGGTTTTTAAGGCGTTTAGTATATTGATAATAACACAGTTCATTGTCTAGTTATAACATTACATGTAAATTAATTATTTTAATAATAATGTTAATTAAATGTTTTTATTACCCATAAAACAAAGCAACAACAGGGGATCTAAACAGTTTCTATGCATGACTTGTTTATATATATATTGTATATACATTGTATATATATATATACGATGTTTAATATGAGAAAAGTTTATTATAAAATTATTCAATATGTATTCAAAAGTACGTTTAAAATAGGCAATAAACATACTATTGGTAAATTATCTGAGCTTTCGTGATGTCATCAGAAATGTCGAAAGTCTGGTTTTCGTTTGTCTTAAAGCAGGCAGTGGGATCGTATACGTTTACTATTTAAAACTTCGGACTATATCATTTACAACATACAGCCATTAGCCTTTGAATAAATACATGATTTGCCCATTTAACAATTATACGGGATTTTACTGAAAAAAGTATTTTAAGATCACATATTATGAATACCTGAAATTTGCTAAAAATTATAACGAGACGGATATTAATTTTATTGTATGACATTATAATTTCCAAGTGTCTCCTGTCCGGCTAGATTGTGTAACACGGTTTTAAAAACATTATACTAAAATAAAGACGTAATTGATCAACCGGAGTCGTGTCTTACTACAAAAAAAATATTTGTAACAGGTGTCTACGAATTTTCTTTACACACCCTATATTATACAGAAAAGCAGCATACCGATGTAATGTTTTGTTGTTTTTGTTGTATGGTATTTAGCGTCGCTTACAACAAATATTCAGTCATTTCACGACGGCGTCTACTTGAAACAGTATTCATAGTGCTGCCATACTGGAGTATCATGCTAAGGACACATGATATGATACCCTGCCAAGTTACATTATACGACAGCGGCCCAAACAAACTCAGAACTATCCTCTAAATGATGAGCGCCAAGCGAGGAAGCTGCTAGTTCCATTTTATGTGTATGGCCTGGCCGGGATCTAACCCACGACATTAGCTACAATTACAAGCTTTAAACCAACAAAAACGATACTAGCATCATTTTTGCAATTATTACCTAAATTCCCCATTTCTAATCATTTAAATACATTTTTATTATAATGTGTACTAAAACTTTCAGAACTATTTCATTTTCTAAACATTTAACATTTGTATACTTGCACAAGTCAACATAGACGATTCTGAACACAAACCAATTATTATTTTCTTACTTACATTTTGTTTTATATCTTGAGCAAGATATTGGAGACCATCCAAACCGTTTGCAACATCTTTCAGTTTCTGCCTTACGTCATCTAAAGACATATTATTGTTTCCTTTCTTAGACGTTTTCACACCGCAGAAGTTGAGTTCTACTGGAGCCGTTGCATTAGACAAAGGAACAGTACACGGTTCAGTACCTTCACTTGCTTTATATTTGGTTCCAATCTCTTGAATAGGTTTTGCAATAGTATTAATTGCCATGCCAAACATAAACACGATCTGTAGCCGGTGGCCCTGGGTTAAAACTGAAGATTTAAGAACAAGTTATTATTATTCATATCACATGATGACAAATAACATACAGCAGTTACATGTAACACTTCAATTTTACCATCTATATGACATGATGACAAATTACATACAGCAGTTACATGTAACACTTCAAAACCATCTATCACACCTATGCATGCTTCAGTTATTAGTTTCTTCTCGTTGGGGATGCTTGAAATGTTCACAAAATAGCCTTTAAAGTGTTGTACATAAGGACACGTCCAAAGGACGAGCCAACAAGTAAGCAAAAAGATACCTAACTATTTGATGAAATGTAGTAAATGTGACACAGCCTATCATCCCAAAATAGCGTTAAAAGTACCTATTCGTGGGCTGGTTGTCCGTGCTTCCGTGCCAACTTCTATAAAAACCTCTCCCAAAACGTGGCAGTATTACAATCGGTGTTTTAGTCACACTAATAAAAGATGTCCCTTCGAAAAAAAACACAGAACACAATAAACAAATAGCAAACACGGTCGGAGTCAGTTCGTAAGGCACAATGAAAAATGCGCAAAATAACTCGCGCATCCTGTCATCGTTTTAAGGGGTACTAATATTCTATTCTCAAGTAACACACCAAATGAATTCCAAACTTTCATGGAACCAAAAATAAAAAAAGTAAGAAAAAGGGGCGACTATTCTACCCATTATGTCTCTTACTTTTCATAATTTCTTAAAGTAGGAATAAAAAATGTATCTGGACTAAAGTGTACTGAATATTTCAATCATATTAACTTGATTTTATAACAACATGCACACGCATATTGATATGAATGTTGTCTTTATTATGAATTTGACTAAGTTTATAAATTAAAAAAATTAAATTGAGATATTCAGTTTAACATCTCGATGAACAGCAAACATGATTTGTATGTTACGGACCATGGCAATAAATACTCCCACATATACTTACATATATACCTACATACATATTTATACATATACCCACACATATACTTACAAAAGGCAAATTTTAAGGTTAACATTTCGCTTGCTGTTGATTTGTATGTTTCAATACAACTATAACTAACAATGCATGAAACGAATGCTACTTTTATACATATACCTTAAAAAATTCCGACTCTTTCAAATTTCCGAAAGTTTTTGTTTACTTTTACTTCTATCTTTTGTCTACTTGGTTGCATGTATATGATTAAACATCATAGCGTGAGGATATATCAGTCCCTGAAATAAAACAACAGTTTAACTGGAAAGTTAGATCAAAAGCAAATATTTGCTGACTTTACCAATCAAATGAAATTGGGTTATGATATCAATGGCGATCTTAAATTCAGTTATTTCATTACTAGTATTTATACGTATTTCATGAAAACCAGCTGTGTTATTTGGCTAATACTGTGAATAATCGACGCGATCCGTTGATTGTTTCAACCACACATTCAGATAATTGTATATACGAGGGGCGTTCAATAAATTGTGTTTTGTTTATAATGAAATATAAAAAACAAAAATATCTTGATAATAGTTGGTTCATACCTTCAAAGGGTCCATTTTAACAGAATGGCATCTTTTCAATATTTTTAAGAATATATCTTATAGTCTGTTTTGTGTACAGCAATCAGATACTAAATATTACACTCTGTTGGCGATGCAATACCTTCGTCTGTCTTTGGAGGCCATATTTTGCTGCCATTCATTCTATGAGACTTAAAATAGTTGACTTACGTTTTATCTTCTTGCTATAACCATATACATATGAAAAACTATGATGCATGTTCTATACTTTTGCAACGCACACTCATAAAGGTAAGTATATGGACACATTTACCAGTTCCTTTTTCAACTATATTTGACTACAGTGTATATTTCTTAATGAAATCGCAAGATTTGTTTGTTGGTGTAATCGAATGCACAATAAATAAATTTATCTGACTGTGACATTTCATGATATACATGTTCATAATTTATGGACAAAATATTTATTGAACGCCCCTCATAATTAAAGCTGCAGTATCATGTGTCACCTGAAGCTGTGTGTTTGTATGCGACACTGCAACTGAGATTATTCAATTAAATATCGCAATTATCAGCTGAAACTAATAAAATCATTGTTTCTGTTAAAAATGAACAGTTATTTTACTTGTAGATAGATTATAAAACACTGTCTCACGGGCAGTTAACGTTCGGTTTCTTCCTGAAAAAATACCGTTAAGTTACATAGTTGTCACTACAATGGTTTCGTAGTTTATATTACTTATAGTTCCATAAAAATCATTAATTAGTTGTTTAAACTTTAAATATGTCGATTTACCTCACACAAAATATTTCTTAAATAAAAAAAGGTTGCATCTAGTTTACGTTCAGTAACAAATTGTCACTGATGTGGTTATCTTTTAAAACATTTACATGCGTGTTCCTAATAAAACTTTGGCCAGTTTTTTGAAATGTTGGTATGAAGTAATGATCTTTTTTGACTGTATGTTTTTTATGTTTTTTATAACTTGTCGAAAGATTATTATATTATGTAAATACTTCATTACATTATGTCGAAACTTTGTCGATAAAAATAAAGTTTCGACATAATGTAATGAAGTATTTACACAATATAATGACGTATCTACATAATGTAATAAACAGTATACATAATATAATAAAGTATCTACAACATGTAATAACGTATCTACATAATATAATAATCAAAGCACATAATATAATGATGAATGCACATGATATAATAAGGAATGCACATAATTCATATAAAATGGACCACATAAGACAGCTATGGCGTTCCATACATTTACCTTGATTCAAAGGCGATAACGAGTGTATGAACCACTCCCCTGGATACACAGGCGTCAATAACGAATATGAACATGACACTTGGACACACAGGCGCCGATAACGATTGTATGAACCACTCACCTGGATACACAGGCGTTAATAACGAATATGAACATGATACTTGGACACACAGGCGCTAATAACGAGTGTATGAACCACTCACCTGGATACACAGGCGTCAATAACAAGTATATGAACAATTCGCCTGGATACACAGACGTCAATAACGAGTGTATGAACTTCTCACCTGGATACACAGGCGCAAATAACCAGTGTATGAACCTCTCCCTGGATACACAGTCGTCAATAACGAGTGCATGAACCACTCATCTTTATACACAGGCGTCAATAATGAGTGAATGAACCAGTCAATTGGATACACAGGCGCCAACAACGAGTGTATGAACCACACCCCTGGATACACAGGCGTCAATAATGAGTCACTGTGTATGAACTCACCTGGATACACAGGCGTCAATAACGAGTGTATGAACCATTCCCCTGGATACACAGGCGTCAATAACGAGTGTATGAACCCGTCACGTGGATACAAAGGCGCCAATAACGAGTGTATGAACCTCTTATTTGGATACACAGACATCAATAATGAGTCTATGAACCAGTCACCTTGATATACAGGTTTATATAATAAGTGTATGAACCACTCACCTGGATACATAGGTACTGTACCAGTAACGAGTGCATTAACCAGTAACCCAGGTACACTGGCGCCAATAACGAGTGTATGAACCATTCCCCGGATACAAAGGCGTCAGTAATGAGTCACTGTGTATGAACAACTCACCTGGATACACAGGCGTCAATAACGAGTGTTTAATCCACTCACCTGGATACACAGGCGCCAATAACGAGTGTATGAACAAATCACCTTAATACATAGGCGTCAATCACGAGTGTATGAACCACTCGCCTCGATATTCAGGCGTCAACAACGATTGTATGAACCGCTCACCTGGATACATAGGCGCCAATAACGAGTGTATGAACCACATACGTGGATACACAGGCGTCAATAACGAGATTATTAACATCACAACTGGATACACAGGTGTCAATAACGAGTATATGAACCACTCACATGGATACACAGGCGTCAATAACGAGTATATGAACCACTCACATGGATACACAGGCGCCAATAACGAGTGTATGAACCACATACGTGGATACACAGGCGTCAATAACGAGATTATCAACATCACAACTGGATACACAGGTGTCAATAACGAGTATATGAACCACTCACATGGAAACACAGGCGTCAATAACGAGTATATGAACCACTCACATGGATACACAGGCGTCAACAACGAGTATATGAACCACTCACATGGATACACAGGCGCCAATAACGAGCATATGAACCATTTACCTGGACACACATACGCCAATAACTAGTGTAGGAACCAATCACCTGGATACACAGGCGTCAATAAAGAGTGTATGGACCACTCACCTGGACATACATACGTCAATTACGAGTGTATGAACTACACATTCACTTGGATACAAAGGCGCCGATAACGAGTGTATGAACCACTCACCTGGATACACAGGCGTCAATAACGAGTGTATGAACCACTCACTTGGATACACAGGCGTCAATAACGAGTGTATGAACCACTCACTTGGATACACAGGCACCAAAAACGAGTGTTTGAACCACTAATCTGGATAAACAGACGTCAAAAATGAGTGTATGAATCACTCACCTGGATACACAGACGTCAATAACGACTGTATGAACCAGTCACCTGGATACACAGGAGTCAATATTGAGTGTATGAACCACTCATCCGGATACACAGGCGCCAATAACGAATGTAAGAACTACACACCTGGATACTCAGGCGATAACGAGTGTATGAACAACTCCCCTGGATACACTGGCATCAAAAACGAATGTATGAACCAATCACCTGGATACACATGCGTCAATAATGAGTGTATGATCCACTCACCTGGATACACAGGCGCCAATAACGAATGTAAGAACCACTCACCTGGATACTCAGGCGATAACGAGTGTATGAACAACTCCCCTGGATATATAGGCGTCAAAAACGAACGTATGAACCAATCACTTGGATACACAGGCGTCAATAATGAGTGTATGATCCACTCACCTGGATACACAGGCGCCAATAACGAATGTAAGAACCACTCACCTGGATACTCAGGCGATAACGAGTGTATGAACAACTCCCCTGGATATATAGGCGTCAATAACGAATGCATGAACAAATCACCTGGATACACATGTGTCAATAATGAGTGTATGAACCAATCTCTTGGATACACAGGCGTCAATAACGAGTGTATCCACCAATCACCTGGATACACATGTGTCAATAACGAGAGTATGAACCAATCACATGGATACACCGGCGCCAATAACGAGTGTATGAACCACTCACATGGATACACAGGCGTCAATAACGAGTCTATGAACCTCTCACTTGTATACACATGTGTCAATAACGATTGCATGAACCAATCACCTGGAGACACAGGTGTCAATAACGAGTTTATAAACAACTCACCTTGATATACAGGCGTCAATTAAGAATATATGAACCAATCACCTGGATACACAGGCGTCAATAACGAGTGTATGAACCAATCACCTGGATACACAGGCGCCTATTACGAATATATGAACCACTCACTTTGATACACATGTGTCAATAACGAGTGTATGAAACACTCACCAGGATACAGAGTATATGAAACAACTCTCCTGGATTCACAGACGCCAATAACGAGTGTATGAACCAGTCACTTGGATACACAGGCACCAAAAACGAGTGTTTGAACCACTAATCGGGATAAACAGACGTCAAAAATGAGTGTATGAATCACTCACCTGGATACACAGATGTCAATTACGAGTGTATGAACCAGTCACCTGGATACACTGGCGTCAAAAACGAATGTATGAACTAATCACCTGGATACTCAGGCGTGACGAGAGTATGAACAACTCCCCTGGATATATAGGCGTCAATAATGAATGCATGAACAAATCACCTGGATACACATGTGTCAATAATGAGTGTATGAACCAATCTGTAGGATACACAGGCGTCAATAACGAGTGTATGAACCAATCACCTGGATACAACGGCGCCTATTACGAATGTATGAACCACTCATCTGAATACATAGGCGCTTATTACGAATATATGAACCACTCACTTTGATACAAATGTGTCAATAACGAGTGTATGAAACACTCGCCTGGATACACAGACGCCAATAACGAGTGTATGAAACACTCTCCTGGATACACAGACACCAATAACGAGTGTATGAAACACTAACCAGGATACACAGACGCCAATAACGAGTGTATGAAACACTCTCCTGGATACACAGACGCCAATAACGAGTGTATGAACCACTCACTTGGATACACATGTGTCAATAACGAGTGTATGAAACACTAACCAGGACACACAGACGCCAATAACGAGTGTATGAAACATTCTCCTGGATACACAGACGCCAATAACGAGTGTATGAAACACTCACCTTGGGCGGTATTCACCAACAAGTTTTAAGACAATTCTTAGACTTGAACTCAACAATGGATTTTGAAAAACACATTTAAAGACCCATTTTCAGACCAAAACTTGCAAGCATGTAGGGACACCTGATACATAGTCAAAACAACTCTCACAATTACCCTAACTGTCATGGTAAACTAGATATATAGGGTTGAAATTTAGATTTTCACGCTCAAGTCTAAGAATATTCTCAAGAATGGTTGGTGAATACGACCCCAGGATACACAGGCGTCAATAACGAATGTATTAGCACCAATCACCTGGATACACAGTCGTCAATGACGAATGTATGAGCACCAATCACCTGGATACACAGGCGTCAATGACGAGTGTATGAACCAGTTACCTTGATCTAAATTCATCAATATTTTGAGCCCGAGATTTACACTCAGACTCAAAATGTCAACAATTTAAGATTCAATTTAACAAGCAAAGTACTATATCTATTTTTAGAAACGAGCAATTTTAATAATTCTTTAACATAAAAGATAACAATATCACATGCTTTACCCTTATTTGTATGTTTACAGGGTTTTACAGAATTACTATATTTTGAGTCTGAGTCCGATTCTCAAACTCAAACTATTGATGAATTTAGGCCCATGATACACAGGCGTCAATAACGAATGTATGAGCCACTCTCCTGGATACACAGGCGCCAATAACGAATGTATGAGCCACTCTCCTGGTTACACAGGCGTCAATAACGAGTGTATGAACCAGTTACCTTGATACACAGGCGTCAATAACGAGTGTATGAACCACTCACCTGGATACACAAGCGCCAATAACGAATGTATGAGCCACTCTCCTGGATACACAGGCTTCAATAACGAGTGTATGAATCAGTTACCTGGAGACACAGGCGTCAATAACGAGTATATGAACCAGTTACCTGGATACACAAGCGCCAATAACGAATGTATGAGCCACTCTCCTGGATACACAGGCGTCAATAACGAGTGTATGAATCAGTTACCTGGATACACAGGCGTCAATAACGAGTGTATGAACCAGTTACCTGGATACACATGCGTCAATAACGAATGTATGAGCCACTCTCCTGGATACACAGGCGTCAATAACGAGTGTATGAATCAGTTACCTGGATACACAGGCGTCAATAACGAGTGTATGAACCAGTTACCTGGATACACAAGCGTCAATAACGAATGTATGAGCCACTCTCCTGGATACACAGGCGTCAATAACGAGTGTATGAATCAATTTCCTGGATACACAGGCGTCAATAACGAGTGTATGAACCAGTTACCTGGATACACAAGCGCCAATAACAAATGTATGAGCCACTCTCCTGGATACACAGGCGTCAATAACGAGTGTATGAACCAGTTACCTGGATAAACAGTCGTCAATAACGAGTGTATGAATCAGTTACCTGGATACACAGGCGTCAATAACGAGTGTATGAACCTGTTACGTGGATACACAGTCGTCAATAACGAGTGTATGAATCAGTTACCTGGATACATAGGCGTCAATAACGAGTGTATGAACCAGTTACCTGGATACACAGGCGCCAATAACGAGTGTATGAACCAGTTAATTGGATACACAGGCGCCAATAACGAGTGTATGAACCAGTTACCTGGATACACAGGCGTCAATAACGAGTGTATGAACTAGTTACCTGGATACACAGGCGCCAATAACTAATGTATGAATCAGTTACCTGGATACACAGGCGCCAATAACGAGTGTATGAACTAGTTACCTGGATACACAGGCGCCAATAACAAGTGTATGAACCAGTTACCTGGATACACAGGCGCCAATAACAAGTGTATGAACCACTTACCTGGATAAATTCAATGGTTATTGACACCTGTGGAGAAGCTGAGGTTGTTCATTTGTTTTCACAACAGGAAATAAATCATAACCTCATTATCTTATTTTTTCGTAATTAAATAATATTCCTATGCCATGGCGACAGCGGCGGCATTTTTATGATGAATAATACATCTACACTGTTAACCACTGATGTCATCAGCTGAGGACCACCCGTCATCACTTGTTTCACTCCTTTAATCCCGGGACAAGCTCGTGGTGGTGGAGCGATAGTGTTGGCCAAACACTACCCATCAGTGGTAGGCTTCCAGCTTCTTGCCTCTCTTCTCAGCCATAGCCAGAAGGAGCTCTTTTCTGCAGCTTTGGAGATTCTTCCAACTGCCAGCTTCTTCTGAAGTCCTGACATTCCGATGTCTTGGAGTAATTTCCACAGGAATTGAGCTGGGAATGCGCGCGTCCCTAGTTCTATGGGATAGCTCCACACTTTCCAACCCTCTTCTCTACACTGCTGGACAAGATTGTCGTACTTGGTTCTCTTCCTCTCATTTGCCTGGTTGCATCTTTCCTCCCAAAGCGGCGTCAGTTCCACAATCATCAGTTTCTTGCAAGTTGTTAAAAGCAGAACAATATCTGGCCGTAGAGTGGTATGGATAATGCTTGGAAACTGCAGCTTCCTGTCAAGGTCTACCCTCATGTCCAGCCTCATTTCCCGATATTTGCGGGCCTTCGATTTCCATCTTCGGCCTAGAAATGGGACGCAATTGGAAAACAGGAATTTTTTTTTTTTATCTCATTTATTTTTGGTATTATTTCAAGACCTTAATGTCTAGGGCGTTGTTTAGTCGTTACAGTAGAGACTTGGTCTTTCAAGGAGATTTGATGCATATAATGGTCAGCAGCGGCCAAAATATATGAAAATGTAAAATTCTAAAAAGACTTCTTCAAATTTGTTCATATTTTATACATGTGTAAAGTATCCCTGCGGGTAGGTGTTTAAAGTGTGTTAAAATCATGTGAGCGACTAAATCAAATTTGGGTATTTTGTTTCAAATTAAGGTTTTTTAGTTTCAAGAACTGGCTTCTTTTTCTTCTTCTTTTCGTCTTCTTCTTTTTCTACTTTTCCTTCTTCATTTTTTCATCTTCTTGCTAATGTGTCATGTATATATTCCATGCGTTTTATATCCAAATGTCAACTGTGGATACTAGAAGCTCCCTCGCTTGACGCTCAGTATTTAGAGGACAGTTCTAGGTCTGGTCGGCCTGGTGTCAGTATATTGTGACTGGGTGGGGTATCATACCATGTGTCTGCGACTTGATACTCCAATGTGACAGCGCTCAGAATACTGTCTCAAGTAAAAACCGTCGTGATATGACTGAAAAATTGTTGAAAGCGACGCTTAACACCATACAACAACCACAAACTGCGAATTATTTGGAAAAAATATTTTTCACTTTCAGGTGCATATTTCGAATTTCAACCCCGATTTTATTAAACAATATTTTGCAGATTAATAAAGTAAATATCTACAGTGGAACAGATCATAGCATAAACAAACCTGAACATTATATAAACTGATGCAGAATTTAAAAAATGTATTTCATACTTGATACACACCTTGTATTTACTGATATATGTGCAGGTAGTAAAAGCTTTTCATTGGATAATTGACCTGCCGAGAGAGCGACAATCGCTCCGCCCACTGGTCACATGGTGTTGTTTGTAAATACAATGTAATGTTTACTTAGATATCGTAAGCTTGTCTATGGAAATGTTAGTTGCAACTTATATCGATCGATGATTGGCTAATCACCTTGTTTGATTGACAGCCCGCGTCAGGTCATTTACCAACCCAGTTGTGGTGGCCATTTTTTTCTAAAATATCTGATAGTGGAGAATGTTCTCTCTCAACTTCTCGTTCAGACTTTACGGGATTGCCTTTCGGCTTCAGACATATCTCCAATATGGAGATGAACAATTAATATCTGATTATTCATTGACTTGTTTTCGTCTGATAATTGGATATATTTTCCCATTATCTCCCTACATTTATTTCCAGGAAGTGTCAAAACATTTCACATATCTTCGGCATAATGGATAGATGTGTGGAAGTGACGTCTTGTTTTTCGTTGAATAATTTTGAACATATAATAACCCTTTATTTGTTCAAAACAGTGAGGGTAGAAGGGGCATCTTTTTGTATGGTGATTAAATACGATGTCAACTAAAATGCGATTTTCATGTAATTCGGAAAATAAATATTTACTTTGAGATGAGATTTCGAGTCAGAGACAGTTACTTGAGAATCCATAGAATATAATATAATGTTTAAACCCAGAGTATGATACAGGGACTCTTATTTGGAACAGAAAACAGAAAACGCAAAAACACAACATTTAATTCTCTTCTAAAAACATTTCCAAATCAGTGATTAAATACATCTATTGTATTACCACAATACGTATAATAGTTATCAATTTTGGTTCTTAACACCGACGTTGGTCCTTCTTCACAGTCAAATACGATAAAGCCAAACCTGTTTAAGCGGCCATATATATTTACCAGCTACATTTGCTATTTGCGATTTCTATGGTTTCAGAGCACATTAAATTGTATTAAGCTAAAACCTGTCTTAAAATATCACTTTTACTCCTTCCCTTTACTGGCTGCTTATGACAGGTTTGACTGTACCAAGTAATGTTAGGGCTGAAATAGTATGTAATATTAAAACACGTCAGCAAGTCAGTTCTAAAACTTTTCAAATATTTATTTGAAACTATGATCTCCCTTGAATACTCAAGATGAAGGAAGAGTTGATATATTATAACTCAGGAAATTAATAGCTATCACAAAACCGTTGAATTTTTTTAAACAAACCTTGTCAATGTATGAATGTTTTTTCTTTATAATTGCAGATATAGAACCAGTGAAGAAGTTTAGCCCAGACACGATGTAGATTTTGGTTTTTTCGCCGTGTTTGGAACGTAATTGTTTCAATGGGGCTCTATGGGTAATGTAATAGCGGTGTGAGACGAATACTGTGACACTGAATATCTACTACAAAATAGTATATGTTGCCAAAGAAACTATATCAGCTACGTCCATGTTACTCTCAGACGGTGATTAGGCTTTTCTATACACGGCTTTGTTCCGTACAGGTGGTGA
Source organism: Panopea generosa (assembly GCA_029582155.1). Classification (NCBI taxonomy): domain Eukaryota; kingdom Metazoa; phylum Mollusca; class Bivalvia; order Adapedonta; family Hiatellidae; genus Panopea; species Panopea generosa. Next base: position 26,228,100 of record CM055907.1, read on the forward strand.
CAACGGCGTCATGTCGCTGTTAAAAAGCTCCGAAACCTACAGATGAGAAGCAGACAACATTAATAAATCAACAGTCGTAATTTAAAGGAACAGACGACTTTTCTTAACTTTGAAAAGTGTCATACATACAATAAATAGTTAAAATGTGCTACAATCCATCAATGAAATCAAAGTACACAAAAGTACTGCTAGTCGGTATGTATTAAATATGCATACGCCTTCATAATTTGGTTGATATTGTTATAGCTTTTGGTTTATTTTATGCAACATTTTTTGAAAAATGACATAATACAATGTCCACAATATAGTTTTATTGTTTGATTTGGTTCTGCTTGCTTATGTTAAATACAAGCAAATATAAAATAATCAGTAGAAATAAAAAGTAGTCCCTGTCGCGTATGATCGTTTTGGCGGTGATCAACTCTGCAAAACTTCAGGAATAGTGCGGTCATTGGAAACTGGAAATGCTTCATTTGGCGTATAAATACTCCTTGTTTCTTGTTCTTTAAAAATGCATTTTCTGTTAATGCTCCTTTTTTTATTTGAATGGCATAATTGATATAGTGTTAACATTTAAAATGATTTTAAAAGCATTGTCACGTTTGAATTGAGGATTTAGACAAAAAAATGATGCTAAAGAATCGGGGTATGAATGCATGTACATGATTTCGGAAGTCTACTTTCACTTTGTCAACAGCATACACACTATACATAGAAAAAATCTCTTTTTGCCACAAAACCCCTTCTTTTCTCATTATATTTTGGTAGTGCAGTATTTGACAAACAATAAAATAAATTTTACTTATTTCATTTGGGTTCTCTATGAATAACAAGAGTGCAATCTTCTTTAATTATAACAGAATAAAGAACAAATGGTGGACTTACACGTTGATCACTACGACATACTCAGGGACATGCCTCTGACATAAATCCGGGCTAAAATTGTTTAAAACGTTTAAGAAATCCAACCTCATTGGTTCGAACACGACCGATTCGAACCCGGCTGGACTGGACAAAATAGTTTGAGTTACGAACGGTTGTTCAACCCAAGTATTATTCAACATCCTACAATACATGTTCATGAGTATGAATTGAAATATGAATTCGCCAGGAACCAGATAAATGGTTCGAGATATATGTGGTGTTCCAGCCATCGGTGTTCGAGCCGACGAAGTTTTACTGTATTTAACCTATAACCTACCATTTCCATGTAATCATTTACGATGTTGTACGTAATCACCATATTCTTCTTGTCAGGCTGGTCGATGGGTTTCATTACTTCCGTCATCGTGTTTCCCCTCATTGATATGTTCATCTGATAAAAAAAATTGGTTTCAACATATATTATATTACCAATATAAGTATGCATGTATACAGCAAATGGATTGGGCCACAAGTTCTCTAAACGCGTCTGACTACCAATCCGGGGTCTTGAGTTCGAATCCCCAGTCTCCGTGATGGTTGATATACGACATTGTGTCTCATCATCATTTGTCTCTCACCGCTGATTTAATTGGAGATTGCGGAGATAGAGTGTGTTCGAGTACTGGTTATCCTTTCAGGATCCCAGGAAACAGTGGTTAAGTTAACTGATCGTCTGTTAGCCCTCGATGATATTCAATCAATCAATAATCCACTCTCAACTTAGATTCGGCCCTTCCCTTATAATTCAATGGACAGTGGCTTTGTTAAAACACAATTAAGATTGTCACAATGCATGCATTGACTGTTAAGAGAAGGACAATAAAAATCGGGAAAAAGAAGAATAAACAATCAAAGGAGAAAAAGTTAACTCCAGTAAGACAGACTAGTAGAATGACAAAATAAAAGATGGGTTTAGCGGTTAAGCTCTAAATACTTTTTTAATAATTTTGATTTTCCTTAAAAATATATTTCTTAATGGCAAACCTCAATACAAAATTGACCTCCCTTCCTTTCAATTTTGGCTGTAAGTGCAAAACTATTATAAAGATAATATAGTTTTAACTGACTTATTTTACATTGGCTGTGTCTTACAACTTGGACCAATCGCATTCGAAGTCCCCTTAGGTAGAAGCTTTCCTATACATACGCGGATAAAGTGGCTTGCTCAAGGCCGCCGTGGCTTAGGATCGGACACATGGTCCCCCGATCTGGATCTGATGCTCTATTATCGGACCGAGGTGTTCCCCGTGGCTGAGTGATATGAGGCATGTTTTCAAATGACCAATAATGGTGCTAAAGTCGTGGGTTCGAAACACCGTTACGTGAAAGAAAATTGCCAAGCACTTGTGGAAGGACGGAGGTTATATTCAGATTCATTCTGAGGTCTTCTTCTATAATTAAAAATGGATGTTTGCAATATATAGGCACTGTCATATGTTGCAGTGAAACGCTCAACGCGAGGGGACAATCACCGACAGTGGACAGTTACCAAGAGTTGGCATACTCTGCATTCGATTCTGGGAAATAGTATTACACTAGTTCAGTTTAAACTTACTTATTTTACTTTGATTGTAAAATAAATTCTCACAACTTAGAAAATTCACGCTCAAAGTCTTCCTGGGTAGAACCAGTACTAAGCATATAAGGAAAATATGTCTTGCTCAAGCTCACAACATAGTCGTTGGGGCGGCATCGAACACACGACCCTCCGATCATGGGTAATAATATTACATGATAATAGACAGCACATGGAGTGGACACAAACTAGTAGACAGACAGGTGCAGTAGGACGTTGTCGAAGTGAATTGAACAATAACCAAAATGGAACAATAATCGGCGTTAGCTTACTCCATTTCTTATAATTATACGGTGTAAAAGAAGGACTCGGGTTAAGTACCGTCAGAATTGACTTACGTTTGTTTTGTGACCGGGTCCCGGTTCAGTAAAAATAAAATCTTCGCTGAGTTTGAAATCGGCTGGCATGTTAAAATCCGGCATGGTATCGGGACATGGCAAAAAGTCCAAGTGAATACAGCCCTCGTCGTTGACTTGATAAGTGAGCTTTGGTTTTGCGCTAAGAAACATCGCTATTTCTTCTTTTGATGATCCTGTTAATAAAGGGTTAAGTATGAGGTAAGATTGAACCAATGTTCCATTCCAGTGTAATGTACTGAACTGGCTTTTGTTGCATCAACAAATTTAAAAATTGTCTGGTCTGTCCCAGAACCTTATATCTCCCGAAACAGGCCTCTTAACCACTAATGGAAAAAGCAGGGAATTCTATGCCTGTCCATAATTCATAGCAATCGAACGCTTAGAAAATTATGACGTCATTCAGATTTTCCCTGAGGCAACTAACCAATCAGCATGCTCGTAACAATTGCTAGTGAACGGACCAAATCGGGAGAGCTGGGTTCGTTCTACAGACTATATTTAAAATTAAATCAAATAAAAGCATTTAAGTGATCATGATTTTAGACTGATTCAAAAAAATTTAATTTGATTTCATTGACATTGGTTAAAGAATATTAAAGTATCCAGTCATAGTTTTTAAGTATTTAAGCAAAGATTAAGAATATGTAAGCAGGAGCCCTGGGATCGTATTCACCAAACCATTCTTGAGAATATTTTTAGACTTGAGCTTGAAAATCCAAATTTCAACCTTATATAGATATCCATGACAAATAGAATAAGTGTGAGAGTTGGTTTGACTATTTATTAGGTGTCCCTACATACTTGTAAATTTGTGTCTAAAATAATGGTGCCTCAGTGATGTTGTTTTTTAAAATTCATTCTTGAGTTAAAGTCTTAGAATAGTGTAACAGAATAAGATCCTGACCATGCTGATAGTCTATCTAAATAAGACACATTTGTGAACACTGCAACTGTACGTCTGGTTTTACCAGCAAACACTCATTGTATATTAAACGAGCATGCCATTAATAAGACTATTTCTACATGGAACAACAATGATTATATACATAATCATCCATATTTAATCGTCGCTTTCAACAATTTTTCAGTCATATCGCGACGGTGTCTACTTGAGACAGTATTCTGAGCGCTGTCACACTAGATTATCATGCCGCAGACACATGGTATGATACCCCACTACCCCAACCAGTCACATTATACTGACACCGGGCCGACCAGACCTAGAACTCTCCTCTAAATGCTGAGCGTCAAGTGATGAAGCTTCTAGTACCATTTTTAAAGTCTTTGGTATGACCCGGCCGGGGATTAAACCCACGACCTTCCGCATGCGAGGCGGACGCTCTACCACTACACCACAACGCGGTCTCAATGTAAATGAAGAAATAGTATTGCGTAGCATGGTATACTCAGATACTCTACTGAGTAACGTTTGAAATCAAAGCTGCGAGTAATTAGTTTGCTTAATTAATGTGTTCTAACCCAATGAATGTTTGACCAGAAGCATGATACTTCCTTTTTTCTGAAAAATTTCCCTGGACCCCAACCCACAGAAGGGAAAATCCCCCTTCCCCTTGAGTAACTTCCTAATTTGTCACGCTACGCCCGTTTGAGTTGAGAAATGTCGTAGTTTCGACAATTAAATATAATTCAATGTGTTGATAATGACGTTTACACTCATTCAAACTATAAAATAACCTACCTGATTTTTCCAAAAAGTGTTCCATATTTTCATCTTTTTCCTTGATATTAATCCAGGTACCCACAAAGGTTTCCTTAAAAGCCTCCATCTTAATAAATTAACACGTAGATACAAAAGTTCGTACGAGTTAAAGTGTTGTATTCTGGGTCAATACAGCCGTGAGAATGTGTCTGTACTGATATTAAAACAGGGTATTGGCAATCGAAACATCGCTCGGCCATATATACGAATTTATTTCGAACGTTTACGGAAATGGCCGAGCGGTGTTCCGATTGAGGGTATTGGTGTAGTGTGGGTTTTGGTATTGTTAAACCAGTGTTGATATAAATCGGAAAGTTAGTGTAGAAGTTTACTTTAAAGGCACGCATGGCGATTTTGATTTACTCTTCAGGCTAACGTTTCTTAACAATAAAGTATTTACAGTATGCAGATATGAAATCGAAATACCCCAAAATAGATAGACCCATAATCTCGTTTCTGTTTCGGGTCCTTTTTGACCGAGTGGTCTAAGGCGCCGTCTCAAGATCACTTACCTCTCAACGATAAGGTCGTAGGTTCGAGGTTCGATCGCTTCAAAAATCTTTATATGGGAAAGTTTGCCAGTTACTTGCGGAAGGACGGCGTTTCAAATCATATTTATTTTGAGGTATTCCTACACCATTAAAACTGGATATACCATAAATAACCTGAAATGAGTTAAAAACAGCGTTAAACACCAATAAAAAAAATATATGAATTGTAAAGTGACAGGGTTATGGTATAAAATGCGTATGTACTCGTATAAGAATCGTTCATGGTATCAGTTTGAGATTAAATCGCTTTCATTACATTAACACCGAAATATAGTAACAAAAATAGAACGTTTTTAACAAAATATGTTTAAAATCACGCGCTGATATTGAGGCATCGGGACAACACCGAGGCCAATATGGCACCGGTATGATCCATATTGGCCCCCGGTGTATAACAGACTGCGTACATGCTCTTTCGTGTAAAATCACTTCCTTTCCAGCGGACAAAAAAAAACGCCAACGTAATAGCGACCGAATGCCATCACGAGAAAGATGGAAACTTTAAAAATAGCAGAAAATGCGTTGGAAAGCTAAATCAAATCGCCTTTTGGCTTTTGATGGAACCTTAAAACTCAATGCTTTACAAAATCAGACAGATAAGGGAGGATGACACCCGCAAATTTATGGAAAATATGAAAAACACTAACAATAAACTAAAGACAAAGATCGACGTTGGATAATTTCAAAACTGTCTGTGCATCGTAGACTTGACTGTTCATTTTGAAAGAATAACTCGAATTGTCTTGAATATGGCCTTTGTCCGATTTTATTTGAGTAGGCTGTAAGGAAGAATGATGATTCTGAATATGAGCCAAATACAATCAAATCGTACCAGTCCAGAATACATTAGTGGCTACAAGACCACGTTTCCAACGGAATGTAATGATGGACGATTTGTTTTTAGAATTCAAGAAGAAAGTCACTGAAACGAGCTGGACTTGGAAACAAAAGGCATAGGTCAACGCATTTACAAATGTACAGATGACGAGATTAACATAATAAAACAGAAGGACTTATTTAAAAGAAAGTTGTAAACCCATTTCTCTTATTTAATATTATTGTTGATTAAAAGAAGTATCAATTAAAAATCATAACACTCTTAGTATTTATATCTTAAATTCGTATTCAATTGGCGCCGTATCCAGCTGTAGAGCATTCGCCTGTAAATCTGGAGGTCGAATTCTAATCCCCGACAGCACAATTTTTATAAAGATTTTTTTTTTCTTTTTTCTATTGTTAACTCTTCCATTTTTAATAAAAAAAGAGCCCATAGTATATCACGGAAATTCAAAGTCGTCAAATACACATATGTAGGTGTAAAAGTAGTAAAAAGGTTATTGAATTATAGAGGTGTGCCTGTTGGTCATATTGGCCCTGGTCTTCCACACTGGTCCTCGGGCTAAATTCGAGCTAAAGCCCTCGGGCCAATATGGAAGACCAGGACCAATATGCCCAACAGACATACATCTATCACACAATAACCTGTAGTTATTGGAACAAAGAATTTACCGTATGTATAAAATAAGTGTTAAACAAATGCAGATAAATGACCTTGCTCAAAGAGTCAACGTGGTTTTTTGGAAGGATCAAATACGAGACCGACCGTCGAGTTTATGACCCTACCTGCAGACGATGCTCAATCCATAAGTATGTGAACTTGTAGTTGCAGACAGTTGGCCGCTTCTACTACGTGTAGCTTGTTAAGTTCAACATGCAGGTATCCACTGTGGCCAAGTGGTCAAAGACGCCATCTCCAGATCACTGACCCCCCATAGCTGAAGGTTTACATTCAAGAAATTTGCCACTTTCAATGTACATTTGCACTTGCGGCGGATCGACGGTGGTTCCACTCAGGTTCAAAAATATATTCTGAAATGTGTTGAAATGGCGTAACCCCCACCCCTCCTCTCCACACACACATCACCCGCCACAACCCCTTACGAATCGAGCATTTATTTGAACAAAAGGTTTTCAACAGAAAGTTTTGTATAAATACTGATCTGATTCATCGACCATTTGCCCATTTACAAAACAGAAAATAGATATTGACATTGAGAAATAGAACGAGTTTAATTTTGAACTCCGGCAGATCGCGGAGGTGTCTTTATATTAATACATTCACGATGAGTACCAACACGATCATCGTGATTTGAAATAAATTAAGATGATATGTACAACAATGAAAACAACTCTTAAAAAGACACACGCCTGAAACAAATCTCAAAGGGGCACACAGCAGATTTGCCTAATTTTTGTTTAAGAATATTTCATGTAAATATCAATCTACTCTTAAAAACATGTGTGCCCCAACCCTTTCCACCTACTCTTTCATATTGTTTTTAAATTCCACTGAAAAGCATGTGTGACCGTTTAGATTTTGTGTTGCGCCGCTCCCCCATCACACCCCCCCCCCCCCCCCTCTACAAAACTTAAATCCTGGATCCGTCCATGAATATCCTCAGATATTTAATTTTGTTTCTATTTTGTAAGTGGTTTCAACTTGAAATTTTTTTTAAAGCGTTTTACATTACTTTCATTTTAGCATGTATTTTGATTCTTATATCTTAAACTTATCAACAACCAAATAATGCCTCTAATTTATTAATGTGTGTAATATAAAACATTACAACGTTCGAGTCCAGTATCGTATTCACGAACATGCCCGACCACATTGTCTCATATTTACTTTGGTACCAGCCCGAGCACCAATTGACTCCCATTATTTAAAAAAAAAAAATACTCTGTCCCAAATGAGACCGCAGCGTGGGCTAGTGGTAGAGCGTTCGCCTCGCATGCGGAAGGCCGTGGGTTCGATTCCAGACTGGGTCATACCAAATACTTTAAAAATGTACTAGAAGATTCCTTGCTTGATGCTCAGCATTTAGAGGAAAGTTCTAGCTCCGGTCGGCCCGGCTTCAGTATAATAAACCATGTATCTGCGGCATGATACTCCAGTGTGACTGCGCTAAGAATATTGTCTCTAGTAGACACAGTCGCGATATGACTGAAATATTTTTTGAAAGCGACACTAAACACCATACAACAACTACAACAAATGTCCCATTTCAATTTTGCCACCGCCCCAAGATATCGCATTCCGTCACTTTTAAAAAAAAAATGCTTTGCATTAAATACATACTCTGTCCCATTTCAATTTATAATGTCATCTACCACACAACTTTAACATAAAGACAACCCCCAGACACCCAAAAGTCCCATCGCCGTCCCCTCCCTCATAACATTGTGTTATCATTGAAGTTTAGTGTTTTAAATACTCTAACCTGTTTATTTTTTTTGAATTTTTGTAACCCAGTTCAGTTTTTTTAATTAAATTCTCTGTCCCATTTCAAATTTGGTAAGAATTTGGTTTGCACTCGCAATACCTCGGGTATTTCCGGTAATCTTCGTGGGCAGGTCTGTTTAAATGTTCTTTAAAGGGACACACGGCGGTTTTTATAATTGTTTACTCAACACTTTCGGAAAATAATGCAGTCATGTACTTTATTCATATATAAAATAAAAATACTTCAATATCCATGCACACATTTATTGTCCTAGAACTATTCTCTCTTAATGCCGAGCGCCAAGCGAGGAAGCTTTCAGTACCCTTTTTAAAGTCTTTGGTGTGACCCGGCTGGGGATCGAACCCACGACATTTCGCAAGCGAGATTTTAAAATTCATAGTTATTTTCACAAATCATAATCTACATGTACTCTTTATTTTAATTGTAAATCTTAAATTATGTGTCGCAAACATATTGTTTTGAATGATGCCATAACAACAACATTATAGTAGTTAATGCCGAGCCCGGGTAGCTCAGTAGGTAACATGTCTTAATGCAAGAGATCGTGAGTCCGAAACTATGCCCGGCTACAGTCTTTGTGATGATTTGTCATGAACTTTGTTTTACGGTCACGAATCGCCTACTTCTGAATATGTGAGGAAGTGGTAGAATTAAGATATTTCAAACACTTGTAGGATCATAGTTACGCCAAACAAAAGCCATTGCAGACTTTTGTCAGTATGGAACTATTCTTGTAAAATGTGTCAAGTTTCTCTCTGAACTTAATGTAGTTAGCACATTGTAATATGACGATATGGCGTATAAAGCACTATTAACAATAAAACTTGCTGTTTTTAATAAAAACTCACTTTTCCCATGTATGGACTATCAAAATACAAATCAATAGAATCAATAGCAAAATTGTACTGTAAATGATTCGTCATCGTGCCATCGCTCCATCAGCATCGTGCCTTCATTGCATCGCGTCTTCGTCATCGTGCCAACGCTCCAACACCATCGTGCCTTCATTGCATCGCGTCTTCGTCATTGTGGCATCGCTCCATCACCATCGTGCCTTCATTGTATCGCGTTTTCGTCATCGTGCCATCGCTCCAACACCATCGTGCCTTCATTGTATTGCGTCTTCGTCATCGTGCCATCGCTCCATCACAATCGTGCCTTCATTGAATCGCGTCTTCGTCATCGTGCCATCGCTCCAACACCATCGTGCCTTCATTGTATCGCGTCTTCGTCATCGTGCCATCGCTCCATCATCATCGTGCCTTCATTGTTTCCCGTCTTCGTCATCGTGCCATCGCTCCATCATCATCGTGCCTTCATTGTATCGCGTCTTTGTCATCGTGTCATCGGTCCAACACCATCGTGCTTTCATTGTATCGCGTCTTCGTCATCGTGCCATCGCTCTATCATCATCGTGTCGTTATTGCATCGCGTCTTCGTCATCGTGTCTTCGCTCCAACACCATCGTGTCGTTATTGCATCATGTCTTCGTCATCGTGTCATCGCTACATCATCATTGTGTCGTTATTGCATCATGTCTTCGTCATCGTGTCATCGCACCATCATCATCGTGTTGTTATTGCATCATGTCTTCGTCATCGTGTCATCGCTCAATCATCATTGTGTCCTTCTTGCATCAAGTCTTCGTCATCGTGTCATCGCTCCATCATCATCGTGTCGATATTGCATCATGTTTTCGTCATCGTGTCATCGCTCTATCATCATCGTGTCGTTATTGCATCGCATCTTCGTCATCGTGTCATTGCTCCATCATCATTGTGTCGTTATTGCATCATGTTTCCGTCATCGTGACATCCCTCCATCATCATCGTGTCGTTATTGCATCATGTCTTCGTCACCATATCATCGCTCCATCATCATCGTGTCGTTATTGCATCGCGTCTTCGTCATCGTGTCATCGCCCCATCATCACCGTGTCGTTATTGCATCATTTCTTCGTCATCGTGTCATCGCTCCATCATCATCGTGTCATTATTGCATCATGTCTTCGTCATCTTGTTATCACTCTATCATCATCGTGTCGAAAATGCATCGCGTCTTCATCATCGTGTCATCGCTCCATCATCATCGTGTCAGCATTGTATCATGTCTTCGTCATCGTGTCATCACTCCATCATCATCATGTCATTATTGCATCATGTCTTCGTCATCGTGTCATCGCTACATCGTCATTGTGTCGTTATTGCATCATGTCTTCGTCATTGTGTCATCACACGATCATCATCGTGTCGTTATTGCATCATGTCTTCGTCATCGTGTCATCGCTCCATCATCATTGTGTCCTTCTTGCATCATGTCTTCGTCATCGTGTCATAGCTCCATCATCATCGTGTCGTTATTGCATCATGTTTTCGTCATCGTGTCATCGCTTTATCATCATTGTGTTGTTATTGCATCGCGTCTTCGTCATCGTGTCATTGCTCTATCATCATCGTGTCATTATTGCATCATGTCTTCGTCATCGTGTCATCGCTCCATCATCATCTTGTCGTTATTGCATCATGTCTTCGTCATCGTGTCATTGCTTCATTATGATCGTGTCGTTATTGCATCGCGTCTTCGTCATCGTGTCATCGCTCCATCATCATCGTGTCGTTATTGCATCATGTCTTCATCATCGTGTCATCGCTCCATCATCATCGTGTCGTTATTGCATCATGTCTTCGTCATCGTGTCATCACTATATCATCATCGTGTCGTAGCTGCATCGCGTCTTCGTCATCGTGTCATCGCTCCATCATCATCGTGTCAGCATTGTATCATGTCTTCGTCATCATGTCATCACTCCATCATCATCATGTCGTTATTGCATCGCGTCTTCGTCATCGTGTCATAGCTCTATCATCATCGTGTCGTTATTGCATCATGTCTTCGTCATCGTGTCATCGCTCCATTATCATCGTGTTGTTATTGCATCATGTATTCATCATCGTGTCATCGCTCCATCATCATCGTGTCAGCATTGTATCATGTCTTCGTCATCGTGTCATCGCTCCATCATCATTGTGTCAGCATTGTATCATGTCTTCATCATCGTGTCATCGCTACATCATCATCGTGTCGTTATTGCATCACGTGTTCGTCATCGTGTCATCGCTCTATCATCATCGTGTCGTAACTGCATCGCGTCTTCGTCATCGTGTCATCGCTCCATCATAATCGTGTCAGCATTGTATCATGTCTTCGTCATCATGTCATCACTCCATCATCATCATGTCGTTATTGCATCGCATCTTTGTCAACGTGTCATCGCTCCATCATCATTGTGTCAGCACTGTATCATGTCTTGCCATCGTGTCATTGCTCCATCATCATCATGTCGTTATTGCGCGTCTTCGTCATCGTGTCTTCGCTCCAACACCATCGTGTCGTTATTGCATCATGTCTTCGTCATCGTGTCATCGCTCCATCATCATTGTGTCGTTATTGCATCGCGTCTTAGTCATCGTGTCTTCGCTCAAAAACCATTGTGTCGTTATTGCATCATGTCTTCGTCATAGTGTCATCGCTCCATCATCATTGTGTCGTTATTGCATCATGTCTTTGTCATTGTGTCATCGCACCATCATCATCGTGTCGTTATTGCATCATGTCTTCATCATCGTGTCATCGCTCCATCATCATTGTGTCATTCTTGCATCATGTCTTCGTCATCGTGTCATCGCTCCATCATCATCATGTCGTTATTGCATCATGTTTTCGTCATCGTGTCATTGCTCTATCATCATCGTGTCGTTATTGCATCGCGTCTTCGTCATCGTGTCATTGCTCCATCATCATCGTGTCGTTATTGCATCATGTCTTCGTCATCGTGTCATCGCTCAATCATCATCGTGTCAGCATTGCATCATGTCTTGGTCATCATGTCATTGCTCCATCATAATTGTGTCGTTATTGCATCATGTCTTCATCATCGTGTCATCGCTACATCATCATCATGTCAGCATTGTATCATGTCTTCGTCATCATGTCATCGCTCCATCATCATCGTGTTGATATTGCATCATGTTTTCGTCATCGTGTCATCGCTCTATCATCATCGTGTCGTTATTGCATCGCATCTTCGTCATCGTGTCATTGCTCCATCATCATTGTGTCGTTATTGCATCATGTTTCCGTCATCGTGTCATCGCTCCATCATCATCGTGTCGTTATTGCATCATGTCGTCGTCATCGTGTCATCGCTCTATAATCATCGTGTCGTTATTGCATTGCGCCTTCGTCATCGTGTCATCGCTCAATCATCATCGTGTCAGCATTGTATCATGTCTTCGTCATCATGTCATCACTCCATCATCATCATGTCGTTATTGCATCATGTCTTCGTCATCGTGTCATTGCTCCATCACCATCGTGTTGTTATTGTATCGCGTCTTCGTCATCGTGTCATCGCTCCATCATCATCGTGTCAGCATTGTATCATGTCTTCGTCATCGTGTCATCGCTCCATCATCATCGTGTCATTGTTACATCATGTCTTCGTCATCCTGTCATCGCTCCATCATCATAGTGTCGTTATTGCATCGCGTCTTCGTCATCGTGTCATTGCTCCATCATCATCGTGTCGTTATTGCATCATGTCTTCGTCATCGTGTCATCGCTCAATCATCATCGTGTCAGCATTGCATCATGTCTTCGTCATCATGTCATTGCTCCATCATAATTGTGTCGTTATTGCATCATGTCTTCATCATCGTGTCATCGCTCCATCATCATCATGTCAGCATTGTATCATGTCTTCGTCATCATGTCATCGCTCCATCATCATCGTGTCGATATTGCATCATGTTTTCGTCATCGTGTCATCGCTCTATCATCATCGTGTCGTTATTGCATCGCATCTTCGTCATCGTGTCATTGCTCCATCATCATTGTGTCGTTATTGCATCATGTTTCCGTCATCATGTCATCGCTCCATCATCATCGTGTCGTTATTGCATCATGTCGTCGTCATCGTGTCATCGCTCTATAATAATCGTGTCGTTATTGCATTGCGCCTTCGTCATCGTGTCATCGCTCAATCATCATCGTGTCAGCATTGCATCATGTCTTCGTCATCGTGTCATCGCTCCATCATCATCGTGTCGTTATTGCATCATGTCTTCGTCATCGTGTCATCGCTCCATCATCATCGTGTCAGCACTGTATCATATCTTCGTCATCGTCTCATCGCTCTGTCACCATCGTGTCGTTATTGCATCATGTCTTCGTCATCGTGTCATCGCTCCATCACCATCATGTCGTTATTGCATCATGTCTTCGTCATCATGTCATCACTCCATCACCATCGTGTCGTCATTGCATCATGTCTTCGTCATCGTGTCATCGCTCCATCATCATCGTGTCGTTATTGCATCATGTCTTTGTCATCATGTCATCGCTCCATCACCATCGTGTCGTTATTGCATCATGTCTTCGTCATCGTGTCATCCCTCCATCATCATCGTGTCATTATTGCGTCTCCTTCGTCATCGTGTCATCGCTCCATCATCATCGTGTCGTTATTGCATCGCGTCTTTGTCATCGTGTCATCGCTCTATCATCATCGTGTCGTTATTGCATCATGTCTTCGTCATCGTGTCATCACTCCATCACCATCGTGTCGTTATTGCATCATGTCTTCTTCATCGTGTCATTGCTCCATCATCATCGTGTCATTATTGCATCATGTCTTCGTCATCGTGTCATCGCTCCATCATCATCGTGTCGTTATTGCATCATGTCTTCGTCATCGTGTCATCGCTCCATCACCATCGTGTCATTATTGCATCATGTCTTTGTCATCGTGTCATCGCTCTCTTATCATCGTGTCGTTATTGCATCATGTCTTCGTTATCGTGTCATCGCTCCATCACCATCGTGTCGTTATTGTATCGCGTCATCGTCATCGTGTCATCGCTCCATCATCATCGTGTCAGCATTGTATCATGTCTTCGTCATCGTGTCATCGCTCCATCATCATCGTGTCATTACTGCATGATGTCTTCGTCATCCTGTCATCGCTCCATCATCATAGTGTCGTTATTGCATCATGTCTTCGTCATTGTGTCATCGCTCCATCATCATCATGTCGTTATTGCATCATGCCTTTGTCATTGTGTCATCGCTCCATCATCATCTTGTCAGCATTGTATCATGTCTTCGTCATCGTGTCATCGCTCTGTCACCATCGTGTCGTTATTGCATCATGTCTTCGTCATCGTGTCATCGCTCCATCACCATCGTGTCGTTATTGCATCATGTCTTCGTGTCATCACTCCATCACCATTGTGTCGTTATTGCATCATGTCTTCGTCATCGTGTCATCGCTCCATCATCATCGTGTCATTATTGCATCGCGTTTTCGTCTGATTTGCTTTAGGCTGTAGAACGGATTGGGTCCGTTCAATAGCAATTATTACGAACACGCTGATTGGTCAGTTGCTTCAGGGAAAGTTTTAATGACGTCATGATTAATTAAGCGTTCAATGGCTATACATTGTGGGACAGGCATAGAATTCCCTGCTTTTTCCATTGGTGGTTAAAAGACCTAATTCGGGAGAAATCAGGTTCTGGGATAGACTAGATGATAAAGTAGCGAAAGGTGAGTAAACGGCACACATGCTCAGATTTTACTATCAGTATTGTATATACAACAAAACAAACAGCACGTTCACAATGTTGGCTGATGTAACAGCTTGACACAAAGGTTAATCAATTTTCATTAAAACTGTATTGTAATTATCAATAAAGTCTGTACATGTGGCATTGTTGATTAACAGAAGGGTAAAGGGTTCATTAACTGAGAGGTCAATACTATTTATACAACACTGGGTAACAGCTGTTGCAGAGGTGAATATTTACTTGTATAAAGTACTTAGAAACAGCTGGAACAAAAGTATGGAGTTCAAATCAATAGATAAAGCGAAAAGTCGGAACTACGATGGTGAACAGTCGTAATTATTCGTAGTTCACCATTGTAGTTTCGTCGTTTAGAATTAGTGATAAATATGCCGCGGCGGCCCCAACTTGGTAGCGTAGATTTAAGACCAGTTAAACTGGAATAATGATTCCCACGGAAGCGAAAAATGAGTCTTTTGTGTTTTAAACTATATTTCAACTATTATAATGTCAGTCATTGCACTTCATCGTCGTCCTTGGTAGTTGTTAGGCGTCAGACACTATGTGACCCCCATATTCAGAGATGGGATATTCATGGTCGTAGAGCGAAGTTCATGGCTAATCATCACAGAGAATGCACGTGACCGGGCTTGGATTCAAATCACGACCTCCGGATTGACAGCCAGACGCGTTACCGTGAGCTAGCCAGTTCCGGTTGCGATAATATATCAAAGCCTTAGAGTATTCAAGTTAATTCATGGGGGTCCAGTGCTTTTTTTTGTAAAATTTCAGTGGGAATCTCCAAGTTCCACATTGAACTGGGGTCCAGGTATATGAAATAAATGCATAGTTAGCTCGCCTGTGTCGAAATCGGACGGGTGAGCTTTTGTGATCCCACTGTGTCTGTCTCTCCGACCATCGTCCTTCGATATCATTTAATTCAAACGATATATTTTCTGAATTCGTTTGACAAATTTTCACTAAATTTGGAGTAAAGCTTTCTTACATATAAGCATTTTTTTAAAAATATTTAGCACCATTGTTATACCATCATAGGCCAACATACGATCATTAAATCTTACCACTCTCTATCCCTGGGATCCTGGAAGGTTAACCAGTACTCAAGCACGTCCATCACCGTAATTTTTCCACTTGAATCACCGTATGAGACGAATGATAATGAGACGCAATGTCGTATATTAATCATCACGGAGATTAGTGACCAGGCGGGGATTATAACTGACTGAGTTACCGACTGAGCTAACCTGGCCCGGCGAAATGATATATTGACATCTTATTTTGTAAAGCATCAACTTTCTATTTAGGTAGTATGGTAACGGTCAAGTGTGGCCTGAGTGTGGAAATGGATGCATTTTTAACATGACGTTTGAAATTCTTTATTTCTCTTATGGGGTTGGGGGTAAGGGGTAGGGAAGGGAACACATGTATGTATATGTTGGTATGTATGCCGAAGAGGCATTGTGAAAAGAATTATCAGAACAGTATCATAAGAAAGTATGTGCTTTTAAAAATTAAGTACAGTCAGACCTGATTTGAGCAGCCACTCAAGGAAAGGAGCAGAAGTGGCCTAAAAGGTAGTAGTTTAAACAGGCTAATTATAAATTTTCTGTGAAAGCATTGGAATCGGGAATAGAAAATGTAGCTGCTGAAGAAAATTGTCTGCTCAATAGAGGGGAAATGATAAACATGTCTGCCTGTATTATTAACATTACTGACATAGTATATGAACTAACCATGTGCGTTTTTTATCAAATCACGTGCAATAACTCTGGTTATTTTATCCTAGATAGACCGTCACACTATTTTTTTATTCAGATACACATTTCAATGTTATTATCAAGGACGAACAAAATTGTCAATTTTCATCAATTGAAAGACAACAATATTTATTCTGCTATGTTACCATGGTTATACTTGGCGCGGCAGACACTCTAATGGGGATAAACGTTTGTAATTTAAATTTATCCGAGCATTTCTTTGTCTAGTCTGGTTCCCTGCCCTAACAGTAAATATTTGATTTGTAATTGATAGTAGGTCGGGTACAAGAATATTCATTATATAGTTATATGTCGGGTTGAAGGGATGGACAGAAGAATAGACAGACGGCGTCAACTTAATATCCACCTACCTTAGGGATTGGTCCGGGTGAGTGGTTAGCCCTACGAACAGACGGACAATACAATTTATATCCTTTTAAGTGTGTGCGGGTAGAATGGAGTGTAAATAGACAGCAACATGACTGTTTAGGCTAGAGATAATTTATATTAACGGTCATGACGCGTTGCGTGATGAACTTTCTTCTTTTCTTCTTCTTCTCTTCTTCTTCTTCTTCTTCTTCTTCTTCTTCTTCTTTTTCTTCGAGTTTCAGAACTCGGTCTTTATTGACCATTTATGTTCTGTGTGCCCATGCAAAATTTGAGTGAATTTAAAAGATATATATATATATATTACATGACTAAAACAAAAAACAATTTAAACATATCTACATTTCCAGTTCCTCCCTAGTGTGTGAGCACATAAGCCACGGGTATGGTTAACCTTGAACTGAATAGGTCTATTGTTTTTGCTGTTACAGCTGCAGCAGGTCGAGCATTCCATAATAATAAAGTACATGGGTAAGGCCATAATTAATTAATTGCTAGATCATCATCCGCTCCCCGCCCCCCCCCCCCCCGCCCCAAAATGTTCATGCCGCCGCGATTATTTTTATTTTCATAAAAAAAAAAAAAATCTCAAAATAAATAACTTCAAAATAAAAATAAAAAATAAAATCCTCCCGCCCTACCCGTTTTAAGAAAAATTTGGATGATAAGCTAGTAATTAATTTATAATGGCCTTAAAAGAGCATTTGTTTGAATCCTTATATGTAGCTATTAGTCTTGTATTTGTTGTTGTTTTTTTTGTATCAATATATCTGATGGGTAAATGGCAATTAAGTGGTAAACAATTTAAAAGAATGTATTTAGTCTGTGTAGTTGAAGAGTTTGCCAGTTTAGTGTATGTATCGTGGTTGTAACTAAGCTGGTGTTTTGATAGTGATTGGTTACATATCGGATTGCTTATCTTTGTACTTTTTATAATTGGTTTATTTTGTCAAGTTGATCATTGCCGCAATGTTTTAATTTTGGTCTCAAACGGGATTGGTAAGCTCTATTTCTATTATTTGATGATGCTACTTTAAAATTTCGTTTACGGAATCCTAATGTTTGTTTTGCTTTGGAGCATATGGTGTCAATATGTTCGTCCTAGATTCTATAGTTATTCCTTAATATTTAACTGAGTTTACTTTTGTTAAAGGGTGATTTAATTACATGTGTATATGTATCTGATGCAACTGGTTAAGTTTAAACTTATTTATTTTACTTCGATTGTCACAGTGAAACAAGTTCTTACAACTTAGACAAATCACACTTGAAGTCTTCCTTGGTACATGTATAACCAGTGCTAAGCATATGCGGAAAAACGTGTCTTGCTCAAGGACACCAGACATAACCGGATCGAACCCACAGCCCTCCGACCATGGGTTCGGTACTCTAACACGCACTCCAACAATACTGGTTTCATTGGAAGCTCAGTTAATGTTCTATGACCAACTTATAGTCCAATTGAAAGCAAGGTATTTTCAAAAAGTCTTAATTTGAACCATTTAAGGATCAGGTGGGTCAATTTTTTCATAATAAAAATTAGTTTGGTAATTCTTTGATATTCCCTCACTTGTCAATGGTTAAACATGTTTGAACTAATATATAGATAGATTAAACTTAAAACGAATTAACTGGACACGTTTACTCACATCAGTGTAAGCCAAACATTAATGGCCTTGATAAGGAGAGCTGTAAGGCGTTTTATTTACACGTTACTTTCATGTTTGTCCTTGAACTTAATAGGGTTGGTAAATATCAAATCCAGCATGGTAAATAACTATATAAACATCAAATTAATTAGGATGAGGTAATTGACCTTTCAACTGCTAATGATGCAATTTTTTACAAAAAATTACGTTATATAAAATTTAAGTATCAAATAGTGTCATGAAATTATCTTTAGTGCCTAGACAATTCTTGTTGAAAGATGATTACTTCAGACAGACGGAATGGGCCCAGCGACTTAATTCTTCATTTCTTTACATCTAAAAAAGAAAAGTAGTGTCCCACCCAAAGTTACAATCAAGCCCTTTCGTTTGATATCAGAGTCCCCCCCCCCCCGCTCCCCTCCCGCTCCCCCCAAATTTTTGTTTTTATTTTTGAATGGGGTTTAACGCCACTTTCAACACATTTCAGGTTATATATGGCATATCTAGTTTTATTGGTGGAGGAAGACCTCAGAATGAATCTGAGAAGAACCACCGTTCTGGCAAACTTTTATAAAGTTATTTGGAATGAGTGGCACTCGAACCTACAAGCTTGGTGGTGAGAGGTAAGTGATCTTGAGACGGCAACTTAGACCACTCACCCACGGAGAACATCTCCTCCCGCCATCCCCCAAACCCGAATAAAAAAATGAAAACGCCAAATATGTCACGTGATATTTAGACAAGTGCTGTGGCAGTTGCCTATCTCTGTTTATATGTCTCCGCTGGATTTCAAAGACAGAGAATTATCAAACACTTACTGTAATTAATTATTGTTCAAACCTTCTTTTTTATTAACAAAAGAAATCACTCCGACATAACCAAATCCATTCTTGTAATTATAAAATATCAAAAAGCATTTAACTAAGATTCAAGAGGACTTGTTACATGTTATTACGTAATATGAAAAATTACCCCTACTTTTGTACGTTTGATGAGTGGAGCGCATATGTGTGGTGTCCATGAGCACTTATTAGTACTGATTGTACACAGGACGACTCGTCTCAGTTGTAAGAACAACCCAAGTAAAATAAATACGTTTACAACTATTACTTTTGATTCTAAATACAAAACTCTCTTTATAAAGAAATTACATTTGGTCGTCATGTAGAACCAACATTTACTGAAGCCAGTAGTGACCTTAATTTAACTACTTACTTCTTGTTCACACGCCTTTGGTCATATAATGTAGGATTTCGTGGTCAACAAATAGCTGGCAAAGTAGAATATGTTTAATTTTTATCTGCCAATTAAAAGTCTTGGGAAATATCAGGATTGATCGATTGAATATTAGCGTCATTTTATGCCATTGATGGCTAACAGACGATCAGTTAATCTAACCACTGTTTCCTGGGATCCTGAAAGGTAAACCAGTATTCGAGTACACCCCATCTCCGCAAATAACTGATACATGTAACTGTTGCCGGGCGGAGATTCGAACTCACGACCCCTGGATTTATATTCAGATGGTAACCGACTGAGCTAATCGGACCCGGCTCATATGAAGTACCTGCGTAAGTGGGGATGGGGTGTCTTTAATACTCATATATCTGCTCTCAATATTTCTGTAACATTTCAATACGTATCTGAATTTCAACCGATTAGCTTTTTATTCTGTTATACTTTTTTTTTATAGAATCATGCAATTGTAGTGGAGCCAGTTTAAAATCAAAATCATTTCTTAGATTTTAAGTAAAATAATTAAACTCATTTCTCAGATTTTAAGTACAATAATGAAACTCATTTCTCAGATTTTGAGTATGATAATCAGACTCATTTCGGCGTACTTGAAATCTGAGAAATGAGTCTGAATTTCGTACTGATTTCTCAGATTTTACAGTAATCATTTAGTTTTCCAATTTAAAATACAATAATAAACTCATTTCTCAGATTTTAAGTACGATAATCAAACTCATCTTAATTATTCATTTCAAATAATTTAATAACCATGTTTACATTTGAATGGCATAATTGATGTATTTTTAACATTTTGAAGGTATTGTCATGTTTGAATAGTAAATTCAGTAGAAAAAAATGATGCAATGAAATTGGGGTACATGGATACACCTACTCTACTTTCACTTTCAACAGTGTATACACAGAACAGAAAAAAAGAACTCTTGTATGCTACATGGCGCCTACTTTTCTCGTCATAATTATGTTGGTAGTGCAGATGTTGATAAACAATAAAATGTAAGGCTCATTTCTTCCATTGGGTCCTTCAGTGAATGACAAGCAGGCAAACATTTTTATATACTATAGAAAGCAGGACAAGAGTCAATGATGGGCTTACACATGTACCGTTAGCCTCTTACAATATGCATTACCCTGCCGTCCCTCTCCAAAGATTAATTATAAAAGTGATTTTTTAACCTGGAACCATACAGATTTATGAAAACTTTTCTTATAAAGTTACGTTCATATACACTGCTCAATAAAGCATTTGTTTGAGATGCATCCATGGGTTATACCCTTTACCCTTGTTTCTATTATAATGATAAAGTTAAAATGTGTACAGTAGTTTTTATCACAGGTGATCGCAATTTATATACGCTAGTTATGTCCCTTTCCAAAATACCAACAAAATTTAGGGTCTGCCTACACCCGTGAGTAATTTCGTTTCATATTTACAAAGGACATCATATAGATATTGAAGTTTTAAAACAAGATATCGGTTGAATCGATGGATGATTCCCTAACAAGTGATGACTGGGTAGTAGCTACATTGTTTGTAAAGGGAAAGTGGGTGTAAAGGGTAGATAACTTTTGGAAGAGGTTTTTGGTGTTTCGATGGAAGATATTTTTGGTGCTTCAATTAATTCAGAAAGATCAAAACAAGGATATGGTAATGGTCAGAATCAAAGGGTCAAAGACAACATGCACGTCTTCACTTGCTAGTGATGCATCCTAGAAAGTTTCATAAATTTCCGATTAAAAGTTTTACAAAAATAGCGAGGACAAAGATTTGACAATGGATGTAATTAAAGGGCCATAACTCTCTGAAAATACCATCAAACCGAACACAAAAAGACAGTATGCGCATCTCCGCTTGATAGTGATGCTCCCCAGCAAGCTTCATAAAATTCAAAATGTTGTAGAGAAATAGTCTGGACAAACAAAAATGAGCATAAACAAGGATTTGGTAATTGACCATAACTCTGTGACAAATCATTGTACCGTAACAAAAAGACAATATGCAGATCTACACGTGGTAGTGATGCTCCCTAGCATTTTTCATTAAATTCCAATGATGGGTTATAGGCAAGCAGCGACTACATGCTTCTCCAAAAATTTTCGGGAAGCATAAAAAATGGTATTTATAAAAACTACTTTGTATCCCTTAAGGGAACAAAATTTTGGGTATAATTTAATTAAACGATTTTCTTAAGAACTGTTTCATTAAATTATACCCAAATTTTATCTTAGTAGTCAGGAGATTCAGTAGTCCTATGTGTCTGTTCCTCCTAACTTAGCCCAGCAGAGTACTCTTCATAGTTATCTCCCTGTCATCGTGACTCCGGTTGGTGATTGATAAATGAATGAAATTGCATCTTATTGTCATTCATTTCTCATTGCTGATTCAAGTGAAAGGTTATATATTATTTGCGGAAATTGTGCTTGAGAATTGGCTAACATTCATTCCATGATCCCAGTAAAAGGTGATTAGGTTATTTGACTGTGTATTAGCCCTCGATGGCATAAAAGTGACAATAAATATCCAAACAAACAAAGATTCTCTTGAATAAAACACGGCCACATTCCCACTGTCCCGATCACATTCCGGCTGCGGGGAAATGGGAAGTGTGATAATGTTTAGGCATTTAAATTTACTAATCACAATCATATTGTTTTGCCATGTGCATGTATAATAAGAAAATATCGTGAGGGGTGAGGATTTAAAAAAAATGCCTATATTTGTCCGCGATATGTCCGATTATTACAACGTGCTGAAAGTACGAAAATCTATGTTTTAAAAGAAAATATATGTCGTTTGTATTAAGCAAAACTAACAAATCTTGATTGATTTTGTTATTATATTCATTCATATAATAATCTTTGAAACTGTATATTAAATCCATTGTCATTTGAAATAATAAGCACTAAATTGACTGTCAAACTTAGCTGGAATTTGTAAAAGAAAAAAACAAAATCACTATTACACATACCATACTTGCAATTCGCTGTGGCCGGGTCAGCCGGAACCTGGACGAGTTTTAGGATCGCCCCTCAATTTAAACGATACATTCTCTGATACCGTAGGACAGATATTCACCAAATTTGCAGAGAGCAATCGTTGTGAAGCTCTCTTCAGTTTGTTTAAGCCGTGACTCTGTGTTTTCCGAAGCTGCAGTTAGTCAGGATCTTTAATATTCTATATGTAGCATCACCTACAGTTATTCTCTCAGATTTGTCTAAGCCATAATTTTATAGTCAAAATCGACTCCGCCCTAGGGCTTATAAGTTTACGATCATTACATTTTAATTTTCGCAAGAACCTTTAAGCCAAATGACTTTGATTTTTACATAGAAATTCCATGGTAATACAAATAAATCTCATATTTTCATATATCTGAGGAATTATTTTATTAGTTCCCTCTGTTCGTCAATCACACTTTCATGTCATATCTGTATCTCCCACATACATGGACCAATTTTCAAATTGTTACGTTACAGACGAGTTCAACGTAACCTGACGTGTTGCGCGCAAAAAAAGGGACGGCTGCATCAAAGACAAAGGTCACATACAGAAACTTGGCAAATGAAGGTTATGCTTTTTATGGGTCCGGTCCGTAACTTCAAAATTCATGGACCAATTTTCAAATAACATCATAGAAGTGTTCAGCATAACATAACGACCTGTAGGATACACAACCTGGGTGGCTACTTAGCATATGGAGGAAGCGTATTCTATATACTGCTTTTTTAGTCTCCCGATTCAGTCCGTTAAATCGCAATTATCACGAACACGTTGATTGGTCAGTTGCTCCAGAGAATGTTTGAATGACGTCACAATTTAGTAAGCGTTTAATTGCTAGGAATTGCGGAATGGCATAGAATTCATTCCCTGCTTTTCTCGTACGGGGTCAATAGACCTGATTCGGGAGACGTAAAGTTCTGTGATAGACTAGTTTTGCTAGTCGTATTCACCATGATGCTTCCAAATGCAAGGACATATTTTCAAATAACCTCATTCGAGCTCAAATCAATAAGTTTAAATAAAATCAAATTATTTTATGTCCGAGACATTTAGCAATACTATGTACAAATCAATAAAATAAAACCGTGTATTAAATCTAATTCATTTTATTTTTAATTAAATAAGAAAAACTTATGAGGCGCTCCCAAGGGATAGCCCTGTTCCTTGGATCTCTTAAAGTAATGGCCATTGTTCCTAGATCCCCAAAAGTATTTTCTATAGTTCCCGAAAATTTACCCCAGATGTTTTAAAGTAGACCTGTGAGCCTTGGATCCCTAAAGTAATGGACAATGTTCCCCAGATCCCTAAAAATAATTGGCCATGTTTCCCAGACCTCCGAATCCCCTTGGAGGGCCTCACCTTTTCTTTGGAAAATATGATAAAACACAAATCAAGTACATTGTTTATGTACGTGTAATGTGAAACTGCATCTTTTGTAGGTCACGTGTATGCTATTTGTGACTGTAGTGGCGCATCTGGAGTGGGCACGTGTCCAGAGTGC
The DNA here is from genome assembly GCA_029582155.1 of Panopea generosa. Taxonomy (NCBI): domain Eukaryota; kingdom Metazoa; phylum Mollusca; class Bivalvia; order Adapedonta; family Hiatellidae; genus Panopea; species Panopea generosa. Next base: position 26,252,726 of record CM055907.1, read on the forward strand.
AAGGCTGCTATTAGTGGAACCGGTCGTCGCTTGATTGCGGACAATGCGGTCGCACAGTACATGGACGGTGCACAGCACGCTGTCTTGTCTGAACAAACAAATCTAGAGAATAACGGTGTAATTAGTCCATTTCCCTACTCGAATTATCCGCCTCCGGAGGAACAATATTTCTCATGATAGTATACCCCACACCCTGAAAATTTACCCCTACCCCTATCTAACTCGCCACTGATAAATGTTTACGACTGGTCACAGAAAAAATAGCAAGCACGTATTATATGTAATAGTCAGTTTTCATTAAGTAAACATTTAACAATTAAGAAACCCAAAGGGAGCGACCGCATCACAACAATAAATCGTGTCATTAGTTTTCAGTTTTTAGCTCTGCTGGCCATAGGCCAGAAGGGCTTGTGTCATGATAAGTTGTCCGTCGTTCGTCGTCCTTTTTCTTGTAGACGCGATAGCACCTTCATTTTTCCACTGAATGTGACCCAAACTTGCTAAGCAGTTCTATAACCACAAGATCTCGGATGAGTTCTTGAACCAGCGTGATTTGTCGACAAATGCCCACGCTACAGGGTTTATAAGCTTATTTTAAGGAAAATTTATCAAAAAAAAAGCACTTTCTCTAAAAGTTCAAAGCCTGGACTTTGGATATTTTACATGTAGTATTGCACGGAGTTCCCCAAAAACATTTTTTTTGAAGTCGGGTCCCTACAGTCAAATTTGAGGCCACCACAAGGGTCACTGTTTTACATAGAGTTGCAAAGGGCAAATGTTGCAGACGGGATAGCACCTTTATTTTCCATTGAATCTTAAGCAAACCTGCACAGCAGTTAAATAACTACAATAACTCAAATAAGTACTTGAACCAGCGATATTTGACCACAAATGCTTCTGCCACGGGCATATAAGCACATTTTAAGGGAAATTTTAAAACAACATTTTCTCTGAATGTTTACGGTTAGACCTTAGATATTTTAAATGTAACATTGCATTGAGGTTCCCTAAAATGATTGTTGAGGTCGGGTCCATAGGGTCAAATTTGGGGCCGCCACAGTGGTCACTGTTTTACATTAGGTTATATAGGGGAAATGTTGTAGACGCAATAACACCATAATTTTTCATTGAATCTTAACTAAACTTGCATAGCAGCTATGTAACCACAAGATCATGGACGAGTTCTTTAACCAGCGTGATTCGACCGCATATACCCCTGCCACAGGGTTTACAATCACATTTTAAGAGAAATTTAAAAAATATATATTTTCTTAACTTTCACAGCCTGGACATTTGATATTTTACATGGAGCATTGCATGGTGATCTCCTTAAAGATTTGTTGAAGGGGAACTTACAAAAAAAAAATTCTCTGAAATGTTCATCTGTCCATATTTTTTTGCAAGTAGAGCGATTCAGGCTCTCTTGGGCATCTTGTTATCTATTCAAAGTCGAAAATACTCGACCAATTCCGTCATCCTTCAGTATTTGAAAAATCGGCGATCCGAATGATCAAGGACATGCTTATTTGTGTCGGTTTCGATGTAAGATCGAAATATATAAATATATTTAATCTTATGAACACGGAAAGTCGTAATCGGATACTTTTAATTGTTATATTAAAATAATTAATTATTTAATCGTACATTTAATGACTCTTAAGAATTGGTTGAGTCACAGTTAGGGTTCTTTGAACATAATGTAATACCTTATAAAGTGAATATTCAGTAGTCCTATTTGAAATTTGATTGGCCAATATGTTTTGTTTAAGAAAAATCCTTTATATCAAAATCAATCATGGATTGAAATACTTGTACTTTCCAATTAAAGTCGTTTATCAAAGACCGCCATTAAACAGAACAATAAATGTTGAACATATTTGGTTTTGAAATGGTTCAATTGAAATCGGAAACTGAATGAATAGCCAATCAAAATCGTCTATATGGAATTGATCTTCCTAGAGGTGGCTCGCATTTAAGTTTTGTTTTGAGATCTAGTGTAGTGGGCACCAGAACTATTTAGAAAGGAGAGAGTATTTTGCTAAGACCATTGATTCGTTCAAAAAGTTTTATATTATGTCTAGTAAATATCTCGTGAATACTCAAGTCGTATCTTACACCGAAACAAAGTTCCTTTTTATTCTATCTAATTTTTATCAAGCAATTATAACTTGAAATATATTAGGCCATATTGAATATCTTGTTTGTGTTGTTGTTTATTTAACAATGTTATTATTCAGTTAATGTTTAATTGAAAAACTAAAAGATAAAGTTCGAGTCATATGTGTTAATTATCATTGTCATTAATAACACATATTACTATTGGTGTCCTCATTATATTAAACAGAACGTTTGTATATAAAATCTTCGTGAAATGAAAATAAAAAAAAACTTGTCAATATTGAAATTGTCTTTTCATTTTTTTTATTCATTCTTAAACCATTTAATATGCCAAGCGATGTATAGAACAAGGAAATACTTAGTACAAATTCGGCCGAGAATAAAAATCATTTTTATTTAGCGAAAATCCTATAAAGATTTTGATTGGTTGATCAAACAGTCGGACTACCTTGGATATTTCCATAGTATTTCAAAAAGAGTATCGTTTGAATGTATATTTCTATAGTCATTATTTTTATATTATTAGATATTTTCTATGACAAAGACCTTGAACAAGATAACTGCCATGACTTCCGTCTGAATAAATACTTTTAGATTTCATTATAACATAACCATTGCAGAAGTGTGTTTGTTTTAGCCAATCAGATCTTACTTCCAGATCCAAACGTCTGCACAACTTGCCAAGATGTTTGTCTTTTAAAAACGCAAAGCGTCGCATATGATCAAGACTAAGTACTAGTATGTACATACGGCATTTTCAACACAGTCAATGTTGCAAACGGCGTGTTACTGGCGGAGCAAGTCTGAGCAACACTGCTATCCATGCAATCAAACTTTCTCACAAAAAAAATTAAACCAATGCTTGTATTGATCCAATGCGTCATTTTCTTTTTTCCTGGAAGATAAACGTCTTGACAAGTTGTACAGAAGAAACGTTTGAACCTGGAGGTAAGACAGATTTGATTGGTTGCAACGGACACAGCACTGCAACGGTTATGTTTTAATACAATTTAAAATATTTATTCTTACCGAAGTCATTGCATTTATCTTGTACAAGATAATTGTCAGCAAATAGAAAATATCTAACAATAAATATGAATATAGAAATAAACATCTAGGTGTAACCCCACCATTGATTTTTGTTCTTTATTCTATAGTAAATAATAAAAATTTGAAGGCTTGTCATTCATAGAAAATCCCAAATGAAAGAAGTGAAACCTACATTTTACTGTGTGTCAACCTCTGCACTATCAAAATATGATGAGAAAAGTAAGGGTCATGTGTCATATAAGAGATTTTTTTCTGCTCAGCGTGTACACTGGTGACAAAGTGAAAGTAGACTTCCGAAATCATGAATTCATACTTCAATTTCCAAGCATCAATTTTTTTTTCTAAATTCACAATTCAAACATGACAATGCTATCAAAATGTTCAAAATACATCAATAATGCCATTCAAATAAAAAAATGAGCATTAAATAAGGAAAATGCATTTTTAAAGAAGAAGAACTGAGGATTATTTATAACCGCCATTATGCGACTACCCTACGGAAGCACTTCCTTTTTGCAATGGTGGTATTATGCCTCTAAACGATAGTCTTTTGAAATACTATGGTACGTGTATTATCCGAAGTAGTTCGATTGTTTGAATCAACCAATCAAAAACTTGATCAGATTACCGTTACGTTTTTGTTCACGGACGAACCTTTCAAGGCGTTTGTCTTTGAGAAAAGGAAATGTCGCAGATGATCAACACTAGATCACCCACCTCCACACGAATCCCCACTCCCTCCCCACCCCACCAACAACTTCAGGCTCAACGATGTGAGTATTCTTGATCATCTGCGATGCTTGCTTTTAGCTTTAGAAAGATTTCTGTTTATGAAATGATAAATGCAGTTAAGTCATTAAAAAGAAATAAGTCTGCACGTTCTGATTGTTTGATTAATGAATATTCCGTAGAAAGCATTGACAATTTAGCCTTTCATCTGTGTGGTATTTGTAATGCAATTCTAGATAGCGGCTTTTTCACTGATAAATGAACGGAATGAGACATAATACCATAACATAAGAAAGGGGATGAATGTGATGTAAATAATTATAGAGGAATCTAATAAGTTGTTTACCAAAAATTTCCCCCTCTATTCTAAACAAACGGATTGTATCATACTGTGAAAAGAATAACATGGTTTCGGATTCTCAGTTTCGATTTAGGAAAGGAAAATCAACTACTGATGCTTTGTTGGTGTTATACACTATTGTAAAAAAAATATTTGAATCGAAACAAAAGGGTTTATTATGTTTTTGTATATTTTTAAAAGGCATTTGATAGTATTCATCGAAACGAATTATGGTTGAAATTATATCAGATAGGTATAAGTATATTGGTGGGAACATTTTAAAAACTATTAGAGATATGTATAATAACGTTAATTCTTACGTGCAGACTTGCAACAGTTGATTTTTTTAATATGCAGTAGGGTTACATGTACAAGGGAAGATAATGTCGCCAATAATGTTTTCACTGTATCTTGAAGAATTGGAGAAATTTTTACAGGATAGTGTTTTGTCTAGTTTGAAGATAGATGATATTGTATTAATACTTTTACTTTTTGCTGATGATATGGTTATTCTTGGTGACTCACTAGAAAACTAACAGAACAGCAATAATTTGTTAAATGCATACTGTTTAAAGTGGGGTCTAGTAGTTAATGCACAAAAACTAAAGTTATGGTGTTTCGAAAGCATGGAAGAATATTGCCAAACGAAAGTTTTACTTATAAAAGAAATCAGTTGGACGTTGTAAGTTATTTTAATTACTCAGAGACAGTGTTAAACTATACAGGAATGTTTGCTCTTAATCAAGAATATCTAGTGGGTAAAGCTTTATAGGCATTGAATGTTCTGTTAATTAAATGTTAACAGATTAAAGTAAAGCCGAAAATGTTTGCAAATTGTCTGATGCCTATGTAGGTTCGATTTTAGGATATGCTTCTGAAATTTGGGGATATAGTAAATCAAAAGAAATTGAACGTATCCACTTAAAATTCTGCAAGTCTATTCTTTATCTTAGAACTAACACTACAGCTGTTGGTGTTTATGGAGAATTAGCTAGAAACGTGTAAAAAAAGTAAAGCCTTATCAAACATATAAGTCCTTGCAAAGGTTTTAAATATTCATATAGGCATATTTTCCTTAACCAATATGTTAGCTTTGCTCTTTTATTTTCCACGAGCGTCTCCAATTCAAGGTTATAAAACTGAATACAACGAAGGAAAAAAATGCCATGACAACAATTCTCAGCGTACATCATCTCTGCAGTTATTGGATAAAAGCATAAAATTGCATTTCAGGGAATTGATTCAATAACTCAACATTCATTCGATAATCATTTTATTTGTAAAAATCGTTGAATATAAAACAGTTAAAATAAAGTATATTGATAAACAAAAACTTGATAAAAACCTTAATGATACAACTAGGTAAAGCTTAATAATACAACTAGTCGTAAAGCTTAATTATACAACTAGTCATAAAGCTTAATAATACAACTAGTCGTAAAGCTTAATTATACAACTAGTCATAACAAAATCAGAATCAAATGGTGTTCATGAGTCATTGGCTTAGCTACCTTAACGTACAACGTCCGAGCTTGCACACCTTTTTATATTTTTGCATCATTATATCTCCTGGAAATGTCCCCAGAACGCAGGAAATGCATGCTAAAATATATGCCAAGACCCAATCCTATTTCGGCAAAATTTCTTAAATCAATATGTTAGCTTTGCTCTTTTATTTTCCATGAGCGTCTCCCATTCAAGGTTATAAAATTGAAATTCAACGAAGCAAAAAAATGCCATGACAACAATTCTCAGTGTACATCATCTCTGCAGTTATTGGATAATAGCATAAAAGTGCTTTTTATTTGATTCAATTATTCAACATTCATTCGATATTCATTTTATTTGAAAAAACGTTGAATATAATACAGTTAAAATTAAGTATATTGATTAATAAAAACTTGCTCTAAAGCTCAATAATACAACTAGTCGTAAAAAGCACAAACAAAATTGAGTTCATGAGTGACATTGGCAAACACAATGACGGAACTAAACCACAAATAGCAACAAAATTGCATTAATGATACAACTAATAATAGAATAACAAAAGCTTTGGAATGGATGAAACATAAATGTCAAGTTAGTTACAATGTAAAGCAAGTAATTAAGTGACAACCACACTTAATGTAGCACAAGTATTTAATTGACAAACACACTTAATATAATACAAATAATTAAATGACAAACACACTTACTGTAGTACAAATAATTAAATGACAAACACACTTAATGTAATACAAATTATCAAATGACAAACACACTTAATATAATACAAATAATTAAATGGCAAACACACTGAATGTAATACAAATAATTAGTTGACAAACACACCTAATGTAGCACAAGTATTTAATTGACAAACACACTTATTATAATACAAATAATTAAATGACAAACACACTTAATGTAACACAAGTAGTTAATTGACAAACACACTTACTTTGTAGTAAAATCCCAAGTTGATAAATATAATAACATGAATGAATCACATGTAATAAACTGGCAAATATATATACACGTTTAATGACTCCTTTACCAAAAGTATAGAAAATGATTGTTTTTTTCTTAATTAGGTCACTGGATAAGTTTTGCGTAGTTTCCACATTTTTGTTATTTAATAACTTATTGAGACTTATCCAGATTAAGTTTACGTCTGGTATTCATACGTCAGCTGAACTACCACCCACTGCATATTGTGTCAGATTTGTTTTAGACATACTTCAAATTTGTATGAAGACATACTTAAAATTTCATTTTACAAAACCTAAGTGTTAAATAACTGGTACATTATCCAGATATAAATCGAATGTTCGACGCATTACTGTCCTATCTACATGTTAATAAATAAGGAAAATAGACCAGTGTTGTGGACTATCGAAATGTAACTTACACATGTTTCTATTATCCACATAAAGTAAGCATTGATTTACCTAAATATGTTATATAAACGTCGACTTTTTCAGATATTGCGCAGACAGCAATCTGTTTATCTATTCCACATACGTTAATTTGAAAGCTGGTTTTATTAAACTTTGCAGCTGATCTACGTATCAAATTGGCAAATAGCAGTTGATTATGAACATTTTGAAACATTAAAATACAAATGCTATTTTCTTAGTCTATCCCAGAGCCTGGTATCTCCGGAATCAGGTATATTAACCCCCAATGAGAACGTAGGGAGTTCTATGCCTGTCCAATAATTCATAGCAATTGAAGGCTTACTAAACTGACGTCATTCAAACATTCCGTTGAAGCAACTGACCAATCATCGTGCTCAAATTTAGCTGTCCAAACATTGTTAGTGAACGGACCAAATCGGGAGAGCTGGGTCCGTACCACAGACTAAATGATATTTTCTTGGATTGTTTTCTATCGTACCGGCATTTGGAATTTTATGTCACAAATGAAAAGATATTTGTAACAAGGAATGTCCTTCAAGCTTATACGAGAAAGGACTTGCAGTAAACGGTCTGAATGAATATATAAAAGCCGATTTCATATTGACAGCATGTAGATATTTATGTTTAAAAATGGTGATAAGTGGAAATTTATGGCCGTGTGTGTACATTTGAGGTCAAATGTCAAAATAAAGACGGTAAAGGCCTATGTATGTTATTGAGACAGGCATTGTCGGATAATCTGAGAAGCACTTTGTACTCGAAACTAATTAGATCATTAAAAAAAATTCACGCAATACACAAAAATATAAGAGAAACAAACCAAAATAATTTTAATAACATCAGTTTGGTAAAAAAGACAAAAGAAGAGATAGAAATCGAAAAGATATGGCACAAAAGGTAAGGTTATCAAGATGATTCTACACGTAGTCAAGACATATATTCACCAAGTGCTGCAATTATCTAAGTCAGCTTATACTATATACAAAGATAAACATACGATTATGAAAATATATCGGTGTCCTTAACCCTTTACTTCATATAGACGCCTTTTGAACACCTCTAATATAGACGCATTTTGGACACCTCTAATATAGACGCCTTTGGACACCTCTAATATATACCTCTAATATAGACGCCTTTGGACACCTCTAATATAGACGCCTTTAGACACCTCTAATATAGACGCCATTTGACACCTCTAATAAAGAAGGCTTTTGAATTATTGGGTGAATAATGCTTATATTAACTGACAGAGTGGAAAACAGTGCAGGAAGTGTTCAGATTGCTCGTTACGAGCAATATGAACTCTTCCTGCACTGTTTTCAAAGGCCTTCTGTGATTGGTGCGGGAAAACGCGTATCTATGGAATAAAGGGTTATACTATATACAAAGATAGAATACAATTATGAAAATATATCAGTGTCCTTAAACCAAATTGAACAGCTTGAAATACATTCCAGCACTGAATTAGTAAAGTATATCATAGATATCCATTGAAGCTATATATAATATCATACAATTATATCATTAAATCAGCCTGTTTCTGAAATATTGCAATGTTTCATCTTTAACGTAGGTCTGTCACAGGCCCTATTCCGCAGGAACTAACACATAGAGTACCTTCTTTTTCACACAGGAGTGTTCAGGAACAATTTAAATTCATTTAAGACTATGGTCCCAACGATGTATATATTGTATTTTCAAACATTGTTTAATGAAAGACCTATTTTTTTTGAAAATAGGAATTAATGCAAAGTTATAATTATAATAGTTTGTTATCGCTGTTCAAATTAAGATTACACACACTATATGTGTACACTTTGTATTTGTCTTAGTAACAATTCTGTACGGCGAATGTATGCCATTACAATTGATTTCACTTTAGTTCATTTCATAAGAATTATGGTCTTATGTTTAAGCACTCCATTTATATTAATGTCTTGTAACTGCTCTTTATCATTAAACGTTGAAATACTCAATTAAATGCTTTTTTATTTAATATTGCTTTTGTCTTTTTCTGTATTACAGTTCGCAGTGTCAGGCAATTCGCAAAGACCTTTGCATGTTTCTGTTGGCATAAAATGCAATCCAAGAGGACAGCTCGTTTCCACTGGGTCAGTCGTACATCTTACATACTTGGTACAGTAGTATGGGTGCGCTAAGAGGCACCCAATACTGCTAGTGCCTTCACAGAACGTTTCTAAAAAGGAAAGAGAACCAAACGAATTATAGTTCTATTCATACTACTCTGAAGATAAAATCAGTTTTATCTAGCATGAGAAGTAGCATTACAGGTACAGAGCCATTACAACATCATAAACATAACAAAGACACAGCCATTACGACATCATAAACATTACAGGGACACAGCCATTACGACATCATAAACATAACAAAGACACAGCCATTACGACATCATAAACATAACAGGGACACAGCCATGACAACATCATAAACATAACAAAGACACAGCCATTACGACATCATAAACATAACAGGGACACAGCCATTACAACATCATAAACATAACAGGGACACAGCCATTACAACATCATAAACATAACAATGACACGGCCATTACGACATCGTAAGCATAACAAAGACACAGCCATTACGACATCATAAACATAACAGGGACACAGACATTACAACATCATAAACATAACAGGGACACAGCCATGACAACATCATAAACATAACAGGGACACGGCCATTACGGCATCATCAACATAACAGGGACACAGCCATTACGACATCATCCAACATAACAGGGACACAGCCATAACGACATCAACAACATAACAGGGACACAGCCATCAACCTAACAAAAACACGGCCATTACGACATCATAAACATAACAGGGACACAGACATTACAACATCATAAACATAACAGGGACACAGCCATGACAACATCATAAACATAACAGGGACACAGCCATTACAACATCATAAATATAACAAAGACACAGCCATTACATCATCAACATAACAATGACACGGCCATTACGGCATCATCAACATAACAGGGGCACAGCCATTACGACATCATCAACATAACAGGGACACAGCCATTACGACATCATCAATATAACAGGGACACAGCCATCAACTTAACAAAAACACGGCCATTACGACATCATCAACATAACAATAACACGGCCATTACGACATCATCAACAAAACAAAGACACAGCCATTACGACATCATCAACATAACAGGGACACAGCCATTACAACAACATAAACATAACAAGGACACAGCCAATACGACATCATCAACATAACAAGGACAGCCATTACGACATAATAAACATAACAAGGACACAGCTATTACGACATTATCAACATAACAAAGACACAGCCATTACGACATCATCAACATAACAATGACACGGCCATTACGACATCATCAACATAACAGGGACACAGCCATTACGACATCATCAACATAACAGGGACACAGCCATTACGACATCATCAACATAACGGGGACACAGCCATTACGACATCATCAACCTAACAATGAAACGGCCATTACGACATCATCAACATAACAATGACACGGTCATTACGACATCATCAACATAACAGGACACAGCCATTATGACATCATCAACATATTAGGGACACAACCATTACAACAGCATAAACATAACAAGGACACAGCCATTACCACATCATCAACAAAACAAAGACACAGCCATTACGACATCATAAGCATAACAGGGACAGAGCCATTGCAACATCATAAACATAACAGGGACACAGCCATGACAACATCATTAACATAACAATAACACGGCCATTACGACATCATCAACATAACAAAGACACAGCCATTACGACATCATCAACATAACAGGGACACAGCCATTACAACAACATAAACATAACAAGGACACAGCCAATACGACATCATCAAAATAACAAGGACACAGCCATTACGACATAATAAACATAACAAGGACACAGCCATTACGACATCATCAACATAACAAAGACACAGCCATTACGACATCATCAACATAACAATGACACGACCATTACGACATCATCAACTAAACAGGGACACAGCCATTACGACATCATAAACATAACAAAGACACAGCCATTACGACATCATAAACATTACAGGGACACAGCCATTACGACATCATAAACATAACAGGGACACAGCCATTACAACATCATAAACATAACAGGGACACAGCCATTACAACATCATAAACATAACAATGACACGGCCATTACGACATCTTAAGCATAACAAAGACACAGCCATTACGACATCATAAACATAACAGGGACACAGACATTACAACATCATAAACATAACAGGGACACAGCCATGACAACATCATAAACATAACAGGGACACGGCCATTACGGCATCATCAACATAACAGGGACACAGCCATTACGACATCATCAACATAACAGGGACACAGCCATAACGACATCATCAACATAACAGGGACACAGCCATCAACCTAACAAAAACACGGCCATTACGACATCATAAAAATAACAGGGACACAGACATTACAACATCATAAACATAACAAGGACACAGCCATGACAACATCATAAACATAACAGGGACACAGCCATTACAACATCATAAATATAACAAAGACACAGCCATTACATCATCAACATAACAATGACACGGCCATTACGGCATCATCAACATAACAGGGACACAGCCATTACGACATCATCAACATAACAGGGACACAGCCATTACGACATCATCAATATAACAGGGACACAGCCATCAACCTAACAAAAACAAAAACACAGCCATTACGACATCATCAACATAACAATAACACGGCCATTACGACATCATCAACAAAACAAAGACACAGCCATAACGACATCATCAACATAACAGGGACACAGCCATTACAACAACATAAACATAACAAGGACACAGCCAATACGACATCATCAACATAACAAGGACAGCCATTACGACATAATCATAATCATAACAAGGATACAGGCATTACGACATCATAAACATAACAAGGAAACAGCCATTACGACATCATAAACATAACAGGGACACAGCCATTACGACATCATAAACATAACAAGGAAACAGCCATTACGACATCATAAACATAACAGGGACACAGCCATTACGACATCATAAACATAACAAGGATACAGCCATTACGACATCATCAACATACTAAGGATACAGCCATTATAACATTATAAACATAACAGAGACACAGCCATTACGACATCATAATCATTACAAGGACACAGCCATTACGACATCAAAAACAAAACAAGGATACAGCCATTACAACATCACTAACATAACAGGGACACAGCCATTATGACATCATAAACATAACAAGGATACAGGCATTACGACATCATAAACATAACAAGGAAACAGCCATTACGACATCATAAACATAGCAGGGACACAGCCATTACGACATCATAAACATAACACAGATACAGCCATTACGACGTCATCAACATAACAAGGAAACAGCCATTATAACATTATAAACATAACGGAAACACAGCCATTACGACATCATAAACATAACAGGGACACAGCTATTACAACATCATTAACATAACAGGGACACAGCCATTACGACATCATAAACATAACAAAGGCACAGCTATTACGACATCATAAACATAACAGGGACACAGTCATTAAGACATCATAAACATAACAGAAACACATCCATTACAACATCATTAACATAACATGGACACAGCCATCACGACATCATAAACATAACATGGACACAGCCATCACGACACCTTAAACATAACAGGGACACAACCATTACAGCATCATTAACATAACAGGGACACAGCCATTACAGCATCATTAACATAACAAGGACACAGCCATCACGACATCATAAACATAACAGAGACACAGCCATTACGACATCATAAACATAACAAGGAAACAGCCATTACGACATCATAAACATAACAAAGACCCAGCCATTACAACATCATTAACATAACAGGGACACAGCCATTACAGCATCATTATCATAACAGAGACACAGCCATCACGATATCATAAACATAACAGGGACACAGCCATTACGACATCATAAACATAACAAGGATACAGCCATTACGACATCATCAACATAACAAGGATACAGCCATTATAACATTATAAACATAACAGAGACACAGCCATTACGACATCATAATCATTACAAGGACACAGCCATTACGACATCAAAAACATAACAAGGATACAGCCATTACAACATCACTAACATAACAAGGACACAGCCATTATGACGTCATAAACATAACAAGGATACAGGCATTACGACATCATAAACATAACAAGGAAACAGCCATTACGACATCATAAACATAACAGGTACACAGCCATTACGACATCATAAACATAACACGGATACAGCCATTACGACATCATCAACATAACAAGGATACAGCCATCACGACATCATAAACATAACAGGGACACAGCCATCACGACATCATAAACATAACAGGGACACAGCCATTACGACATCATAAACATAACAAGGAAACAGCCATTACGACATCATAAACATAACAAAGACCCAGCCATTACAACATCATTAACATAACAGGGACACAGCCATTACAGCATCATTATCATAACAGGGACACAGCAATCACGACATCATAAACATAACAGGGACACAGCCATTACGACATCATAAACATAACAAGGATACAGCCATTACGACATCATCAACATAACAAGGATACAGCCATTATAACGTTATAAACATAACAGAGACACAGCCATTACGACATCATAATCATTACAAGGACACCGCCATTACGACATCAAAAACATAACAAGGATACAGCCATTACAACATCACTAACATAACAGGGACACAGCCATTATGACGTCATAAACATAACAAGGATACAGGCATTACGACATCATAAACATAACAAGGAAACAGCCATTACGACATCATAAACATAACAGGGACGCAGCCATTACAACATCATAAACATAACAGGGACACAGCCATTACGACATAATACACATAACCAAAATGTAGAACTATCAAAAAAATTATATCTACATAAGTGGCAATAGGGATCTTAGAATGGTTAGTAATAGGCTCTGGTAGCGTTTTGGTATATACTGTAGTCCATACATTGGAAACCTTCCCAAACAATTTTCAATTAAGACAGAATGCAGTGGTATCGTTCACGTTCAGTTGATCGAAGTGGTTGAAAAAGTAAATATAACAAAAGAAATCGATGCCGTATATAGTAATTATTTTCTGGGAGTATCTGTTCTCTGCAGAACATTGAGAAAGTTATAAAGGAATGTCTAATCTGAGGAGAGATGTATTTTTATACAATCAGATGTAAACGATTACAAAAGTCACGCGGAATGGCTACCTTGACTGATAATAGAAGTTTTGTTATATGCTCGTTACGTCCTATTCGAAACTTTTCAATTTAGGATCGTGCGAAGAACACCGAAGGTGAAAATGGTAAAAAATGTAAATTTTTTACCATATATGTAAAATCTATCCAATAATTAGAAAATTAAAAATGGGAAAATGACGATGGTCACATCTATCATAAAACACGTCACAAATGTGAAACTGTTTTTAGTCGTGTAAATGAAAACAAGTTTACCTGGTATTGGTTTCGTATAGAGGTCGCTAGAATTATATTGTTTGCCGTCATCGTCAAGATATGTGCACTTGAAGTGTTTATTGTCTGCAATCGCTTTCAAATGGACGGACCTAATTTGAAGCTGGCGTTTGATGTAATATCCGTCTGGTGTTAGCGTTTTATTATTTTGAAAATTGTCTTTTATTTCCTGTAATATCGTAATAAATGGCTGGATTATCAGAATTAGAGAAAAACAAACATCTTAAATTGCCCTAAGACTACTCTTTATCCGGTATTGTAACAAGTGAACGGGGGAAATCGTTAGAAAATGCTTTCAATGGCAATGACTGAATGTGTAGCCTGAAATACTTCAGTCATTCGTGTAATGTAGTTTACCTGTTCCTTATTCCATCAATTTCGGCAATTTTTTTATGACTGAAGAAAAATAATAGTCTCTACAATTGACGCAGCTCTCCAAATCGGGTCCGTTACATAGCAACAGAATTTGAGCAAGTTTGAGCTCATTAGTTTGGTCAGATTTTTTTGGGAAAGTCGTATAATGTCATTATTTTTTAAGCGTTAATGGCTATAAATTGTGGGACAGGAATGGAGTTTTCCTGCTCTTGCATTGGTAGGAAATATATCTGATTAAGGATAGACTAAGACAAATATATTCC
Source organism: Panopea generosa (assembly GCA_029582155.1). Lineage (NCBI taxonomy): Eukaryota > Metazoa > Mollusca > Bivalvia > Adapedonta > Hiatellidae > Panopea > Panopea generosa. The sequence goes on from CM055907.1 coordinate 26,268,196, forward strand.
CCTTTCCTCCCATAATTCTTCTTTGCACATGCTGTTAGAGGTCAAAGTTATGACATATAATGCCAAATAAGAACCACAATAGCAAAAACATAATCAATATTGATTCGTACAAAACGTATAATACAAAAAAAGCTACAGGAGTCACCGTTACAGAACAATGACAAAAAATCCATTGGATGGCTGTGACATGGTCTAAAGGTGCACACCAAAACATTACAAACTTGAACGGTTAAATATATGAAAAACAGAAAAAACGATGATATACGCAAATGAACCCGATGACGTTGCAGATGTCAGAGTACATGTGTACAGTGTCTCCATCCGTATAAGACAAGACGGTGATCACTTCAAGTATACAGTGACTACCTCCGTATAAGACAAGACGGAGATAAGAAAAAGCATACAGTGTACCCATCCGTATAAGACAAGAAGGAGGTAAGAAAAAGCATACAGTGTACCCATCCGTATAAGACAAGAAAGAGGTAAGTACATGTAGACGGTGTCTCTGTAACAAAATAGTTAGGTTGTTGTGGCCTTATTTAGTAGTGTCAGCTAGTACGTGTTCATTGTAAGGATATAAGCTATATTAAGGTCAGGTAGCGTGGAATTGTTAAAACGTATTGATAGATCTTTATGAGCAACGTTTTTAAGATATTTTTACATTTTCATTCTTTCATTAACGAATAAATCATTTTGAAGTTTAGTTCATCAAATTCCATTTAAGTATTAAGAAAGTTAGAATAATTAAACGGGTTTATTTGTCATAAAACTAATTTAGGTTTGCATTGGCCTAATAGCGTAAAATCTGCATCGTACGACTTTCAAGGGTTTGTTTCATGATTTACACGAAATTCACTAAGGTATGTGGATGATTTTGCTATAAATGCTGACTCTGTTATGATAACAATGTTCAGTTAGCAGAATCATCTTTAGGTGTGGTTGTGACGAAAAAGATCGAGTTTGTTACTGTACCAGTAAATAACGGCATATGGGTATGTGAATTTTATATTATGTTATATTTAAATGTCTGATATATATTTTTTTGACATAATCAGATCTTAGTAAAGTTGTATAAATTGTTCATATCCAAGCCGATGGTAATGTATGTAATTTAATACACATCCACGGTATTGAGAAGCGTTTTGTTAGAATATAGGCCGAGGAATCTGAGAACGTATTTTGAGCTGTTGATATTGTGTTTACGATGAAGTATTGAGATTCACCATGTTAGAATTGATTGATATGTGTAATTAAATTTTGTTCATGCTTATTCTAATATTCACGAAGTGAATAGATACAGAATTGGTCTGTAATTGTTAATATTATGATGAGAAGTTATGTAGAGATATAACTGCTATGTTGAGATTGTCGGAGGGTATATGAGATGTTGTTTAAACTGCCATGAAACTGCAGATAGTAAGAGTTGAATGAAATGTTATCATATATTGGTAAATCTATCATGAAACTGTAAGATGGTAAAAATTAAATGAACAGTTATAATATGTTGATAAATCTAGCATGCAACTATAAGATGGTTAGAAATGAATGCAATGTTATCACATATTGATAAAAATACCATGAAGTTGATAGACGCCATGTCATTACATCTTTGAGTAACTAGTAAATCTAAGTTTATATATATATATATATATATATATATTGTAGCCGTTTTTAGACGTAAGCGTGTAATGTGTCCGCTACGTTAACAACGTATAGACGTGACGGGAAGTCAGTTGGTGGAAGTACAGTCGTAGGACAGCAACCCACATATTCGTCATATGGACGACTTGACGTTCCTGACATCGGATTACGATTGAAAGTCGGTACGGGGCGACGTAAAGCCATATACTCAGTATAGAGTTCTAGGGGAGAAAACCCAGTTATATAGCTACCGCCGCAAGGGACGAGTGATGCTAAATCTACGATATCCGGACGCGGAAAGTATCCAGTGCATTTTTATAAACATTCGAATGATAGAAACAGTTTAGATCGCGATGTAGGTTACGTACGTGTAAGAAATAGAACTGTGTGTAAATAAGAGTGTTAATACCACCAAAATACTTTTTTTAAACTAGCTGTGTTTTTTTTAATTGAGTAATTATCTTTAATTTGTATATATTGTATACTTGTATATTCGTAATTTTATTCATGTAAAATTGTAAATTTTACATTGTGTAAGATTGTATTCTACCCTTATGAGTTGTCGGCCCTTGGTCATTTTGCTACACTCCATCCGTATAAGACAAGACGGAGATACGTACAATTACAAGTAGACGGTGTCTCCATCCGTATAAGACAATACGGAGGTAATAACAAGTAGACAGTGTCTCCATCCGTATAAGACAATACGGAGGTAATTACAAGAAGATAGTGTCTCCATCCGTATAAGACAAGACGGAGTTACGTACAAGTGTACAGTGTCTCCATCCGTATATAAGACAAGACGGAGGTAAGTACAAGTAGACAGTGTCTCCATCCGTATAGGACAAGACTGAGATAAGTACATGTATACAGTGTCTCCATCCGTATAAGACAAGACGGAGGTAAGTTCAAGTAGACAGTCTCCATCCGTATAATACAAGGAGGTTAGTAGAAGTGTACAATGTCTCCATTCGTATAAGACAAGACGGAGATACGAACAAATGTACAGTGTATCCATCCGTATAGGACAAGACGGAGATACATATAAGTGCACAGTGTCTCCATCCGCATAAGACAATACGGGGATAAGTACAAGTAGACAGTGTCTCTATCCGTATAAGAAAAGACGGAGATAAATACCAGCGTACAGTGTCTCCATTAGTTTACATTTCATGTTCAGTTTAATGGCGTTGTTAACTTACTTCAAAAACTTTACTGTCCGCATCTTTGGTATATACTTTCAGTGTTGCGTGCTTTGAACATCCCACTTTTGCTGTACATTGGATTTCTCCATCTTTACCCATAACTAAGCCGTCTCGTCCATCGTGATCGACAGTTATTTCAGGAATTTTCTGTTCGCCTGAAAATATTTTGTGATAAAAAATTCAGTTAAATCTTTAGAGTGAGCACTAAAATGGACCTGCCAAAGTCGTTGGATGAGCCTTAATTGATTAATCACTGAAACGACAATCCTACGTTTTATGTATGAAAACAATTAAACTACCATTTGTAATTACCTTTTTTAACAATGCAATTATCCAGATTTATTTACATCTCTGTAAAACATAAACTATATAATGGTATTCTGTTAAAATGTTTGATATACCGTCGTCGCTCTGTTTGGTATCAAACACTGGTTGCTCATATGGCGTTTTGCATATTATATATTTAACACACACTATTTTGGCGTTTTCTTACAACATGCAAGATTCAGGTCCGATATTTTTTTAAAAATATATACTCAGTCAGAAATCGTCCACAGATTCGAGATCGTATACAACACCCAATCAGTCAGCAGTCGTCCACAGACTAGGGAGGGATCGTATACATTATTCAACCAGACAGCAGTCGTCCACAGGCTAGGCATAGTGTACATCACCCAACCTGTCATCAGTCGTCCACAGTCTAGAGATCGTATATATCACCCAATCAGTCAGTAGTCGTCCACAGATTAGGAATCGTATACATCACCCTATGTGTCAGCAGTCGTCCACAGATTAGAGATCGTATACATCACCCAATCAGTCAGCAGTCGTTCACAGGCTAGGGATAGTATACATCACCCAATCAGTCAGCAGTCGTTCACAGGCTAGGGATAGTATACATCACCCAATCAGTCAGCAGTCGTTCACAGACTAGGAATAGTATACATCACCCAATTAGTCAGCAGTCGTCCACAGACAGGAGATCGTATACATCACCCAATCAGTCAGCAGTCGTCCACAGACAAGATATCGTATACATCACCCAATCAGTCAGCAGTCGTCCACAGACTAGGGGTCGTATTCATCACTCAACCAGTCAGCAGTCATCCACAGACTAGGGATCGTATACATCACTAAATCAGTCAGCAGTCGTCCACAGACTAGGGATCGTATACATAACTCATATCAGTCAACAGTCGTCCACAGACTAGGGATCGTATACATCACTCAACCAGTCAGCAGTCGTCCACAGACTAGGGATCGTTTACATCACTAAATCAGTCAGCAGTCGTCCACAGACTAGGGATCGTATACATAACTCATATCAGTCAGCAGTCGCCCACAGACTAGGGATCGTATACATCACTCAACCAGTCAGCAGTCGTCCACAGACTAGGGATCGTATACATCACTCAACCAGTCAGCAGTCGTCCACAGACTAGGGATCGTATACATCACTCAACCAGTCAGCAGTCGCCCACAGACTAGGGATCGTATACATCACGCAGACAGCCAGCAGTCGTCCACAGACTAGGGGTCGTATTCATTACTCCACCAGTCAGCAGTCATCCACAGACTAGGGATCGTATACATCACTTAGGCAGCAAGCAGTCGTCCACAGACAAGGGGTCGTATTCATTCTTCCACCAGTCAGCAGTCATCCACAGACTAGGGATCGTATACATCACTCAGACAGCCAGCAGTCGTCCACAGACTAGGGGTCGTATTCATTACTCCACCAGTCAGCAGTCGTCCACAGACTAGGGGTCGTATTCATTACTCCACCAGTCAGCAGTCGTCCACAGACTAGGGGTCATATTCATTACTCGACCAGTCAGCAGTTGCCCACAGACTAGGGGTCGTATACATCACTCAACCATTCAGCAGTCGTCCACAGACTAGGGGTCGTATACATCACTCAACCAGCCAACAGTCGTCCACAGACTAGGGATCGTATACATCACTCAACCAGCCAGCAGTCATCCAAAAACTAGGGAAAGTATACATCACTTAGACAGCCAGCAGTCGTCCACACACTAGGGATCGTATACATCACTCAGACAGCCAGCAGTCATTCACAGAATAGGGATTGTATACATCACTCAACCAGTTAGCTGTCGTCCACAAGCTAAGGATCGTGTACATCACTAAGACAGCCAGCAGTCGCCCACAGACTAGGGATCGTAAACATCACTCAGACAGCCAGCAGTCGTCCACATACTAGGGATCGTATACATCACTCAACCAGCCATCAGTCGTCCACAGACTAGGGGTCGTTTACATCACTCAATCCGCCAACAGTCGTCCACAGACTAGGGATCGTATACATCACTCAATCAGTCAGCAGTCGTCCACATACTAGGGATCGTATACATCACTCAGACAGCCAGCAGTCGCCCACAGATTAGGGATACTATACATCACTCAGACAGCCAGCAGTCGTCCACAGACTAGGGGTCGTATACATCACTCAACCAGCCAGCTGTCGTCCACAGACTAGGGATTGTATACATAACTCAGACAGCCAGCAGTCATCCACAGATTAGGGATCGTATACATCACTTAACCAGTCAGCAGTCGTTCACAGACTAGGGATCGTATACATCACTCAATCAGTCAGCAGTTGTCCACAGACTATGAATCGTATACATCACTCAGACAGCCAGCAATCGTCTACAGACTAGGGACCGTATACATCATTCAATCAGTCAGCAGTCGCCCACAGACTAGGGATCGTATTCATCACTAAAACAGCCAACATTCGTCCACAGATTAGGGGTCGTATACATCATTCAACCAGTCAGCAGTCGTCCACAGACTAGGGATTGTATACATCACTCAACCAGTCAGCAGTCGTCCACAGACTAGGGATCGTATACATCACTCAATCCGCCAACAGTCGTCCACAGACTAGGGATCGTATACATCACTCAACCAGTCAGCAGTCGTCCACAGACTAGGGATTGTATACATCACTCAACCAGTCAGCAGTCGTCCACAGACCAGGGATTGTATCCTTCACTCAGACAGCCAGCAGTCATCCACAGATTAGGGATCGTATACATCACTCAACCAGTCAGCAGTCGTCCACAGACTAGGGATTTACACATCACTCAATCAGTCAGCAGTCGTCCACAGACTAGGGGTCGTAAACATCACTCAACCAGTCAGCAGTAGCCCACATACTAGGGATCGTATACATCACTCAGACAGCCAGCAGTCGTCCACATACTAGGGATCGTGTACATCACACAATCAGTCAGCAGTCGCCCACATAATAGGGATCGTATACATCACTCAGACAGCCAGCAGTCGTCCACAAACTAGGAATCGTATACATCACTCAATCAGTCAGCAGTCGTTCACAGACTAGGACTCGTATACATCACTCAATCAGTCAGCAGTTGTCCACAGACTATGAATCGTATACATCACTCAGACAGCCAGCAATCGTCTACAGACTAGGGACCGTATACATCATTCAATCAGTCAGCAGTCGCCCACAGACTAGGGATCGTATTCATCACTAAAACAGCCAGCAGTCGTCCACAGACTAAGGATCGTATTCATCACTCACCAATTCAGCAGTCATCCACAAATTAGGGATCGTATACGTAACTCAGTCAGCAAGCTGTCGTCCACAGACTAGGAATCGTATCCATCACTCAATCAGTCAGCAGTCGCCCACAGACAAGGGATCGCATACATCACTCAATCAGTCAGCAGTCGTTCACAGACTAGAGATCGTATACATCACTCAATCAGTCAGCAGTCGTTCACATACTAGGGATCGTATCCATCACTCAGTCAGTCAGCAGTCGTTCACAGACTAGGGATCGTATACATCACTCAACAAGTAGCAGTCATCCACAGACTAAGGATTGTATGCATCACTTAATCAGTCGGCAGTTGTTCACAGATTAGGGACCGTATACATCACTCAACAAGTCAGCAGTCGTTCACAGACTAGAGATCGTATACATCACTCAATCAATCAGCAGTCGTCCACAGACTAGGGATCGCATACATCACTCAATCAGTCAGCAGTCGTCCACAGACTAGTGATCGCATACATCACTCAATCAGTCAGCAGTCGTCCACAGACTAGGGATCGCATACATCACTCAATCAGTCAGCAGTCGTTCACAGACTAGAGATCGTATACATCACTCAATCAGTCAGCAGTCGTTCACAGACTAGGGATCGTATATATCACTCAATCAGTCAGCAGTCGTTCACAGACTAGGGATCGTATACATCACTCAATCAGTCAGCAGTCGTCCACAGACTAGGGATCGCATACATCACTCAATCAGTCAGCAGTCGTTCACAGACTAGAGATCGTATACATCACTCAATCAGTTAGCAGTCTTTCACAGACTAGGGATCGTAAACATCACTCAGTCAGTCAGCAGTCTTTCACAGACTAGGGATCGTTTACATCACTCAGTCAGTCAGCAGTCTTTCACAGACTAGGGATCGTATCCATCACTCAGTCAGTCAGAAGTCTTTCACAGACTAGGGATCGTATACATCACTCAGTCAGTCAGCAGTTGTTCACAGACTAGGGATCGTATCCATCACTCAGTCAGTCAGTAGTCGTCCACAGACTAGGGATCGTATCCATCACTCAGTAAGTCAGCAGTCGTTCACGGACTAGGGATCGTATCCATCACTCAATCAGTCGGCAGTCTTTCACAGACGAGGGATCGTATACATCACTCAGCCAGCAGCCGTTCACAGACTAGGGACCGTATCCATCACTCAATCAGTCAGCAGTCGTTCACAGAGTAGGTTTCGTATTGATCACTTGCGAAATACCTAACAGTTAGAACAGTTAAACGAAATTGCCAAAGCACATGCTACTCATCAAGAGAATTTGAAGCTTCCCCCACCCCATTCCTCCCTCGGCAAAGCTAGACATTGGTCCCTTTTTTACCCGTTAATTCATTTCAGCTACTGAATATAAAGAGTGTGTGGGTACATTCTTCTGCTGGTATAAAGAGTGCGTTGATCTATTCTTCTACTGGTATAAAGAGTGTGTGGATATATTCTTATATTGGTATAAAGAGTGTGAGAATACATTCATAATATAATGGTATAAAGCGTGTGTGGATATATTCTTATATTGGTATAAAGAGTTTGTGAATATATTCTTATATTGTTATAAAAAAGAGTGAGAATATATTCTTATACTGGTATAAATATTGTGTGGATATATTCTTATATTTGTGTAAAGAGAGTGAATATATTCTTATATTGTTATCAAAAGTGTGTAAATATATTCTGATATTGGTAAAATGAGTGTGTGGATATATTCTTATATTTGTGAAAAGGGTGTGTGGATATATTCCCATATTGATATAAAGAGTGAGAAGATATATTTGTATATTGGTACAGAGAGTGTGGATATATTCTTATAATGGTAGAGATAGTTTGTGGAAATATTCTAATATTTTTATAAAAAGTGTGTGAATATATTCTCATATTGGTATAAAGAGTGTGTAGATATATTCTTATATTGGTGAAAAGAGCATGTGGATTATATTCTTATATTGTTATCAAAAATGTTTGAATATATTCTGATATTGTTCAAAAGAGTGTGTGGATATATTCTTATATTGGTGAAAAGTGTGCGTGGATATATTCCTCTATTGGTATAAAGAGTGTAAAGATATATTCGTATATTGGTTTAAAGCGTGTGGATATATTCTTATATTGGTGAAAAGTGTGCGTGGATATATTCCTATATTGGTATAAAGAGTGTAAAGATATATTCGTATATTGGTTTAAAGAGTGTAAAGATATATTCGTATATTGGTTTAAAGCGTGTGGATATATTCTTATATTGGTATAAAGAGTGTGTGGACATATTCTTATATTGGTGAAAAGGGTATGTGGATATACTCCTATATTGGTATAAAGAATGTGAAGATATATTCGATTATTGGTATAGAGAGTGTGTGGATATAGTCTTATATTGGTAGAGAGAGTGTGTGGATATATTCTTATATTGGTATAAATAGTGTGAGGATATATTCCTATATTGGTAAAAAGAGTTTAAGGATATATTCCTATATTGGTATAAAGAATGTGTGGATATATTCCTATACTGGTATAAAGTGTGTGTGGATATATTCCTATACTGGTATAAAGAGTGTGTGGATATATTCCTATACTGGTATAAAGAGTTTGAGGATATATTCCTATATTGGAATAAAGAGTGTGTGGATATATTCCTATATTGGTATAAGGAGTATATGGATATCTTCTTATATTGGAATAAAGAGCGTGTGGATATATTCTTATATTGGTATAAAGAGTGTGTGGATATATTCTTACATGGGAATAAAGAGTTTGTGTATATATTCTTATATTGGAATAAAGAGTGTGTGGTTATATTCCTATATTGGTATAAAGAGTGTGTGGATATATTCCTTTATTGGAATAAAGAGTGTGTGGATATATTCCTATAATGGTTTAAAAAGTGTATGGATATATTCCTATATTGGTATAAAGAGTGTGAGGATATATTCCTATATTTGTACAAAGAGTGTGTGGATATATTCCTATATTGGTACAAAGAGTGTGAGGATATATTCCTATATTTGTACAAAGAATGTGAGGATATATTCCTATATTGGTACAAAGAGTGTGAGGCTATATTCCTATATTGGTACAAAGAGTGTGTGGATATATTTCTATATTGATACAAAGAGTTTGTGGATATATTCTTATATTGGTATAAAGAGTTTGAGAATATATTCCTATATTGGTATAAAGAATGCATGGATTCTTATATTGGTATAAAGAGTGTGAGGATATATTCCTATATTGATAGAAAGAGTTTGTGGATATATTCTTATATCGGTATAAAGAGTTTGAGAATATATTCCTATATTGGTATAAAGAATGCATGGATTCTTATATTGGTATAAAGAGTGTGAGGATATATTCCTATATTGGTATAAAGAGTGTGTGGATATATTCTCATATTGGTATAAAGAGTGTGAGGATATATTCCTATATTGGTATAAAGAATGTGAGGATATTCTCATATTGGTATAATGAGTGTGAGGATATATTCTTATATTCGTATACAGAGTGTGAGGATATATTCTTATATTCGTATAAAGAGTGTGTGGATATATTCCTAAATTGGTATAAAGAATGTGTGGATATATTCCTGTATTGGTATAAAGAGTGTGAGGATATATTCCTATATTGGTATAATGAGTGTCAGGATATATTTTATATTGGTATAAAGAGTGTGAGGATATATTCTTATATTATTATAAAGAGTATGTGGATATATTCCTATATTGCTATAAAAAGTATGAGGATATATTCTTAAACTGTATATATTCCTATATTGGTATAAAGAGTGTGTGGATATACTCATATATTGGTATAAAGAATGTGAGGATATATTCCTATATTGGAATAAAGAGTGTGTGGATATATTCTTATATTGGTATAAACAGTGTGTGGATATATTCCTATATTGGTATAAACAGTGTGTGGATATAGTCCTATATTGGTATTAAGAGTGTGAGAATATATTCTTATATTGGTATAAATAGCATGTGGATATATTCTTATATTGGTATAAAGAGTATGAATATATATTCCTTTATTGGTAAAAAGAATGTGAGGATATATTTTTATATTGGTATAAATAGTGTGAGGATATATTCTTTATTGGTATAATGAGTGTGAGGATATATTCTTATATTGGTATAAAGAGTGTGAGGATATATTCCTATATTGGTATAAAGAGTGTGAGGATATATTCTTATATTGGTATTAAGAGTGTGAGGATATATTCCTATAAAGGTATAAAGAATGTGAGGATATATACTTATATTGGTATAAAGAGTGTGAATATATATTTTTTATTGGTATAATGAGTGTGAGGATATATTCTTATATTGGTATAAAGAGCGCGTGGATATATTCTTATATTGGTTTAAAGAGCGTGGTATAAAGAGCGTGTGGATATATTCCTATATTTTTATAAAAAATATGTGGATATATTCTTATATTGGTATAAAGAGTGTAAGAATATATTCTTATATTGGTATAAAGAGTGTGAGAATATATATTCCTATATTGGTATAAAGAGTGTGAGGATATATTCTTATATTGGTATTAAGAGTGTGAGGATATATTCTTATATTCGTATAAAGAGTTGGTGGATATATTCCTAAATTGGTATAAAGAGTGTGTGGATATATTCCTGTATTGGTATAAAGAGTGTGAGGATATATTCCTATATTGGTATAAAGAGTGTGAGGATATATTTTTATATTGGTATACAGAGTGTGTGGATATATTCCTAAATTGGTATAAAGAGTGTGTGAATATATTCATAAATTGTTATAAAGAGTTTGTGGATATATTCTTATATTGGTATAAAGAGTGTGAGAATATATTCCTATATTGGTATAAAGAATGTGAGGATATATTATTATATTAGTATAAAGAGTGTGAGGATATATTCCTATATTGGTATAAAGAATGTGAGGATATATTATTATATTGGTATAAAGAGTCTGTGGATATATTATTATATTGGTTTAAAGAGTGTGAGGATATATTCTTTATTGGTATAATGAGTGTGAGGATATATTCTTATATTGGTAAAAAGAGTGTGAGGGTATATTCCTATATTGGTATTTAGAGAGTGAGGATATATTCCTATATTGGTATAAAGAATGTGAGGATATATTCTTATATTGGATATATTTCTAAATTGGTATAATGAGTTCGAGGATATATTCCTATATTGGAATAAAGAGTGTGTGGATATATTCCTATATTGGTATAAAGAATGTGAGGATATATTGTTATATTTGATATATTCCTAAATTGGTATAATGAGTGTGAGGATATATTCCTATATTGGAATAAAGGGTGTGAGGATATATTCTTATATTCGTATACATAGTATGTGGATATATTCCTAAATTGGTATAAAGAGTGTGTGAATATATTCCTAAATTGTTATAAAGAGTGTGTGGATATATTCCTATATTGGTATAAAGAGTGTGAGGATATATTACTATATTGGTATAAAGAGTGTGAGGATATATTCCTATATTGGTATTAAGAGTGTGAGGATATATTCCTATATTGGTTTAAAGAGTATGAGGATATATTCTCATATTGGTATTAAGAGTGTGAGGACATATTCTCATATTGGTATAATGAGTGTGAGGACATATTCTCATATTGGTTAAAAAAGTGTGAGGACATATTCCTATATTGGTATAAAGAATGTGAGGACATATTCCTATATTGGTATTCCTATATTGGTTTAAAAAATGTGAGGACATATTCCTATATTCGTATAAAGAGTGTTAGGATATTTTCTTATATTGGTATAAAGAGTGTGAAGATATATTCTCATATTGGTATAAAGAATGTGAGGATATATTCCTATATTGGTATAAAAGGTTTGTGGATATATTCCTATATTGCTACTAAGAGTTTGAGGATAAATTCTTATATTGGATATATTCCTATATTGGTATAATGAGTGTGAGGATATATTCCTTTATTGGAAGAAAGAGTGTGTGGATATATTCCTATATTGGTATAAACAGTGTGTGGATATATTCCTACATTAGTATAAACAGTGTGTTGATATACTACTTTATTGGTATAAAGAGTGTGAGAATATATTCCTATATTGGTATAAAGAGTGTGAGAATATATTCTTATATTGGTATAAAGAGCGCGTGGATATATTCTTATATTGGTTTAAAGAGCGTGGTATAAAGAGCGTGTGGATATATTCCTATATTTTTATAAAAAATATGTGGATATATTCTTATATTTGTATAAAGAGTGTAAGAATATATTCTTATATTGGTATAAAGAGTGTGAGAATATATGTTCCTATATTGGTATAAAGAGTGTGAGGATATATTCTTATATTGGTATTAAGAGTGTGAGGATATATTCTTATATTCGTATAAAGAGTGTGTGGATATATTCCTAAATTGGTATAAAGAGTGTGTGGATATATTCCTGTATTGGTATAAAGAGTGTGAGGATATATTCCTATATTGGTATAAAGAGTGTGAGGATATATTTTTATATTGGTATACAGAGTGTGTGGATATATTCCTAAATTGGTATAAAGAGTGTGTGAATATATTCATAAATTGTTATAAAGAGTTTGTGGATATATTCTTATATTGGTATAAAGAGTGTGAGGATATATTCCTATATTGATATAAAGAGTGTGAGTATATATTCCTATATTGGTTTAAAGAGTGGTAGGATATATTATCATATTGGTATAAAGAGTGTGAGGATATATTCCTATATTGGTATAATGAGTGTGAGGATATATTCCTATATTGGTATAATGAGTGTGTGGATATATTCCTATATTGGTATAAAGAGTATGAGGATATATTTCTATATTGGTATAAAAAATGTGTGAGGATATATTCTCATATTGTTAAAAAGAATGTGAGGATATATTCTCATATTGGTATAAAGAGTGTGAGGATATATTCCTATATTGGTATAAAGAGTATGTGGATATATTCCTATATTGCTACAAAGAGTGTTTGGATATATTCCTATATTGGTATAAAGAGTGTGAGGATATATTCTTATATTGGTATAAAGAGTATAAGGATATATTCCGATATTGGTATAATGAGTGTGAAGATATATTCCTATATTGGTATTAAGAGTGTGAGGATATATTCCTATATTGGTATAATGAGTTTGTGGATATATTCCTATATTGGTATAAAGAGTGTGAGGATATATTCCTATATTGGTATAAAGAGTATGTGGATATATTCCTATATTGCTACAAAGAGTGTGTGGATATATTCCTATATTGGTATAAAGAGTTTGAGGATATATTCTTATATTGGTATAAAGAGTATAAGGATATATTCCTATATTGGTATAATGAGTGTGAAGATATATTCCTATATTGGTATTAAGAGTGTGAGGATATATTCCTATATTGGTATAATGAGTTTGTGGATATATTCCTATATTGGTATAAAGAATGTGAGGATATATTTCTATATTGGTATAAAAAATGTTTGAGGATATATTCTCATATTGGTATAAAGAATGTGAGATATATTCTCATATTGGTATAAAGAGTGTAAGGATATATTCATATATTGGTATAAAGAGTATGTGGATATATTTCTATATTGCTACAAAGAGTTGGTCGATATATTCCTATATTGCTACAAAGAGTTTGTGGATATATTCCTATATTGATACAAAGAGTTTGAGGATATATTCTTATATTGATATAAAGAGTATGTGGATATATTCCTATATTGCTACAAAGAGTGTGAGGATATATTCCTATATTGGTATAATGAGTTTGTGGATATATTCCTATATTGGTATAAAGAGTGTGAGGATATATTCCTATATTGGTATAAAGAGTATGTGGATATATTCCTATATTGCTACAAAGAGTGTGTGGATATATTCCTATATTGGTATAAAGAGTTTGAGGATATATTCTTATATTGGTATAAAGAGTATAAGGATATATTCCTATATTGGTATAATGAGTGTGAAGATATATTCCTATATTGGTATTAAGAGTGTGAGGATATATTCCTATATTGGTATAATGAGTTTGTGGATATATTCCTATATTGGTATAAAGAATGTGAGGATATATTTCTATATTGGTATAAAAAATGTTTGAGGATATATTCTCATATTGGTATAAAGAATGTGAGATATATTCTCATATTGGTATAAAGAGTGTAAGGATATATTCATATATTGGTATAAAGAGTATGTGGATATATTTCTATATTGCTACAAAGAGTTGGTCGATATATTCCTATATTGCTACAAAGAGTTTGTGGATATATTCCTATATTGATACAAAGAGTTTGAGGATATATTCTTATATTGATATAAAGAGTATGTGGATATATTCCTATATTGCTACAAAGAGTTTGTGGATATATTCCTTTATTGATACAAAGAGTTTGAGGATATATTCTTATATTGATATAAAGAGTTTGAGGATATATTCTTATATTGATATAAAGATTTTGAGGATATATTCCTATATTGGTATAGAGAGTGTGAGGATATATTCGTAGATTGGTATAAATGTTTACTTACTTTCCACCTTTAAAATGGTTTCATAAGTCGTGTTGCCAATGGTTATAGTATACATGCCATCGTCGGTGCACAACATTTGAGTAAACTCCAGACTGACGCTAGTTTGTTCTGTATCTCTGACTTTGCTTACTTTCAATGTGATTCTATTAGATATTGGCGATATACCATTTTCTTTCTGTAATGTAAACATTGCATTGTATTTATACGTGTATTGAAAGGTATTTTTCTTTAATTTAGCTCTAAAAGATGTGGACATATCAAATCGTACACAATACAAGGTAATAATTAGAAAACCGCACGTACCAAGACATCACTGATGCTGACATTGGAAACAATGGTCTTATTCCCAAACCCTATATGTATCTGTGAACTCTCCTGCGCATCGTCCTTGACTTTGCAAACTATTTTGTCTCGCAAACCAATATTTGCCAATACCTCGCATGGACAAATTGACATCCCGGCTGAAAAAATACAATGTAATATTAAACACAATTTGTTTAGTTATATATGTACTGATTTAAAGATTAGTTTTATTTATATGTTAGTAATTTCACCGATAAAAGCAAGAGGTTTCATTTTAAACTTATTTGTTTTGCTTCGATTGTAATACAAGTTCTTAAAACTTAGGAAAATCACGTTCGAAGTCGTCCTGGGTATAATCAGTACCAAGCATATGCAGAAAATGTGTCATGTTCAAGGACACCCCACATAGCCGTGGCGGTGGATCGAACCCACGGCCCTTCTATCGTGTATTCGGTGCTCTACCACTTGACCACGCGCTCCAAAAGTATAGTATTAAACATTATTAGAGAGTAAACTTTAGTTTGTTCTGTATCTCTGACTGTGCATATGCCCATCTTTTTGCTTATTTTTTTTTTTGCTGGGTTAAGGTTGCCCATCCCAGGGGACCTAAAAAACCTCGTAACTACCTGTAATTTGCACTATCCGGGTCTAGAAAGCTTTTAAAGACCTTAACTCAGGAGCCAAAAACATCACTTTTTTTAAAAGTCCGAACATTTTAGTTACATGTAATCCTGGGTTTAGGTATCCAAAAGACCCTATAGCCCTATATAGGACCCCCTGGTCAAACCCCTAAACCCAGCAACACATCAAGAATATTCCCCTTCTATTAAATTAAAATGATGATAGTGTCCCTACGACACTTATAAGGGTAACTGTACGTCGTCCGTCAGACCACACTTATCTTCAAATGACATCTCTGAATCCAGTTGGTGGAAGTTAATGAAACATGGCGTTGATGTTCTTTGAATGATCCTGTACCAAAGTTATTCAAAGAATTCTGTTTCATGCGGAACTTTTGTTACCATAGCAACGGAAAAGATAATCTTTAAAAAAAGTCTCAGAAACTGCCAGTCCGATTTCAAAATAATTTCATAGACATATTCCTTGGGAAGATCCTCTACCAAGATAGTTCAAATTATTCCGATTTGTTGAAGAACATGGCTGCCAGAGAACGTGGTCACTTTCCCCTAAATTTGTATAGTGAGAATTTTAACAATCTTCTTGTCAGAAACTGCTGGCCCGAGTTAAAAATAATTTATCAAAAATGTTTCTTGGATTCCTTTGAATATTGAAATATTATGATATTTCATACCAGGAGGCATGATCACTTTTCCTAAATATCATGACAAAACGCTTGTGTGTGCAGGCGCTTTTTGTCCGTTTGACGCATTTTGTCCGCAGAAAAAATAGAAACACGTCAAATTTTATCAACATGTCGCCTTTTGTCTGCAGAAAATTAAGGACAATGAATATTTCTGTGCGCATCGAGACAAAAGTCGATGTATTTCTATATTTATGTAGATAAAGAGAGTTGCGAACAAAAAGCTCCAAGCAGACAAAAACGTCACAGGCGTGTAAATAGCCGACATCTATTTACACATTATTGCACACACAGGTTTTTCTTAACTGATTTTTACTTAATACTGGTGAAATTTCATAGAGAATATAAATATGAGTAAATCAAAACGTTGTTGGTTGAAGGAAAGGCGTAGTTTTGGATCTAGAGCGACTTTTATGTGTGATAAAAAAAACAAACAAACAAGGGATGTTAAGAACGTCTAAACAATTGACGATAACCATGATAATGATGAAAACAATGACGATGATGATGAAAACAATGATTATGATGACTTATGGTTCCCCCCCCCCCCCCTCCCCCCCTTGTCAGACCGTCACACAAATAGGGATCCTGTGATAACTTTAGAAGTACTAGATATTTTTTCATGAAACTTGGAAATGGATAGATGGCAATATAAAGAATATGCACGTGCTTTTATTTTGTTTTGTTGCTATGGCAACAATTAGTCTAAAAATATGACAAAATTCACAGAGAGAAGTGGGATCCTGCAATAACTTTAAAAGTATATGATATTTTTTGAAACTTGGAACATAGATAGATGGCAAAATGGAGAATACGCATTGCTTCATATTGTTGCTATGGCAACAAATGTGGTTACTATGGCAACAAATGGTCCAAAAATATGACAAAAATAGTGAATCCTGCGATACCTTAAAAAGGACAAGAGTTTTTTTTTATGAAACTTAAGAAATATATAGAAGACAATATGGAAAACATGCACGTTATTTTATTTTCTTCATTCGTCTGTTTGCCTATCCGTCAGTCAAACATGTTGGATTCTGCCATAACTTTAAAAGTACAAGATATTTTTCATGATACCTGGAACATAGATAGAAAGCAATATGAAGAATATGCACATCATTTTATTTTGTCTGTTCGTCTGCCTGTTCGTCCATCTGTAATTCCATCCATCAGTCACAAAAGATAGATCCTGTGTTAACTTTAAAAATACAAGAGATATTTTCACGTAATCTAGTTTATAGATGGTTAGTTATTTGGAGAATATACAGGTCCTTCAATTTAATTTCACTATAAAAAAATTGGTTCCTATGGCAGCAAATATGACAAATACCCCCTTCGTTAGGGGACTTTTATTGTTTGCAATAGTCTTGTTCAACAGTATTTCAGTCCTGGTAACCTAACCAGTATTCCTGGATTCTGTACCAGTACTAACCTGTTCTCTGCAAGTTACTGCCAACTTCTCCACTTGAATCTGCCGTGGTGGACGAGAGGCCTTAGACACAATGTCTTCAACCCAATTGTCGCGGAAAGCATGCGCCTTGAATTCACGATCCCGAAGTCTGTAGACATACACTCTCCCTATTGTGCTAATCAGACGGGCTTGTTTCTTGTTTTGCTCGAAGAACAGCCTGAGCTGATCTACATGACTACATTTTCACATACCATATCTGCATGCTACAACCAACAGTTCAATGTAGCTGGGTTTAAATCCTTGACTTGCAATCGAGTGAAAGTTTTTGGTAAATTGAGGACCTTAACAAACACATTCCGCTTGGTCATATGAATCAACAGAGAGCAAGCCTAAGTATAGTTTACTCCTGTTATCATTAGCAGAGCTCAAGGTCATCAATTGGTATCACCCTAAATATGTCGTCAGCTGTCAACAACTTATTCAAATGAAATTTCTGGGCAGAAAACCCACCATGCCAGCCTTTGATCACATTCTAAAAAGTCCTTCCTAACGCACCCCGCCCATTCTCAGTTGCACTCTATTTCAAATTTAGGACCCACCTTTCAAAGTGATATGCTACCGCATATATACCCACTATATTTACAGCCTGTAATCTTTTACCCCACTCCACACATTCACCATCATAAATCCTATAATGTTCTAGAAACTATACAAATACAGTCAACTTGTCTTAAGCAGTCAGTCAAGAGAAGGAGCAAAAGTGGCCTTTAAAGACAGGTTGTTGCTTAATACAGGTTAATTTACTCATAAAGCATAGAAATGGGAAATAGAAAATATGGTTGCTTAAGACAGGTGGCTGCTTAATAGAGGTGACCACTTACACAGGTTTAACTGTACTTTCCATTAATCCATTATGAGAGGTTTTCTGCGGACGTGAGAGACTGACATTTTTATGACCCCACAAAATTTCTATGAATTCTGAGACATGTGTTCTCTCCTTGTGTGTTGTTGGACAAGTCTCCACCATGTTTGCTACTTGAGTCCCCACAGGGCATTTTTCTCTTTTGCTAAACGACCCCACAAAAGTGTCTGAAAACTGAGAGACACTTTCTCTCTTTCAGCGTTGTTGGACGAAGTCCCCATACAGTTTTTTTTGTATTTCTCCCTTTGTCATTCATTTTTTATAATTTATGATGGAAAGAGTGACATTATTGGAACCTAAAGAACAAGAAAACAATCGATTCTCTTCTGTATGAATATTGGTTCACTGTGTCCCCAGAAAGTTGGTCTTAAACTGATCCGTAACTGTGGGACAGAATACCAGAGGGAGAGAGAGAGAGAGAGAGAGAGAGAGAGAGAGAGAGAGAGAGAGAGAGAGAGAGTGTGTGTGTGTGTGTGTGTGTGTGTGTGAGAGAGAGAGAGAGAGAGAGAGAGAGAGAGAGAGAGAGAGAGAGAGTGTGTGTGTGTGAGAGAGAGAGAGAGAGAGAGAGGTCAGAGACAGAGAGACAGAGACAGAAACAGAGAGAGAGAGAGAGAGAGAGAGAGAGAGAGAGAGAGAGAGAAAGAGAGAGAGAGATAGAGAGAGAGAGAGAGAGGTCGGGTTGACATATCAAACAAATTACAACACACTTTTTTACATCACTTGGCACCAACTGTATGCTTTTTCTAGTGAAAAGTCCCAGTTACCTTTACATATAAAAAACATTTCCCTGCCTAAGTACACTTTAAATAAAGTTACATGTAACAATGATAAGAGGTAAAACGCCATTTTCAACACATTGCTGTTGTACGTTATCCGGTGTTATTGGTTGCGTGGTTACATGGATCTGAGTAGAACAATCTTCATTCCGCACGTAACTGGTATACATTTTCTTGTTAATCTTTTTAACAGAGCGTGGTTCGAACCCATAGCTCCAATAGCGGAAGACCCAATACACATTGAGCCGTATAAACTGTATCTAACAGGCACTATTATGTTCACGATGGTTTTAAAGAGGCCTTGCCCGTACATTTATGTCCACGGAATGATCCAGTTGTACCTAATCTGAAAGAAACCCATGTAACTTGAAGAAATTGGTGCGATTTTTTACAACGACACGTGTTACTTTCCAGAAATGAGGGTTTAGAAAGGTAGTCAATAAACAATGGTATTCGTGATTGATTTTAGCGAAACAAATTCCGGATTGTTTCGGAACACACTTCGCTGATAACCGGAAATCCGAGGATTTGTTAATGTCGCTCGGGAATTATCGGATTAAGAATAGTTTTTGTTGTAGCATTTAGAGCTCGCAATTTAATTGACAAAAACACATCACATTCTGACTGTAAAACACGCAGTACAGAAGCGGAAAAAACACAGGTTTCTGAACAAAAAAATAAATAAAATAGCTTTATTTATATAATAGCACTTAAATAATCAGTGTGAAATATTTCATACTTAAAATATCGGACTTACAAGTGATGCCTCTTTTACGCCATTTTCAACACAGTGCACTTTTTATAAGGTATCCAGTGTTTTTAGTAGAGTATAAATGAATCGGAAAATGTACTCGAGCGCGGCTCGAACACACGACCTAAGTGGTGAGATGTTAGTGAACGTGAGACAGTGCCATAGAAAACTGAACCATGTACGACCCATCCAATCATGTGATGAAAAGAAACATTGGCAACCTATATATGGATTGTTAGTGTATATCAAAGTTGTACGTTTATTTATTATTATCTCTTACTACATGCTCAAAACAATGACGTGTGATTCGTAAAATTTGATATTCTTTATTACGAAAAATAAAGATAATATTTTACCTTTGACGGTGACCTCTATGTTCAAAATAACGTGTTTTGAAATGTTGAGGATCAGAACTCCACTGTCACAGTATTTCACGGTTGATATAGATAATGTAAACTCAACCACGGAATTGGCCGTGCGTCTCACAGAAGTTTTGTGGTTTCCGTCATTGTATTCATTCGTTATTTCTTTGTCTATTGGAAGTTTTGTTGCTGTTATATATTCATGCACCTCGTTATTGTTTCCTATTCCAGTTTTCTCCATTACTGCTGATATAAACAGATCGTCAGGAGAAGGGCCGGGGTACTGAATGGAACACGATACAGAGCCGGGTGTACCAGCGGTGAACGCGACACTTCTGGGACAACTCAATGATGTCACTTCGCCGCGGCCGTCTTCAGCTAGATATAGGAAGGGAAAAAACACCAGCATTACTACGAAGTACTCATTGCATTGCACTTGTAATAGCTGGCGATTTTAATGACTTAAAACCAGCTGCAATCAAAATATGTTCAATATAATTTGGATCAATGTATATTCTTCAGTTTTCGATGAAATTTAGGTGAGAATTATTACTGTTTAAAAGTATATGGTCAATACGTTTTAACGAACGCATTAGTATCATATTTTAATTTTATGTTTGAAATTTGAATTTTACAATTTGTATACAGTTAAGTAATTGTGTTTGTATTTTGAAAAGTTTAAAAATGAAAGGTTAGTTACATTCTTTTTATAATACATTTATAAATGCATATCTTATCTTTATACAGTGCTAATTTTCTGTATATGACATTTTCACCGTATCTTCATTGTTTATATTCAGTCAAGCGTCATCATCAATTTACTTCTTAAATTTATATTAACCCTAAAGTGAAACTCATATGAAAGGTTGTCATTGGCCTCCCACCGCTGATTCAAGTAGAAAAGTCATCAGGTACTCGCGTAGATGAGTGTGCTTTAGTATTGGTTAATCTTCCAGTATCCCAGGAAAGAGTGGTTAGGTTAACTGATCGTCTGTTAGCTCTCGATGGCATAGAAATGACGATAAATATTCAATCAAATGAAACAAATCGATATAATCTTGTATGGACATTATATGAGATTCGTATACGTCAGTATGGCTTTGTTATATGATCAAACATGGGATACATATAATCTTGTATGGACATTATATGAGATTCGTATACGTCAGTATGGCTTTGTTATATGATCTAACATGTGATACATATAATCTTTTATGGACATTATACGATATTCGTATACATCAGTATGGCTTTGTTATATGATCTAACATGGGATACATATATTCTTGTATGGACATTATATGAGATTCGTATACGTCAGTATGGCTTTGTTATATGATCTTACATGGGATACATATAATCTTGTATGGACATCATATGAGATTCGTATACGTCAGTATGGCTTTGTTATATGATCTAACATGGGATACATATAATCTTGTATGGACATTATATGAGATTCGTATACGTCAGTATGGCTTTGTTATATGATCTAACATGAGATACATATAATTGTATATGGACATTATATGAGATTCGTATACGTCAGTATGGCTTTGTTATATGATCTAACATGGGATACATATAATCTTGTATGGACATTATACGAGATTCGTATACGTCAGTATGGTTTTGTTATATGATCTAACATGTGATACATATAATCTTGTATGGACATCATATGAGATTCGTATACGTCAGTATGGCTTTGTTATATGATCTAACATGTGATACATATAATTGTATATGGACATTATATGAGATTCGTATACGTCAGTATGGCTTTGTTATATGATCTAACATGTGATACATATAATCTTGTATGGACATCATATGAGATTCGTATACGTCAGTATGGCTTTGTTATATGATCAAACATGGGATACATATAATCTTGTATGGACATTATATGAGATTCGTATACGTCAGTATAGCTTTGTTATATGATCTAACATGTGATACATATAATCTTGTATGGACATCATATGAGATTCGTATACGTCAGTATGGCTTTGTTATATGATCTAACATGGGATACATATAATCTTGTATGGACATTATATGTGATTCGTATACGTCAGTATGGCCTTGTTATATGATCTAACATGTGATAACTATAATCTTGTATGGACATTATATGAGATTCGTATACGTCAGAATGGTTTTGTTATATGATCAAACATGGGATACATATAATCTTGTATGGACATCATATGAGATTCGTATACGTCAGTATGGCTTTGTTATATGATCTAACATGTGATACATATAATCTTGTATGGACATCATATGAGATTCGTATACGTCAGTATGGCTTTGTTATATGATCTAACATGGGATACATATAATCTTGTATGGACATTATATGTGATTTGTATACGTCAGTATGGCCTAGTTATATGATCTAACATGTGATAAATATAATCTTGTATGGACATTATATGAGATTCGTATACGTCAGTATGGTTTTGTTATATGATCTAACATGGGATACATATAATCTTGTATGGACATCATATGAGATTCGTATACGTCAGTATGGCTTTGTTATATGATCTAACATGTGATACATATAATCTTGTATGGACATCATATGAGATTCGTATACGTCAGTATGGCTTTGTTATATGATCTAACATGGGATACATATAATCTTGTATGGACATCATATGAGATTCGTATACGTCAGTATGGCTTTGTTATATGATCTAACATGGGACACATATAATCTTGTATGGACATTATATGAGATTCGTATACGTCATTATGGCTGTGTTATATGATCTAACATGTGATACATATAATCTTGTATGGACATTATACGAGATTCGTATACGTCATTATGGCTTTGTTATATGATCAAACATGGGATACATATAATCTTGTATGGACATCATATGAGATTCGTATACGTCAGTATGGCTTTGTTATATGATCTAACATGGGATACATATAATCTTGTATGGACATCATATGAGATTCGTATACGTCAGTATGGCTTTGTTATATGATCTAACATGGGATACATATAATCTTGTATGGACATTATATGTGATTCGTATACGTCAGTATGGCCTTGTTGTATGATCTAACATGTGATAAATATAATCTTGTATGGACATTATATGAGATTCGTATACGTCAGTATGGCTTTGTTATATGATCAAACATGGGATACATATAATCTAGTATGGACATTATATGAGATTCGTATACGTCAGTATGGCTTTGTTATATGATCTAACATGTGATACATATAATCTTGTATGGACATCATATGAGATTCGTATACGTCAGTATGGCTTTGTTATATGATCTAACATGGGATACATATAATCTTGTATGGACATTATATGTGATTTGTATACGTCAGTATGGCCTTGTTATATGATCTAACATGTAATAAATATAATCTTGTATGGACATTATATGAGATTCGTATACGTCAGTATGGTTTTGTTATATGATCAAACATGGGATACATATAATCTTGTATGGACATCATATGAGATTCGTATACGTCAGTATGGCTTTGTTATATGATCTAACATGTGATACATATAATCTTGTATGGACATCATATGAGATTCGTATACGTCAGTATGGCTTTGTTATATGATCTAACATGGGATACATATAATCTTGTATGGACATTATATGTGATTCGTATACGTCAGTATGGCCTTGTTATATGATCTAACATGTGATAAATATAATCTTGTATCGACATTATATGAGATTCGTATACGTCAGTATGGTTTTGTTATATGATCAAACATGTGATAATTATAATCTTGTATGGACATTATATGAGATTCGTATACGTCAGTATGGCTTTGTTATATGATCTAACATGGGATACATATAATCTTGTATGGACATTATATGTGATTCGTATACGTCAGTATGGCCTTGTTATATGATCTTACATGTGATAAATATAATCTTGTATGGACATTATATGAGATTCGTATACGTCAGTATGGTTTTGTTATATGATCAAACATGGGATACATATAATCTTGTATGGACATCATATGAGATTCGTATACGTCAGTTTGGCTTTGTTATATGATCTAACATGTAATACATATAATCTTGTATGGACATCATATGAGATTCGTATACGTCAGTATGGCTTTGTTATATGATCTAACATGGGATACATATAATCTTGTATGGACATTATATGTGATTCGTATACGTCAGTATGGCCTTGTTATATGATCTAACATGTGATAAATATAATCTTGTATGGACATTATATGAGATTCGTATACGTCAGTATGGTTTTGTTATATGATCTAACATGTGATACATATAATCTTGTATGGACATCATATGAGATTCGTATACGTCGGTATGGTTTTGTTATATGATCAAACATGTGATAAATATAATCTTGTATGGACATTATATGAGATTCGTATACGTCAGTATGGCTTTGTTATATGATCTAACATGTGATACATATAATCTTGTATGGACATCATATGAGATTCGTATACGTCAGTATGGCTTTGTTATATGATCTAACATGGGATACATATAATCTTGTATGGACATTATATGTGATTCGTATACGTCAGTATGGCCTTGTTATATGATCTAACATGTGATAAATATAATCTTGTATGGACATCATATGAGATTCGTATACGTCAGTATGGCTTTGTTATATGATCTAACATGGGATACATATAATCTTGTATGGACATTATATGTGATTCGTATACGTCAGTATGGTTTTGTTATATGATCAAACATGTGATAAATATAATCTTGTATGGACATTATACGAGATTCGTATACGTCATTATGGCTTTGTTATATGATCTAACATGTGATAAATATAATCTTGTATGGACATCATATGAGATTCGTATACGTCAGTATGGCTTTGTTATATGATCTAACATGTGATAAATATAATCTTGTATGGACATCATATGAGATTCGTATACGTCATTATGGCTTTGTTATATGATCTAACATGTGATACATATAATTGTATATGGACATTATATGAGATTCGTATACGTCAGTATGGCTTTGTTATATGATCTAACATATGATAAATATAATATTGTATGGACATCATATGAGATTCGTATACGTCAGTATGGCTTTGTTATATGATCAAACATGGGATACATATAATCTTGTATGGACATTATATGAGATTCGTATACGTCAGTATGGCCTTGTTATATGATCTAACATGTGATACATATAATCTTGTATGGACATTATATGAGATTCGTATACGTCAGTATGGCTTTGTTATATGATCAAACATGTGATAAATATAATCTTGTATGGACATTATATGAGATTCGTATACGTCAGTATGGCTTTGTTATATGATCTAACATGGGATACATATAATCTTGTATGGACATCATATGAGATTCGTATACGTCATTATGGCTTTGTTATATGATCTAACATGTGATACATATAATCTTGTATGGACATTATATGAGATTCGTATACGTCAGTATGGTTTTGTTATATGATCTAACATGGGATACATATAATCTTGTATGGACATTATATGAGATTCGTATACGTCAGTATGGCTTTGTTATATGATCTAACATGTGATAAATATAATCTTGTATGGACATAAATGAGATTCGTATACGTCAGTATGGCTTTGTTATATGATCAAACATGTGATAAATATAATCTTGTATGGACATTATATGAGATTGGTATACGTCAGTATGGCTTTGTTATATGATCTAACATGGGATACATATAATCTTGTATGGACATCATATGAGATTCGTATACGTCATTATGGCTTTGTTATATGATCTAACATGTGATACATATAATCTTGTATGGACATCATATGAGATTCGTATACGTCAGTATGGCCTTGTTATATGATCTAACATGTGATACATATAATCTTGTATGGACATTATATGAGATTCGTATACGTCAGTATGGCCTTGTTATATGATCTAACATGTGATAAATATAATCTTGTATGAACATTATATGAGATTCGTATACGTCAGTATGGCTTTGTTATATGATCTAACATGTGATACATATAATCTTGTATGGACATTATATGAGATTCGTATACGTCAGTATGGTTTTGTTATATGATCTAACATTTGATACATATAATCTTGTATGGACATCATATGAGATTCGTATACGTCAGTATGACTTTGTTATATGATCTAACATGGGATACATATAATCTTGTATGGACATTATATGTGATTCGCATACGTCAGTATGGCTTTGTTATATGATCTAACATGTGATACATATAATCTTATATGGACATCATATGAGATTCGTATACGTCAGTATGGCTTTGTTATATGATCTAACATGTGATACATATAATTGTATATGGACATTATATGAGATTCGTATACGTCAGTATGGCTTTGTTATATGATCTAACATGTGATACATATAATCTTGTATGGACATCATATGAGATTCGTATACGTCAGTATGGCCTTGTTATATGATCTAACATGGGATACATATAATCTTGTATGGACATTATATGTGATTCGTATACGTCAGTATGGCTTTGTTATATGATCTAACATGTGATACATATAATCTTATATGGACATCATATGAGATTCGTATACGTCAGTATGGCTTTGTTATATGATCTAACATGTGATACATATAATCTTGTATGAACATTATATGAGGTTATTGTCCTCAGATGTATGTGGCTAATGATGTATATATATTGTTGACGGCTCTATAACTCTATCGAGTTTGGTAACGTGTAAATATTTAAATAATATTGACTCCGTGCGGGTAAACTTAACAATGCTGAAAGTGTAAGAATATAAGACAAATTAAACAGAAGTGAAGTTATATCTCTTTTATTTTGTAAGTTTCTTAATCATGAGATATTTATCAACAGTTCTTTCATGTATCCCAGGACTTGCTTATAGTTTTACTAATAAACAGTTTCCATTAAATAACTTATTATAAACTATTTAAAGTTTCAATGTTATCCTATGAATTAGAGCTAATGTCTAAAAAAACTAAGTTGTTATTTTACAAAACAAATGCTAATAAGGTTTGGATGTTGTGGGCGCCGATCTATTAAAGATGTTATCTTTAACTTAAAAAACGTACCCTTTTGTTATATAAGAAAATATTAATTATGGAAAAATTACTGAAGTTACTGCTCTAAAGCTTATGAAATTTAGGAGTCCATGAACATTTCTGAGGGGAGTCCCTATATACTTCCCCATCTCCCGACGTTCCCTACGCTCCCGACCTTCCCGCAATTCCCACAACGTCCTTTCCTGACGTCCCCAACGTTACTTCCCGCAAAGAAATATGTGGGAAAGACTGAGGGAAACGTCAAAACTGATATTAACATGTAGATAAAAATCAAGTATTAAACTCGAATATTGAATGAAAAAATACTATTTAAACACTACAATTACGTAGAATAAACATCAAAGATAATGACCTGCACATTGCTTTCTTTTCTGAATATGACTTATTTGTGTAATTATCAAACAAAGTTGAAATATCAAAAATGCAGCCGATTATCCATGTAAAACAATGTTGACGTCATTATTCAAATAAACTTATGTCCCAAAATGCAACATTCTGTAAACACAATATGGCGGATATTGACGTTTCCTGCACATGTCATCGCGATAAAACGACTCTAATGCATAAACAATCACCTAATATACAAATAACAGATTATGGATGATGCGGGTAATGTTAAAACAACATTTACTGTATTACATTACGTAATTAAATGTTGGCAGCCAGTATTAGAGACAATTTATAGTGTACATAACTCCGGACGGTTCACCGTCATAATAACAATAAATATAATTTACCAACACGTGTGCTAATTGATTCATCAACAAGCATCTGACTATTTATATCAACTTATAAACATTAAAACATACATCAACACCGTTTCATCTAAATTGATTCTCATCACATGTTGTTAATTGTTACTGGTTAAATACTGGGCATCAAAATATTTTCATACTATTTAAAAAAAAAACAACTTTAAAAATCATACGAGATACTATTTGACAAAGTTGCTTGTGTGCGTATTAAATTACTTACTGACGTCGGTTTGCCCGCCAACAATTCCTGTTAAAGTTAGTACTACAAAGGTAAGTGCAGCAACAGTAGTGATGGACAAGATAACAACCAATACCATTGATATCCGGAAACACTGTTGACGTTTCTATAAACAAAGAGACTACAGATTATTTTTAATTTATATGTATTTTACAACTCTATCGGAGAGCGTAGTACAGTGATAGAACATCGGAACAATGGTTGGGGTCGTGGGTTTGATCCTCCGCTATGGCTTTGTGCAGTGTCCTTCAGTAAGATTCCAGCGCGATTTGTGTTATAACTTGTTGTACAATCGATGTAAACTGAATAACTCTGTTACTGTGTTCACTTTCTAATGGACGCACAATGTTTTTTCCGAAACAAATTCGTTTTTTATCTCCTTGTGTGATATTTTATTCTGTAAAACAGGATCTAACTGTGTCGTGAGTTCCTCGAAGTTTAAGAAAAGAGGAACAGTAGTTTACAAAAAAAAAAAAAAAACTACTCTGAAAAGATAACATGAATGCATCGACATAGTCACTAGAAGAAGATAAAAACACAGGCACAGACAGACGACGGTTAGTGTCGCTGGTTATTGGTTGGTATTTGGGTGGTTCGCTCGGTTGGTCGGTCATCAAAACAACGAGTAAGGAATTAAACTCAAAGAGCTCATGACTTGCACAACCGTTACAAATCAACAAAGTCATTGGCACGTAAAACTGAACTGTTCTTATATAGACACGGTAAAAGTTCAAACTCTGTGTGCACAAAACATTTAAATAGGAACGCTGGAATAAACATTTGATGACAAAGACAATTGATGTGTTTTAGAATAAACTTGGTTATTAACTGGAGATTGCGAAGTAGTTATTAACTTACCGGAAGCTTACGGTTCTCTGGGATTGCGTGGTAGTTATTAACTTACCGGAAGCTTCTCTGGGATTGCGTGGTAGTTATTAACTTACCGGAAGCTTCTCTGGGATTGCGTGGTAGTTATTAACTTACCTGAAGCTTCTCTGAGATTGTGAAGTAGTTATTAACTTACCTGAAGCTTACGGTTCTCTGGGATTGCGTGGTAGTTATTAACTTATCGGAAGCTTACGGTTCTCTGGGATTGCATGGTAGTTATTAACTTACCGGAAGCTTCTCTAGAATTGCGTGGTAGTTATTAACTTACCGGAAGCTTCTCTGGGATTGCGTGGTAGTAATTAACTTACCTGAAGCTTCTCTGAGATTGCGTGGTAGTTATTAACTTACCGGAAGCTTCTCTGGGATTGCGTGGTAGTTATTAACTTACCTGAAGCTTCTCTGAGATTGCGAAGTAGTTATTAACTTACCGGAAGCTTACGGTTCTCTGGGATTGCGTGGTAGTTATTAACTTATCAGAAGCTTACGGTTCTCTGGGATTGCGTGGTAGTTATTAACTTACCGGAAGCTTCTCTGGGATTGCGTGGTAGTTATTAACTTACCGGAAGCTTCTCTGGGATTGCGTGGTAGTTATTAACTTACCGGAAGCTTCTCTGGAATTGCGTGGTAGTTATTAACTTACCGGAAGCTTCTCTGGGATTGCGTGGTAGTTATTAACTTACCTGAAGCTTCTCTGAGATTGCGAAGTAGTTATTAACTTACCGGAAGATTACGGTTCTCTGGGATTGCGGTGTAGTTATTAACTTACCGGAAGCTTCTCTGGGATTGCGTGGTAGTTATTAACTTACATGAAGCTTCTCTGAGATTGCGAAGTAGTTATTAACTTACCGGAAGCTTACGGTTCTCTGGGATTGCGTGGTAGTATATTAACTTATCAGAAGCTTCTCTGGGATTGCGTGGTAGTTATTAACTTACATGAAGCTTCTCTGGGATTGCGTGGTAGTTATTAACTTACCGGAAGCTTACGGTTCTCTGGGATTGCGTGGTAGTTATTAACTTACCGGAAGCTTACGGTTCTCTGGGATTGTGTGGTAGTTATTAACTTACATGAAGCTTACGGTTCTCTGGGATTGCGTGGTAGTTATTAACTTACCTGAAGCTTACGGTTCTCTGGAATTGCGTGGTAGTTATTAACTTACATGAAGCTTATGTTTCTCTGGGATTGCGTGGTAGTTATTAACTTACATGAAGTTACGGTTCTCTGGGATTGCGTGGTAGTTATTAACTTACATAAAGCTTACAGTTCTCTGGGATTGTGTGGTAGTTATTAACTTACATAAAGCTTACGGTTCTCTGGGATTGCGTGGTAGTTATTAACTTACATGTACCTGGAGCTTACGGTTCTCTGGGATTGCGTGGTAAGAATTAACTTGCATGAAGCTTACGGTTCTCTGGGATTGCGTGGTAGGTATTAACTTGCATGAAGCTTACGGTTCTCTGGGATTACGTGGTAGTTAATAACTGACATGAAGATTACAGTTCTCTTGGATTGCGTAGAATTTATTAACTTACCGGAAGCTTACGGTTCTCTGGGATTGTGTGGTAGTCTGGGATTTCGGAGCTCCCCTAGTATATACAAACATATCTTTGTTAATAGTTAAAATATTGCTTGGTTTAATAATTAGTTCACTTTCGAAATGTTTACTCTTAAAGATGTGAACAACACAGCCAATAGAAGTGCTATTAAAACAATTAAGAAACAAAGTTTATGTTGGCTGGTAGGAAAACCGTTTGTTTCAAAATTATTTTCACAGCGGCTTCGTTAAAGAGGGCTCTTTAAGAGCTGATAGATACCGAGAGTAACTCCAACGTCTATGATGTTGCTCTTGGATTCAAATGTTTATGTTTCATCTTAAGGGATGCATTTTTGATAGTGTAATTTCAGAAATATTGACCAATGAGTTAATATGGTAACTTCAAAATGAAAACTAACAACAACATCATATCACAAAAGAAAGAAGTACAATATATTATTATTTTTATTATCGTTTTAATAGAAAATAAATTAGAGTGTGCAGTTTGAATGTCTTACTTTCAAAACTATATTACATATCAAGTTCGTGACGTAGCCCAGTCATTGAACCAATATAAAATTGTGCAGTTCATTTTCTATGGACTCGAGTCCCACTCGCTCCAAAAACTTTATGTGAGATAGTTTGCCGGTTACTTGCGGCAGGGCGGTGGTTTTTCTCAGATTCAGTCTGGGTCTTCCTCCACCAATAAAACTGGATATGCCATATATAAACTGAAATGTGTTGAAAATGTCGTTAAACCCTATTGATATAGATATAAGAAATGAGCTTTAATTGTTAACTATTACTTCGGGGACGGCTTACTTTGCCCGTGGCACATTTAGGTTCATGTCTCATGAATGGTTAACGCATAAAACTAATAAAAACTATTTCTGTAATGAAGTTAAAACTAAACTAGAACTTAATATTGAATGTTTAATTGATTTGTTTTTCAAATATAAAACAACTACCATTGAATAAAAGCACTCACACAAAAAATGATTGATTCCAAAGAGTCACTTATTCGTACTATATTACTTACAGAGCCCCTTCGGGGAATATCTGGGCGTGCGTTTATTGCTGGTTGATTCATGTGATCAAATGTAAGATAACCATGACTATCTGTTAAATTCCCATCCCTGTTCATTTCCTATAATATAGAAAAATGGCATCCGCACTATAAAAGTAATTTATATCAGCAAATGAGATTCAGTTTATTGAATCATGAACAGATATATGGAACAAAAACAGTTCAGCGGTGATAGCTAGTAGTCCGCTGCAGCCCGGGTTCGAATCCTGGTCACAGCTGATCATCGCTGCCTCGCCGTCGGTACAATTGAGTGGAGTTTTTATTTACAAATTATATTATATATCAGTTCATTTTTATCAAGCTGTTTTCATAACATATTTGAAAGTTGCGTGCGAAGAAACAAGAGAACTTGATAGAAGATAACAGAATAATCGTCCTAACTAGAGACAGGTGATATAACTGAGTTTGTGAGACTCTTAATGTAGGAAGGTTTATCTGTTAATTCCGAGGGGGACATTGGTTCTACTTAGAACTGTATATTAGATCTCCATTCGCCAATTGAATAATTCCAATCTCATTATCATATAGATCTATGTATTTAAAGTATTTTCATTGGACAACGTCAATTTTTTAAAGACTTTTATTTTTCGATAAAACCCTGGACCGGACTACTTTTACGTTTCTCGCGTAAACAAAGAAGCATCGATATTTTGATGGTCGGTTTAACAATATACGAACTTAAATGACCTTCACCACGGTTCCAGGCTTATTTTATTAATAAAATACAACAAAAACAAATGTTGGATCTTGTTATAGCTGTTTTCATCAGTTTATTGTTTTACAGATTTCTTTGGTTCAGCGATTTAACCGAGCGTCACAATTAGACCATAAGTTGTTTTGGGAAACAATGAAGTAGGTCATAAAATGTATAAGATGTATAGTTTACCATTGAACACAACCCTGGTTTTAAAACCAAACGTGAATACTAGTCGTTAACAAAAATTTCCACAGACCAATTTATTCTATAGGAAAAATGAAATAAAAACATATACATGTAGTTGAAGTTCAGAAGCGACGAACGTGAGACAATGTAAATACACAAACCTTGCACGTATTAGTCGTTTAAAACGTTCTAAAAATTCAGATTCTCCTTCAATGAGCGTGGATTTATATGACCTTCGTTAATACTGACACATTTTTTAAAAACAAGCGTGTGGACAAAAACTAAACAATGACGTCAGGGTCTACACTGTGTAGGTATTTCCTGAAATTATTGATTTTTTATTTGTCTAAATCGAGAGATAAAAGGCGTGTGTTTAATTTTTTCACCGCAAAATATTTCGTCATTTAACAATAAACCAACTAATGTTACAGAGTTCATCTGATAATGGAAACAATAGCCGTTACGGTATTATTGGATATTAGATCTAGAGAATTTTATATCAACTAGGACAGAAGTGATGTATTCTTACGCGTTTGCTTTGCAGCGTATAGTTATTATTTTTTTTCATTCACTTGAGTTTTAAACTAACTAAAATTAACTTACATGAAGCTTATGGTTCTCTGGGATTGCGTGGTAGTTATTAACTTACATGAAGCTTACGGTTCTCTGGGATTGCGTGGTAGTTATTAACTTACATGAAGCTTACAGTTCTCTGGGATTGTGTGGTAGTTATTAACTTACATGAAGCTTACGGTTCTCTGGGATTGCGTGGTAGGTATTAACTTGCATGAAGCTTACGGTTCTCTGGGATTGCGTGGTAGGTATTAACTTGCATGAAGCTTACGGTTCTCTGGGATTACGTGGTAGTTATTAACTTACATGAAGATTACAGTTCTCTGGGATTGCGTGGAATTTATTAACTTACCGGAAGCTTACGGTTCTCTGGGATTGTGTGGTAGTCTGGGTTTTCGGAGCTCCCCTAGTATATACAATCATATCTTTGTTAATAGTTAAAATATTGCTTGGTTTAATAATTAGTTCACTTTCGAAATGTTTACTCTTAAAGATGTGAACAACACAGCCAATAGAAGTGCTATTGAAACAATTAAGAAACAAAGTTTATGTTGGCTGGTAGGAAAACCGTTTGTTTCAAAATTATTTTCACAGCGGCTTCGTTAAAGAGAGCTCTTTAAGAGCTGATAGATACCGAGAGTAACTCCAACGTCTATGATGTTGCTCTTGGATTCAAATGTTTATGTTTCATCTTAAGGGATGCATTATTGATAGTGTAATTTCAGAAATATTGACCAATGAGTTAATATGGTAACTTCAAAATGAAAACTAACAACAACATCATATCACAAAAGAAAGAAGTACAATATATTATTATTTTTATTATCGTTTTAATAGAAAATAAATTAGAGTGTGTAGTTCGAATGTCTTTCTTTCAAAACTATATTACATATCAAGTTCGTGACGTAGCCCAGTCATTGAACCAATATAAAATTGTTCAGTTCATTTTCTATGGACTCGAGTCCCACTCGCTCCAAAAACTTTATGTGAGATAGTTTGCCGGTTACTTGCGGCAGGGCGGTGGTTTTTCTCAGATTCAGTCTGGGTCTTCCTCCACCAATAAAACTGGATATGCCATATATAAACTGAAATGTGTTGAAAATGTCGTTAAACCCTATTGATATATATATAAGAAATGAGCTTTAATTGTTAACTATTACTTCGGGGATGGCTTACTTTGCCCGTGGCACATTTAGGTTTATGTCTCATGAATGGTTAACGCATAAAACTAATAAAAACTATTTCTGTAATGAAGTTAAAGCTAAACTAGAACTTTATATTGAATGTTTAATTGATTTGTTTTTCAAATATAAAACAACTACCATTGAATAAAAGCACTCACACAACAAATGATTGATTCCAAAGAGTCACTTATTCGTACTATATTACTTACAGAGCCCCTTCGGGGAATATCTGGGCGTGCGTTTATTGCTGATTGATTCATGTGATCAAATATAAGATAACCATGTCTATCTGTTAAATTCCCATCCCTGTTCATTTCCTATAATATAGAAAAATGGCATCCGCACTATAAAAGTAATTTATATCAGCAAATGAGATTCAGTTTATTGAATCATGAACAGATATATGGAACAAAAACAGTTCAGCGGTGATAGCTAGTAGTCCGCTGCAGCCCGGGTTCGAATCCTGGTCACAGCTGATCATCGCTGCCTCGCCGTCGGTACAACTGAGTGGAGTTTTTATTTACAAATTATATTATATATCAGTTCATTTTTATCAAGCTGTTTTCATTACATATTTGAAAGTTGCGTGCGAAGAAACAAGAGAACTTGATAGAAGATAACAGAATAATCGTCCTAACTAGAGACAGGTGATATAACTGAGTTTGTGAGACTCTTAATGTAGGAAGGTTTATCTGTTAATTCCAAGGGGGACATTGGTTCTACTTAGAACTGTATATTAGATCTCCATTCGCCAATTGAATAATTCCAATCTCATTATCATATAGATCTATGTATTTAAAGTATTTTCATTGGACAACGTCAATTTTTTAAAGACTTTTATTTTTCGATAAAACCCTGGACCGGACTACTTTTACGTTTCTCGCGTAAACAAAGAAGCATCGATATTTTGATGGTCGGTTTAACAATATACGAACTTAAATGACGTTCACCACGGTTCCAGGCTTATTTTATTAATAAAATACAACAAAAACAAATGTTGGATCTTGTTCTAGCTGTTTTCATCGGTTTATTGTTTTATAGATTTCTTTGGTTCAGCGATTTAACCGAGCGTCACAATCAGACCATAAGTTGTTTTGAGAAACAATGAAGTAGGTCATAAAATGTATAAGATGTATAGTTTACCATTGAACACAACCCTGGTTTTAAAACCAAACGTGAATACTAGTCGTTAACAAAAATTTCCACAGATCAATTTATTCTATAGGAAAAATGAAATAAAAACATATACATGTAGTTGAAGTTCAGAAGCGACGAACGTGAGACAATGTAAATACACAAACCTTGCACGTATTAGTCGTTTAAAACGTTCTAAAAATTCAGATTCTCCTTCAATGAGCGTGGATTTATATGACCTTCGTAAATACTGACACATTTTTTAAAAACAAGCGTGTGGACAAAAACTAATCAATGACGTCAGGGTCTACACTGTGTGGGTATTTCCTGGTATTATTGATTTTTTATTTGTCTTAATCGAGAGATAAAAGGCGTGTGTTTAATTTTTTCACCGCAAAATATTTCGTCATTTAACAATAAACCAACTAATGTTACAGAGTTCATCTGATAATGGAAACAATAGCCGTTACGGTATTATTGGATATTAGATCTAGAGAATTTGATGTCAACTAGGACAGAAGTGATGTATTCTTACGCGTTTGCTTTGCAGCGTATAGTTATTTTTTTTTTTCATTCACTTAAGGAGACTCAAATTAAATATAATTATCAGGATTGGAGTTATAAGGATTAAATGCATTTTTTTTTTGGTTTTTATACATGTGTAAAGAATGTCGAATCATGCACAAATTAAAAAAAGTCCTGTCGAATCACGCACAAATCTGACATAAAGTCCTTTGGACTTTATTTAATGTGTGCGTGATTCGACATTCTTTACACATGCCTGAAACCAGAAAATATGAGTTTAATCCTATAATAAAACAAAACGTACTACATTATTCGTTTTTCGAGTGTTCGTTTTATAACACACTTAAAGATAGCAGGATAAAGTTGAAATAATACTAATAATTCAGCGCTGATAGCCGTAATCGTATAGTGATTAGTACTTCGCGTTGTGGCCGCGACAACCGAGGTTCGAATCCTTGTCACGGTAGACATGTGAATGTCGTTCTATTGGTACAGCTGAACACGTGTTTTTATTTATATGAATAATCAAGTCCACTACGTCATGGAGGCTGTTGCATGTACGGGGGTATAATAATTTTTATAAATTAACTTTTTGAAAACCAAACATAGGTAACGCTTTTTAGCTAAATGAAATTATAAGTAATCATTCAAATATGCAGTAACAAAATTAGAAAGTACAGAAAACAGGTTCAGGCTAGCTTGCATATATCTCCGAACTAAATCAGAATGACCGGCGATTAGGAACACAACTGCGGAACTATTTCTGGACGTCCTTTGGTTTTTCAAAGTTGTTACTATTTACAGAACACCTATCATAGGAAGCTTTGAAACGAGACAACCATAACCAGGCACCTTTTCCCTGGTAAAAATGTTGAAACATTTCAAGGCATATAAGTCGTCATTTTATCCGCATTCAAACATACACACGATACATTTGGTAACAAAGACAAGGCGGTATGGATAAAAAAAAGAGTGGCTTAAAGAAAATAGTTCTATATTAGGACTAACAATGGCTAATTAATGGCTAACAACATTTTCCCAATATTTCATGCCTATATATGCTCACTGATCCAGTATTGTCATAAGGATATATAGCTAAACAACCAAAATGATATTTTGAAAAGGGATTTCATTACTTGGGCTACGCATCTAGATTAGTATACGTTAGATTAACCGCTTAAAATTACAACGTAGTTTAGTTTATACTAATTTATTTTAGCTCAATTGCGATGAAAGCTCAGAGCTTATATAAACTGATCTCGAGTCCGCTTCCTGGGTAGAACAAGTACTGAGTGTTGTTTTATGAGAGGCACCGGGTCGACCGGGGAATCGAACCCGCAATCTCTGGCGTGAGCGGCCAACACTCTATCCATTAGGCTACCGCCCCGCTTTAACGTAGTTAGTGACGTATAGATGTGTCGCATGCTTTCGTTTTATTTCGATTTGATTCGTAATACTGGATTATATATTGTACAATTTGTTTCATCTTAGAAAGAATCCGAATCACGATGTGACTGTCGTCAAGCAGAATTCGAGTGCTGTCTATTTTAAGCATGGGGATCTCGTACAAGATTACCACTCCGATTGAATAATCAGTTTTTTCCGGTTTTGGTGGATTTGATATACCAAACCATTCGTATTTTATTCATTTATTATATTGTGATGCTCTGTATCAATTTCAAATATAATTTTATTTTTAAGGCATGAATAGAGTGTATTCCCTGACATACTGCCTTTAAGAAATTATCCAATTTGAACGGTGGGTGAGTGTCAAACACGCTACCGGAGATCTTGAACCTGGTTAACGTATGTAAAAAAAACAAGGGAAAATATATGTCCATCATTAGACGTAGCATTCAAAGGACGCATACAACACGATAATACGGACAAAATAATAAACACATATAATGATCCCAGTAAACAACAGATATTAAGATCTCAATATACAATACATATAATGATCCAAGCAAACAACAGATATAATGATCCCAGTATACAATACATATAATGATCCCAGTATACAATACATGTAATGATCCCAATAAACAGCACACATAATGATCCCAGTAAACAACACATATAATGA
Source organism: Panopea generosa (assembly GCA_029582155.1). Lineage (NCBI taxonomy): Eukaryota > Metazoa > Mollusca > Bivalvia > Adapedonta > Hiatellidae > Panopea > Panopea generosa. The sequence continues at coordinate 26,307,048 of CM055907.1, forward strand.
TCCCAGCAAAGAACACATACAATGATCCCAGCAAATAAAAGATATAATGATCCCAGCAAACAACACATATACTGATCCCAGCAAATAACACATATAATGATCAAAGCTAACAACACAAATTATGATCCCAGTAAACAACACATATTATTATTCCAGTAAACAACACATATAATGTTCTTAGCAAACAATACGTAATGATCCCAGCAAACAATACATATAATGATCCCATTAAACAACACATATAACGATCTCAATAAACAAGACTCAAATGATCCCAGCAAACAACACATATTACGATCCCAGCAAACAACACATATACTGATCCCAGCAAATAACATACACAATGATCCCAGCAAACAACACTCAAATGATCCCAGCAAACAACACATATAATGATCCCAGCAAACAACACATATTACGATCCCAGCAAACAACACATATAATGATCCCAGCAAACAACACATATAATGATCCCAGCAAACAACACATATACTGATCCCAGCAAATAACACACATACTGATCCCAGCAAACAACACACATAATGATCCCAGTAAACAACACATATAATTATCCCAGTAAACAACACATATAATTATCCTAGCAAACAACACATAATGATCCCATCAAACAAAACATATAATGATCACATTAAACAACACATATAATGATCCCAGCAAACAACACATAAAATGATCCCAACAAACAAAACATATAATGATCCCAGTATACAATACATCAAACAACACATATAATAATCTTAAAAAACAACAGATATTATGATCCCAGTAAACAACAGATATAATGATCCCAGCAAACAACACATAGACTGATCCCAGTAAACAACACATATAATGATCCCAGCAAACAACAGATATACTGATCCCAGTAAACAACACATATAATGATATAATGATCCCAGCAAACAACACACATAATGATCCCAGTAAACAACACATATAATGATATAATGATCCCAATAAACAACACTCAAATGGTCCCAGCAAACAACACATATAATGATCCCAACAAACAAAACATATAATGATCCCAGTATACAATACAACAAACAACACATATAATGATCCTAACAAACAACAGATATTAAGATCCCAGTAAACAACAGATATAATGATCCCAGCAAACAACACATAGACTGATCCCAGTAAACAACACATAAAATGATCCCAGCAAACAACAGATATACTGATCCCAGTAAACAACACATATAATGATATAATGATCCCAGTAAATACAATGTAAACATTCAGAAGTACAATGGTCTTTGCCTTGGAACAGTCACCTCGCCTAACAACTTGAAAGGATTTATTGGACGATGGAAAATATGACAATGGATAGCGAAAAGACACATTGGTACATAAACATGCAAACTACATAAGTTGTGAGTGATTGAAAAAAGAAGAATTGATTAAATTGACGATGTATAGGATATGACATACACTAATAGTTTACCACTAAACCAGATATGTGGTTCAATAAAAGGCGATACTTACATATCAAACTTATAGCAAACGTTAGATTACTGATTTTTCATTATCAAACGGTTATACTTTTTTAATTAATAATTTCTTATTATTAGGTAAAGTGATAATAAATATTCATGCATGTCCTTACTAGATCACTTGTGGCACGTGTCATCTTAGGGTTGAGATATCCATCACTACCTTCTCCATGATTGGACATTCTCTGAAAAGAATTTTGGTACAGACCTTGAAGTCGTAACAGTTGTATTAAAACATATTAAACACCTTTTGTAAATGTCAGGTGTAGCAGTCTATAACACACTTTGTAAATGTCAGGTGTAGCAGTCTATAACACACTTTGTAAATGTCAGGTGTAGCAGTCTATAACACACTTTGTAAATGTCAGGTGTAGCAGTCTATAACACACTTTGTAAATGTCGGGTGTAGCAGTCTATAACACACTTTGTAAATGTCGGGTGTATCAGTCTATAACACACTTTGTAAATGTCGAGTGTAGCAGTCTATAACACCTTTTGTAAATGTCGGGTGTAGCAGTCTATAACACACTTTGTAAACGCCGGGTGTGGGTGTTGCAGTTAATAACACACTTTGTAAATGTCGGGTGTAGCAGTCTATAACACCTTCTGTAAATGTCGGGTGTAGCAGTCTATAATACACTTTGTAAATGTCGGGTGTAGCAGTCTATAACACACATGTAAATGTCGGGTGTAGCAGTATATAAAACACTTTGTAAATGTTGGATGAAGTATTCTATAACACACTTTGTAAATGTCGGGCGTAGCAGTCTATAACACACTTTGTAAATGTCGGGTGTAGCAGTATAGAACACATTTTGTAAATGTTGGGTGTAGCAGTCTATAACACACTTTGTAAATGTCGGGTGATGCAATCTATAACATACTTTGTAAATGTCGGGTGCAGCAGTCTAGAACACACTTTGTAAATGTCGGGTGTAGCCGTCTATTACACACTTGGTAAATGTTGGGTGTAGCAGTCTATAACTCACTTTGTAAATGTCGGTAGCAGCAGTCTAGAACATACTTTGTAAATGTTGGGTGCAGCAATCTATAACATACTTTGTAAATGTTGGGTGAATCAGTCTATAAATCACTTTGTAAATGTTGGGTGCAGCAATCTATAACATACTTTGTAAATGTTGGGTGTAGCAGTCTATAACATACTTTGTAAATGTTGGGTGCAGCAATCTATAACATACTTTGTAAATGTCGGGTGTAGCAGTCTATAACACACATGTAAATGTCGGGTGTAGCAGTATATAACACACTTTGTAAATGTTGGATGAAGTATTCTATAACACACTTTGTAAATGTCGGGCGTAGCCGTCTATAACACACTTTGTAAATGTCGGGTGTAGCAGTATAGAACACATTTTGTAAATGTTGGGTGTAGCAGTCTATAACACACTTTGTAAATGTCGGGTGATGCAATCTATAACATACTTTGTAAATGTCGGGTGCAGCAGTCTAGAACACACTTTGTAAATGTCGGGTGTAGCAGTCTATTACACACTTTGTAAATGTTGGGTGTAGCAGTCTATAACTCACTTTGTAAATGTCGGGTGCAGCAATCTATAACACACTTTGTAAATGTCGGGTGCAGCAGTTTATAACACACTTTGTAAATGTCGAGTGAAACAGTCTATAACACACTTTGTAAATTTAGGGTGCAGCAATCTATAACACATTTTGGAAATGTCGGGTGTAGCAGTCTATAACACACTTTGTAAATGTCGGGCGTAGCAGTCTATAACACACTTTGTAAATGTCGGGTGTAGCAGTCTATAACACACTTTGTAAATGTAAGGTGTAGCAGCCTATAACACATTTTGTAAATGTCGGATGTAGCAGTCTATATCACACTTTGTAAATGTCGGGTGTAGCAGTCTATAACACACTTTGTAAATGTCGGGCGTAGCAGTCTATAACACTTTGTAAATGTCGGGCGCAGCAGCCTATATCACACTTTGTACATGTCGGGCGCAGCAGTCTATAACACACTTTGTAAATGTCGGGTGCAGCAGTCTATAACACATTTTGTAAATGTCGGGTGTAGCAGTCTATAACACACTTTGCAATTATCTGGTGAAGCAGTACTCTATAACACACTTTGTAAATGTCGGGAAAAGTAGTCTACAACATACTTTGCAATTATCTGGTGTAGCAGTCTATTACACACTTTGTAAATGTCGAGTGTAAGCAGTCTATAACAAACTTTGTAAATGTCGAGTGTAGCAGTATAGAACACATTTTTCAAATGTAGGATGAAGAACTCTATAACACACTTTGTAAATGTCGTGAATAGCAGTCCACAACATACTTTGCAATTATCTGATATAGCTGTCTATAACACACTTGGTAAATGTCGGGTGCAACAGTCCACAACAGACTTTGCAATTATTTGGTGTAGATGTCTTTAACAGACTTTGTAAATGTCGAGTGTAAGCAGTCTGTAACACGATTTGTAAATGTCGGGAATAGCAGTCGTCTACAACATACTTAAAAGTTTGCAATTATCTGGTGTAGCAGTCTATAACACATATGTAAATGTCGGGTGTAGCAGTCCACAACATACTTTGCAATTATTTGGCGTAGCGGTCTTTAACAGACTTTGTAAATGTTGAGTGTAAGCAGTCTATAACAAACTTTGTAAATGTCGGGTGTAGCAGTCTATAACACACTTTGTAAATGTTAGGTGTAGCAGCCTATAACACATTTTGTAAATGTCGGATGTAGCAGTCTATATCACACTTTGTAAATGTCGGGTGTAGCAGTCTATAACACACTTTGTAAATGTCGGGCGTAGCAGTCTATAACACTTTGTAAATGTCGGGCGCAGCAGCCTATATCACACTTTGTACATGTCGGGCGCAGCAGTCTATAACACACTTTGTAAATGTCGGGTGCAGCAGTCTATAACACATTTTGTAAATGTCGGGTGTAGCAGTCTATAACACACTTTGCAATTATCTGGTGAAGCAGTACTCTATAACACACTTTGTAAATGTCGGGAAAAGTAGTCTACAACATACTTTGCAATTATCTGGTGTAGCAGTCTATTACACACTTTGTAAATGTCGAGTGTAAGCAGTCTATAACAAACTTTGTAAATGTCGAGTGTAGCAGTATAGAACACATTTTTCAAATGTAGGATGAAGAACTCTATAACACACTTTGTAAATGTCGTGAATAGCAGTCCACAACATACTTTGCAATTATCTGATATAGCTGTCTATAACACACTTGGTAAATGTCGGGTGCAACAGTCCACAACAGACTTTGCAATTATTTGGTGTAGATGTCTTTAACAGACTTTGTAAATGTCGAGTGTAAGCAGTCTGTAACACGATTTGTAAATGTCGGGAATAGCAGTCGTCTACAACATACTTAAAAGTTTGCAATTATCTGGTGTAGCAGTCTATAACACATATGTAAATGTCGGGTGTAGCAGTCCACAACATACTTTGCAATTATTTGGCGTAGCGGTCTTTAACAGACTTTGTAAATGTTGAGTGTAAGCAGTCTATAACAAACTTTGTAAATGTCGGGTGTAGCATTCTACAATATACTTTGCAATTATCTGGTGTAGCAGTCTATATCACACTTTGTAAATGTCGGGTGTAGCAGTCTATAACAAACTTTGTAAAGGCCGGGTGTAGCAGTCCACAACAAACTTTGCAAATGTCGGGAATAGTAGTCTATAACAAACTTTGTAAATGTCGGGTGTTGAAGTCTATAACAAATTTGGAAAATACAGGTAAAATAGTATATAACAAACTAAGTAAAGGTAGGTAAAGTACTCTGTAACAAACTTTGTAAATGTCGAGTGTGTAAGTCTATAACAAATTTTGTAAATACAGGTAAAATAGTATTACAAACATTGTAATTGTAGGGTGAAGCAGTCTATAGCAAACTTTGTAAATGTAGGGTGTAGCAGTATATAACAAACTTTGTAAATACAGGTAAAGTAGTCTATTACAAACATTATAAATGTAGGGTGTAGCAGTCTATTACAAACTTCGTAAATGTAGGTGTAGCAGTCTATTACAAACATTGTCAATGTAGGGTGTAGCAGTCAATCACAAACTTTGTTAATGTAGGGTGTAGCAGTCTTTAGCGCACTTTGCATATAAATGTTGAGTGTAGCAGTATTCAACAAATTTTGTAAACGTAGAGTGTAGCAGTCTATATCAAACTTTGTATATGTCGAGTGTAGCAGTCAATAGCACACTTTGCAGATAAATGTCGAGTGTAGCAGTCTACACAAAACTTTGTAAATGTCGCGTGTAGCAGTCTATAACACACTTTGTAAATGTCGTGTTTAGCAGTCTATAGCACACTTTGCAGATACATGTCGAGTGTAGCAGTCTACAACAAATTTTATAAACGTACGGTGTAGCAGTCTATAACACACTTTGTAATTGTCGGGTGTAGCAGTCTATTGCACACTTTGCAGATACATGTCGAGTGTAGCAGTCTACAACAAATTTTATAAACGTATGGTGTAGCAGTCTATAAACAACTTTGTAAATGTCGGATGTAGCAGTCTATAACACACTTTGTACATGTAGGTAAAGCAGTCTACAACAAACTTTGTAAATGTCGGGTGTAGCAGTCTATAGCACACTTTGCAGATACATGTCGAGTGTAGCAGTCTACAACAAATTTTATAAACGTATGGTGTAGCAGTATATAACACACTTTGTAATTGTCGGGTGTAGCAGTCTATAACACACTTTGTACATGTAGGTAAAGCAGTCTACAACAAACTTTGTAAATGTCGGGTGTAGCAGTCTATAGCACACTTTGCAGATACATGTCGAGTGTAACAGTCTACAACAAATTTTATAAACGTATGGTGTAGCAGTATATAACACACTTTGTAATTGTCGGGTGTAGCAGTCTATAACACACTTTGTACATGTAGGTAAAGCAGTCTACAACAAACTTTGTAAATGTCGGGTGTAGCAGTCTATAGCACACTTTGCAGATACATGTCGAGTGTAGCAGTCTACAACAAATTTTATAAACGTATGGTGTAGCAGTCTATAAACAACTTTGTAAATGTCGGGTGTAGCAGTCTATAACACACTTTGTACATGTACGTAAAGTAGTCTATAACAAACTTTGTACATGTAGGTAAAGCAGTCTATAACAAACTTTGTTAATGTCGGGTGTTTAAGTCTATAACTTTTTTTTTAATACAGATAAAGTAGTTTATTACAAACATTGTAAATGTAGGGTGAAGCAGTCTATAACAAACATTGTAAATACAGGGTGTAGCAGTCTATAACAAATTTTGTAAATACAGGTAAAGTTGTCTATTACAAACATTGTAAATGTAGGGTGTAGCATTCTTTTACCAACATTGTAAATGTAGGGTGAAGCGGTCTATAACAAACTTTGTAAATGTCGGATGTAACAGTCTAAAGCACACTTTGCAGATAAATGTCGAGTGTTATAGACTGCTACACCCTACATTCACAATGTTTGTAATAGGCTGCTACACCCTACACAAAATGGACACTTAGCGATGTCCAAGAGATCCAAACATTTTGAAATTCATAGATTATTTAACGTAACAGAACGTTTAGCTATTCTGATGGTCCAATGTGCTAAACTATTTGTCTGAGGTCACGGTCTATATAAAATATGAACAGTATCCCTAACTGGCATGAACTGGAGTTCCAAAATATGAAAATATATGTCCAACAGGACACGGCCGTCGTAACAGCACAAATATACAAGATGTATAGAACGGTTACAATAAATAAAATACTATGCAGACCATACGATGTCACCAGGCGCCTGCTTCACCAACATATACTTAATACTTAAATCTAAGAAAAGCAGCAAGGCGATCATGATTTTAGACTGGTTCTAGTAAAACTGCATATTGTTCTTTGATATTGATTATATAAGATACATAACCAGTCAAAACTAACATTGGTATTGTTTAAGTATTGACGTATATATTGTTGTTGAAACAGACGTGAGGAGTTACCGTTATGTCACTTGAGTGTGAAAACCTGGTTTACGGTCGTAAACAGGAGTGAGGAGATAACGTTATGACACTTGAGTGTGACAATGTAGTTTACGGTCGTAAACAGGAGTGAGGAGTTACTGTTATGTCACTGGGGTGTGACAACCTGGTTTACGGTCGTAAACAGGAGTGAGGAGTTAACGTTATGACACTGGAGTGTGACAACCTGGTTTACGGTCGTAAACAGGAGTGAGGAGTTAACGTTATGACACTGGAGTGTGACAACCTGGTTTACGGTCGTAAACAGGAGTGAGGAGTTACCGTTATGACACTGGAGTGTGAAAACCTGGTTTACGGTCGTAAACAGGAGTGAGGAGATAACGTTATGACACTGGAGTGTGACAACCTGGTTTACGGTCGTAAACAGGAGTGAGGAGTTACCGTTATGACACTGGGGTGTGAAAACCTGATTTACGGTCGTAAACAGTCTCATTTTACAATAAACACTTAGACGGCACGTTTGATATAAACATATATAGAACATGCTTCGTACAAGGTTCATATATTCAAAGACATGTAATAATTTATTCTGCCTTGGTTTATTTTAACGATCTTTATAACCATTTTTTAAACTGATTTTAGAATTTCATACATGTTTGTGGTAGTTAATGATTTGGTTATCATGGATGATCGCTTTTATAATATATCGTCCAATTGGTCAAAAACGATGCTAAGCATCTTATTATTTTTTTGGCGATATATATGTATGACGCTACATATGATGATACATATGACGGTACATATGATGATACATATGACGCTACATATGATGATACATATGACGGTACATATGATGATACATACGACGATACATATCACGCTACATATGACGCTACATATGACGGTAGATGCAATGATACATATGATGATACATATCACGCTACATATGACGGTACATATGATGATACATACGACGAAACATATGACGCTACATCTGACGATATATATGACGGTAGATGCAATGATACATATGATGATACATATGACGATACATATCATGATACATATGACGCTACATATGACGCTACATATGATGATTCAAATGATGATACATATGACGCTACATATCATGATACATATGACGCTACATATGACGATACATATGATTATTCATATGATACATATGACAGTACAGATGATGATACATATGGTGCTACATATAATGATACATATGACGATACATATAACGGTACATATGACGCTACATATCATGCTACATATGACGCTACATATGATGATACATCTGACGCTACATATGACGATACATATGGCGATACATACGACGCTACAAATGACGATACATATGACGCTATATATGACGATACATATGGCGATACATACGACGCTACAAATGACGATACATATGACGCTACATATGACGATACATATTATGATACATATGACGATACATGTGGCGATACATATGACGATACATATGATGATACATATGGCGATACATTACATGGCATGACGCGATACAATATAGAGTAATATAACGTATCCTTCAATAGCACATATATATATTTTAATAAAGAAAAGTTAATCAGTGTTTATTCAAATATTTACTTAAAAACACATTAAAACACTAACTTGATCCGAGGCATAGCCGGAGGACTTTCCCGAGGACGAAGAACCCTGAAAAAAACATCAACATACTTATTTTCTTTATATTTGGATAAAACCAGATTCTCTGCTAAGTGGATACAACAAAAAACTAAACATGCGCAACTGGTACTCGATCTTTATTCCGCAGATAATTCATACCATTGTGACGTCAGTTGTGATATATGGATTCAGAAATTCAGACGATTAACTACATGATTTCCTATCTGGTACATAGTATTTAATGAACGAATAACGCCTGTATAATGCATGAACGGGGTATTATTTGGAGTTATTTAATAAATGAGTATGTTGTTACTTGTTCGATGCATCTACTGTCTTTGAAAATCAGGGGAGATAGGAGTTTTCCAAAGTTGTCATGCTGCGATCCCACCCTTGAAACATGTACAACATACAGGACGAGACTAAAAGTTATACAAGTACTTGTGCATGATATATAAAAGAAGATCCTTCCAATCTTCCCACCGAGATTCAAACATTAATATAGTATGGTGTAATAATATTTACCGATCCAACATAGACTTACGCGATGAATTAATAATTAATAATTCTTTAAACAATAGACTTGATAATCATATACTAGTATATCAAGATATTAATACATATAATCATATACTAGTATATCAAGATATTAATGCATATAATCATATACTAGTATATCAAGATATTAATGCATATAATCATATACTAGTATATCAAGATAACAATGCATATAATCATATACTAGTATATCAAGATATTAATACATATAATCACATACTAGTATATCAAGAAAATAATGCATATAATCATATACTAGTATATCAAGATAACAATGCATATAATCATATACTAGTATGTCAAGATATGAATGCATATAATCACATACTAGTATAGCAAGAAAATAATGCATATAATCGTATACTAGTATATCAAGATATGAATGCATATAATCATAAACTAGTATATCAAGATATGAATGCATATAATCATATACTAGTATATCAAGATATTAATACATATAATCATATACTAGTATAGCAAGATAACAATGCATATAATCATATACTAGTATATCAAGTTATCAATATATATAATCATATAAATATTAACTAGTTTATCAAGATATTAATGCATATAATCATATACTAGTATATCAAGATAATAATGCATATAATCATTTACTTATATATCAAGATATTAATACATATAATCATATACTAGTATATCACGATATTCATGCATATAATCATATACTAATATATCAAGATATTAATACATATAATTATATATCAACTTACAATACTACCATGATGAGAACCATAATTTGACGACATTGCTGTACCGTTGCTACCCTCATCATTCATCTGGAATTAAAAACAACAACATCACATACATGTGGACTATCAAGTAAACTATACTAACAAGACATTGTGGTATTACATGCACAACATAAGTGTTCTACCGGTTTCTAGGTTGTATCGTTAAATTTACCTTTCTTTTTGCCATAGCAACGACAGTTTTTGTCCGACTGAAAAAATAAAGGGAGCTGCATTATCTCCTTATTGCCCTCTATTTACACGCTAAGTTTCACAATGAAGCTACAACGGATACGTTTTGAGTTACCAAATGTTCCTCTGTAATTTAACAAATTGTGTTGCAAAAGCAGCCACGATTTGTGTCGTACTGAAAATAAAAACGAATGACCTGCATAATCGCAGTGTTTCCCTTTATCCACATGCAGTTTCAAAATATAGTTTTGACACTTTTTAGTAATCTTTCTGGGCGGCCGGTCTTTCTGGACAGACCCGGACGACGGACGGACGGACGGACGGACGGACGGTAAACATATAGTATCTCCAATGAAACCTGAAGGGAACTAAAACAATTATTATAATTATATGCTATAACTCAGTTTTTAAGAGCATTTTTTTGCTACATTTGCACTCCTAAATAAAAAAAACACATATTGCATGCTTTTGTGTTCATGTGGAAAGTTAACATTATAACATATAACATATATATATTTGGAGATAGCATCAAAATATTCATGTAAATTCATACCATTCTTCCTAGCGTGTATGGATTGCGGTTGGTTGATGACATGGTACCACCGCTTGTACCATTTCTTTCCTGGAAAGAAAACAAAAACTGTACAAAATAAAAGTAAAGTAAAAGGTTTGTTTATTATATTGAAAGGGCCAGCCACACTGGGCTTATGAGACATCTTTATGTTGCACATAGTTACTTCCCGAAACTATCATATCAGGCGTCAGGCTGTTAGACATTCGGTATCCCTCAATTTAACTATCTGCTAGGTGAGCAACCGGCTGCATCAGAAAAAAATCTTCGAACTCCAGCTTCCGAGGCGGACGCCTTAACCACTAGGCCACGGAGGACGGTTGCTGATGAAATGCTGAATGAAACTTTTGTTTTTCCAATATCTTGGTCATTGTTTTCCTAAATAAGGTATCCTTTACAATAGCGGTACAAGCTTGGTCATTGTTATACTAAATAAGGTATCGTTTACAATAATGGTACAAGCTTGGTCATTGTTATCCTAAATAAGGTATCCTTTACAATAATGTTACAAGCTTGGTCATCGTTATCCTAAATAAGGTATCGTTTACTATAATGGTACAAGCTTGGTCATTGTTATCCTAAATAAGGTATCCTTTACAATAATGGCAAAAGCTTGGTCATTGCTATCCTAAATAAGGTATCCTTTACAATTATGGTACAAGCTTGGTCATTGTTATCCTAAATAAGGTATCCTTTACAATAATGGCAAAAGCTTGGTCATTGCTATCCTAAATAAGGTATCGTTTACAATAATGGTAAAAGCTTGTTCATTGTTATCCTAAATAAGGTATCCTTTACAATAATGGTACAAGCTTGGTCATTGCTATCCTAAATAAGGTATCCTTTACAATAATGGCAAAAGCTTGGTCATTGCTATCCTAAATAAGGTATCCTTTACAATAATGGTAAAAGCTTGTTCATTGTTATCCTAAATAAGGTATCGTTTACAATAATGGTAAAAGCTTGGTCATTGCTATCCTAAATAAGGTATCGTTTACAATAATGGTAAAAGCTTGGTCATTGCTATCCTAAATAAGGTATCGTTTACAATAATGGTACAAGCTTGGTCATTGCTATCCTAAATAAGGTATCCTTTACAATAATGGCAAAAGCTTGGTCATTGCTATCCTAAATAAGGTATCGTTTACAATAATGGTAAAAGCTTGGTCATTGCTATCCTAAATAAGGTATCCTTTACAATAATGGTAAAAGCTTGTTCATTGTTATCCTAAATAAGGTATCCTTTACAATAATGGTAAAAGCTTGTTCATTGTTATCCTAAATAAGGTATCCTTTACAATAATGGTAAAAGCTTGTTCATTGTTATCCTAAATAAGGTATCCTTTACAATAATGGTAAAAGCTTGTTCATTGTTATCCTAAATAAGGTATCCTTTACAATAATGGTAAAAGCTTGTTCATTGTTATCCTAAATAAGGTATCGTTTACAATAATGGTAAAAGCTTGGTCATTGCTATCCTAAATAAGGTATCGTTTACAATAATGGTAAAAGCTTGGTCATTGCTATCCTAAATAAGGTATCGTTTACAATAATGGTACAAGCTTGGTCATTGCTATCCTAAATAAGGTATCCTTTACAATAATGGCAAAAGCTTGGTCATTGCTATCCTAAATAAGGTATCGTTTACAATAATGGTAAAAGCTTGGTCATTGCTATCCTAAATAAGGTATCCTTTACAATAATGGTAAAAGCTTGTTCATTGTTATCCTAAATAAGGTATCCTTTACAATAATGGTAAAAGCTTGTTCATTGTTATCCTAAACGTTCTAAACGTTCTTTCTTATTCAAGTCCATATTTCAAGGAAATTGAGTTGATACTTTTTAAGAAAATACATAACATGTCAGGTGCCTGGTTAGCTGTTCCATCTATTGAGAACTCAAAAAATCAGGTGTCTGATTAGCTGTATATATTCTAACATACATATCTATATATGAGACACTACATTTAATAATTCATGATAAATAACAAAAAAATACACAAGTTCATTGTATTTAATGCACACATAGAGAGTTCCCCGTCATTGGAAAGCCGGAAGTGTTTCGGTTAGGCAGTTGCTCGCTGACGAGGACTATAAATAGACATTGGATTATTTCTCTATAATTGTCTTTTTTTACATATTTCGATTTTGAACTTGCTGATCTGTCTGAAATGTTTTGGAAACATTGTCATGTTTAAATCACGAATGTACAATACTACTGGCCTGAAAAAATCGGGTTAAGAATACCTTTAATTTGGAAGGTTGCTTCCGCCTCGTCAGCAATACAGACACTGAACACACAAAACATATATTGGGTGATACATGACCCATATTTAACTATTGATACTTGTCTTACTATTTAACTATTGATACTTGCCTTACTTTCTCAGCCAATCACGTCACTCCGATTTTTTTTCTTTAAAATTTGAACTTTCGATTTTACATAGATTGTATTAATGACCATCATTGATCAGCCAATGAAATCACTCCATGACCGAGAAAGTAGATCAACGTCTATCCCGGTTAGAAGTTACCGTACTTCCTTATAACTTGTAACTTTACTTGGGAGTTTCCATTCTTTGATTGTGTGTACTCGAAGTTTATATTTGATCTTTACCAAACATACGCAGTAGTGAAAAAAACAACTAAAATATCTAAAAATAACCGTTAAACAAGCCAGATTGGATAATCAATATCAGAATTATGGTCTTTTAATCGATCTTTATAACACTTTCAGTGTAGTTATATAATTATAATATCGCGGTCAATGTTTAAGCTTGAACTTTTTGTTTTTTTTAATTTGTTTGTGAAACAATTTGGTTGTGAAACAATTTGGTTGTGAAACAAGTTATTACAACGCATACAAATCCCGCTCAAAGTCTTCCTGGATAGAACCAGTATTAAGCATACACGGAAAATGTTGTTTTTTTTGCTATATTTTTTTTGAATGGGGTTTAACGCCATTTTCAACACATTTCGGGTAATATATGGCATGTCCAGTTTTACTGGTGGGGGAAGACCTGAGACTAAGTAGAACCACCGTCCTTCCGCAAGTAACTGGAAACTTTTTCACATAAAGTTTTTGGAGAGAGCGGGGCTCGAACCTACGACCATAGCGGTGAGAGGTAAGTGATATTGAGACTGCGCTTTAGATCAATCAGCCACGAAGGACCCTGCGGGAAAATGTCTTGCTCAAGGATACCACACATAGTCTTGGGGCAGGGTCGAACCCACGACTCTCCGACCCTGGGTTCGATGCTCTACCACTGGACCACGCGCTCCACACAAATTCGGAAAAAAACCCGAGTTATGGCCCTTGAATTGTCTTTCAATGAATGCCAACCATGTACATTTTACTGAAATATATTGTAGTCAAACATTGTAAATAATTACTGTTAAAATGGATCAGTGATAATTTTAAGATGAGTCATATGTGTGGGTTATTTGATTTTTTTTAAAAATATTTATTCATGCAAATTCTTCGAAATTCAAACTTCCTTCTTCTCCCTTCTCTTTAAAATTAAACTATTATAAACACGTATATCCATCATCATTAATTTTGTTTGAATAACTTTATTATGATGTACTAAATAGACTCTATCTATTGTCATGGTTGCATGCGTATTTATGATTTTATCCTTATACCGAGTCGTATCACCTATTGAAATCACAGAATGTGAGATTACTTATTCATTTATAATTTACTGCAATGACGTTTCTGTATACCGTAGTAGCTGAATGGGATTGCATTTTTAACTACGGAACAGCCAACCAACCACTTTTGTATTTCCAATGATCTTTGTCAAAATGATAAAGAGACCTCGCCTATACAGTTTATGTCTACAAAATGATCCAACTGTACCTAGTCCAAAAAAAAACACGTAACTTGAAGAAATCAATATGCTTTTATATAACAACACGTGTTACTCTCTATAAATAAGTGATTGATTTAGTAAAACCAATTCCGATAGTTTCGGAACGAACTTCGCTGATTACCGAAAATCCGAAGATTTGTTATTGTCGCTCGGGAATTATCGGATTTAGGATCATATAGTGTAGCATGTGCATGTATATATACATTGTACTTACTCAATCAAGTTGTTCCTCCAAAAAAGTTTCGCCCAAATAGTAAAAACATGCAGATGTAACAATAACAAAACAATAGCCTGTATAGTATAAATAAATATTTTGATTTAAAATTGAATCAATTTTTTATATATCATTAAGAAATATTGCTGCTGATATAATTTATAAAATTAATTGTATAATATAAATTTAAACGTATATTTTCAGGTCTAGTCGTTCTCCTGTATAAGATTATTATTATTATTTTTGTGAATGTGATGTAAGCTTGTGTATGATTTGCCATTGGTATTCTAATTACGTATTGTTTTATACTGTACATACTTATGTATTGTTTTATACTGTACGTACTTATGTATTGTTTTATAATGTACGTACTTATGTATTGTTTTATACTGTACATACTTATGTATTGTTTTATACTGTACATACTTATGTATTGTTTTATACTGTACATACTTATGTATTGTTTTATACTGTAGGTACTTATGTATTGTTATATATTAGGTACTTATGTATTGTTTTATACTGTACATACTTATGTATTGTTTTATACTGTACGCACTTATGTATTGTTTTATACTGTAGGTACTTATGCATTGTTTTATAATGTACGTACTTATGTATTGTTTTATACTGTAGGTACTTATGCATTGTTTTATAATGTACGTACTTATGTATTGTTTTATAATGTACGTACTCATGTATTGTTTTGTACTGTATTAACTTGTGTATTGTTTTGTACTGTATGTACTTATGTTTTGTTTTATACTGTATGTACTTATGTATTGTTTTATACTGTATGTACTTATGTATTGTTTTATACTGTAGGTACTTATGCATTGTTTTATATTGTACGTACTTATGTATTGTTTTGTACTGTATTAACTTGTGTATTGTTTTATACTGTATGTATTTATGTATTGTTTTAAACTGTACGTACTTATGTTTTGTTTTATACTTTACGTACTTAAGTATTGTTTTGTACTGTACGCACTTATGTATTGTTTTATAATGTAAGTACTTATGTATTGTTTTTTAATGTACGTACTTATGTATTGTTTTATACTGTACGCACTTATGTATTGTTTTATAATGTAAGTACTTATGTATTGTTTTATAATGTACGTACTTATGTATTTTTTTATACTGTACGCACTTATTTATTGTTTTATACTGTAGGTACTTATGTATTGTTTTATAATGTACGTACTTATGTATTGTTTTATACTGTATGTACTTATGCATTGTTTTATAATGTACTTACTTATGTATTGTTTTATACTGTACGCACTTATGTATTGTTTTGTACTGTACGTACTTATGTATTGTTTTGTACTGTATTAACTTGTGTATTGTTTTGTACTGTATGAACTTATGTTTTGTTTTATACTGTATGTACTTATGTATTGTTTTATACTGTACGTACTTATGACGCTACATATGACGCTACATATGACGATACATATAATGATACATATGAAGATATATATGACGCTACATATGATGATACATATGATGATACATATGACGATACATATGATTATACATACGACGCTACATATGACGCTTCATATGACGATACATATGACTCTACATATGATGATTCATATGACGCTACATATGACGCTAAATATGATTATTCATATGATACATATGACAGTACAGATGATGATACATATGGTGCTACATATAATGATACATATGACGATACATATAACGGTACATATGACGCTACATATCATGCTACATATGACGCTACATACGATGATACATATGATGATACATACGATGCTACATATGATGATGCATATGATGAGACATATGACGATACATTTGATGATAAAAATGATGATACATATGATGATACATATGGCGATACATATGATGATACATACGATGCTACATATGATGATGCATATGATGAGACATATGACGATACATTTGATGATAAAAATGATGATACATATGATGATACATATGGCGATACATATGATGATACATACGATGCTACATATGATGATGCATATGATGAGACATATGACGATACATTTGATGAAAAATATGATGATACATATGACGCTTCATATGGCGATACATATGATGCTACATATGATGCTATATATGACGAAAGGGCCAGCCACGCTGGGCTTATGAAACACCTTTATGATGTACATAGTTACTTCCCGAAAGGTATCATTATTAGTCGTCAGGCTGTTAGACATTCGGTATCCATCAATTTAACTACTGCTAGGTAAGCAACCGGCCGAATCAGAAAAAATCTCAGTTCTTTTACCGGGATACATATGACGCTACATATGACGCTACATATGACGAAACATATAATGATACATATGACGATATATATGACGCTACATATGATGATACATATGATGATACATATGACGATACATATGATTATACATACGACGCTACATATGACGCTTCATATGACGATACATATGACTCTACATATGATGATTCATATGACGCTACATATGACGCTAAATATGATTATTCATATGATACATATGACAGTACAGATGATGATACATATGGTGCTACATATAATGATACATATGACGATACATATAACGGTACATATGACGCTACATATCATGCTACATATGACGCTACATACGATGATACATATGATGATACATACGATGCTACATATGATGATGCATATGATGAGACATATGACGATACATTTGATGATAAAAATGATGATACATATGATGATACATATGGCGATACATATGATGATACATACGATGCTACATATGATGATGCATATGATGAGACATATGACGATACATTTGATGATAAAAATGATGATACATATGATGATACATATGGCGATACATATGATGATACATACGATGCTACATATGATGATGCATATGATGAGACATATGACGATACATTTGATGAAAAATATGATGATACATATGACGCTTCATATGGCGATACATATGATGCTACATATGATGCTATATATGACGAAAGGGCCAGCCACGCTGGGCTTATGAAACACCTTTATGATGTACATAGTTACTTCCCGAAAGGTATCATTATCAGTCGTCAGGCTGTTAGACATTCGGTATCCATCAATTTAACTACTGCTAGGTAAGCAACCGGCCGAATCTGAAAAAAATCTCAGTTCTTTTACCGGGATACATATGACGCTACATATGACGCTACATATGACGAAACATATAATGATACATATGACGATATATATGACGCTACATATGATGATACATATGATGATACATATGACGATACATATGATTATACATACGACGCTACATATGACGCTTCATATGACGATACATATGACTCTACATATGATGATTCATATGACGCTACATATGACGCTAAATATGATTATTCATATGATACATATGACAGTACAGATGATGATACATATGGTGCTACATATAATGATACATATGACGATACATATAACGGTACATATGACGCTACATATCATGCTACATATGACGCTACATACGATGATATATATGATGATACATACGATGCTACATATGAGGATGCATATGATGAGACATATGACGATACATTTGATGATAAAAATGATGATACATATGATGATACATATGGCGATACATATGATGATACATACGATGCTACATATGATGATGCATATGATGAGACATATGACGATACATTTGATGATAAAAATGATGATACATATGATGATACATATGGCGATACATATGATGATACATACGATGCTACATATGATGATGCATATGATGAGACATATGACGATACATTTGATGAAAAATATGATGATACATATGACGCTTCATATGGCGATACATATGATGCTACATATGATGCTATATATGACGAAAGGGCCAGCCACGCTGGGCTTATGAAACACCTTTATGATGTACATAGTTACTTCCCGAAAGGTATCATTATCAGGCGTCAGGCTGTTAGACATTCGGTATCCATCAATTTAACTACTGCTAGGTGAGCAACCGGCCGAATCAGAAAAAATCTAAGTTCTTTTACCGGGATACATATGACGCTACATATGACGCTACATATGACGATACATATAATGATACATATGACGATATATATGACGCTACATATGATGATACATATGATGATACATATGACGATACATATGACGATACACATGATGATACATATGATGATGATCCATACGATGATACATATGGCGATACATATGATGATACATACGATGATACATATGATGCTACATACGATGCTTCATACGATGCTACATATGATGCTACATATGACGATACATATGATGCTACAAATGACGAAACATATGACGTTACATATCACGCTACATATGACGATACATACGACGCTACATACGATGCTACATACGATGATACATACGATGATACATATGATGATACATATGACGATACACATGATGATACATATGACGAAACAAATCATGATACATATGGCGATACATCTGACGATACATATTATGATACATATGATGCTACATATGGCAATACATATGACAATACATATTATGATACATATGGCGATACATATGATGCTACATATGGCGACACATATGACGATACATATGGCGACACATATGACGATACATATGGCGATACATATGACGCTATATATGACGATACATATGATGATACATATGACGATACATATGATGATACATATCACGATATATATGACGCTACATATGACGATACATATGACGCTACATATGGCGATATATATGTATGACGCTACTTATGACGTTACATGTGACGATACATATGATACTACATATGACGCAACATATGGCGATACACATGACTATACATATGACTAAACATATGATGCCACATTTGACGATACACATGGCGATACATATGACGCTACATATGACGATAGATATGACGCTATTGACGGCGATACATATGACGCTACATATTGCGATACATATGACGCTACATATGGCGATGCATATGACGCTACATATGACGATACCTATGGCGATACATATGACGCTACATATGATGATACATCTGACGCTACATATGACGATACATATGGCGATACATACGACGCTACAAATGACGATACATATGACGCTACATATGACGATACATATTATGATACATATGACGATACATGTGGCGATACATATGACGATACATATGATGATACATATGGCGATACATTACATGGCATGACGCGATACAATATAGAGTAATATAACGTATCCTTCAATAGCACATATATATATTTTAATAAAGAAAAGTTAATCAGTGTTTATTCAAATATTTACTTAAAAACACATTAAAATACTAACTTGATCCGAGGCATAGCCGGAGGACTTTCCCGAGGACGAAGAACCCTGAAAAAAACATCAACATACTTATTTTCTTTATATTTGGATAAAACCAGATTCTCTGCTAAGTGGATACAACAAAAAACTAAACATGCGCAACTGGTACTCGATCTTTATTCCGCAGATAATTCATACCATTGTGACGTCAGTTGTGATATATGGATTCAGAAATTCAGACGATTAACTACATGATTTCCTATCTGGTACATAGTATTTAATGAACGAATAAAGCCTGTATAATGCATGAACGGGGTATTATTTGGAGTTATTTAATAAATGAGTATGTTGTTACTTGTTCGATGCATCTACTGTCTTTGAAAATCAGGGGAGATAGGAGTTTTCCAAAGTTGTCATGCTGCGAGCCCACCCTTGAAACATGTACAACATACAGGACGAGACTAAAAGTTATACAAGTACTTGTGCATGATATATAAAAGAAGATCCTTCCAATCTTCCCACCGAGATTCAAACATTAATATAGTATGGTGTAATAATATTTACCGATCCAACATAGACTTACGCGATGAATTAATAATTAATAATTCTTTAAACAATAGACTTGATAATCATATACTAGTATATCAAGATATTAATACATATAATCATATACTAGTATATCAAGATATTAATACATATAATCATATACTAGTATATCAAGATATTAATGCATATAATCATATACTAGTATATCAAGATATTAATGCATATAATCATATACTAGTATATCAAGATAACAATGCATATAATCATATACTAGTATATCAAGATATTAATACATATAATCACATACTAGTATATCAAGAAAATAATGCATATAATCATATACTAGTATATCAAGATAACAATGCATATAATCATATACTAGTATGTCAAGATATAAATGCATATAATCACATACTAGTATAGCAAGAAAATAATGCATATAATCATATACTAGTATATCAAGATATGAATGCATATAATCATATACTAGTATATCAAGATATGAATGCATATAATCATATACTAGTATATCAAGATATGAATACATATAATCATATACTAGTATAGCAAGATAACAATGCATATAATCATATACTAGTATATCAAGTTATCAATATATATAATCATATAAATATTAACTAGTTTATCAAGATATTAATGCATATAATCATATACTAGTATATCAAGATAATAATGCATATAATCATTTACTTATATATCAAGATATTAATACATATAATAATATACTAGTATATCACGATATTCATGCATATAATCATATACTAATATATCAAGATATTAATACATATAATTATATATCAACTTACAATACTACCATGATGAGAACCATAATTTGACGACATTGCTGTACCGTTGCTACCCTCATCATTCATCTGGAATTAAAAACAACAACATCACATACATGTGGACTATCAAGTAAACTATACTAACAAGACATTGTGGTATTACATGCACAACATAAGTGTTCTACCGGTTTCTAGGTTGTATCGTTAAATTTACCTTTCTTTTTGCCATAGCAACGACAGTTTTTGTCCGACTGAAAAAATAAAGGGAGCTGCATTATCTCCTTATTGCCCTCTATTTACACGCTAAGTTTCACAATGAAGCTACAACGGATACGTTTTGAGTTACCAAATGTTCCTCTGTAATTTAACAAATTGTGTTGCAAAAGCAGCCACGATTTGTGTCGTACTGAAAATAAAAACGAATGACCTGCATAATCGCAGTGTTTCCCTTTATCCACATGCAGTTTCAAAATATAGTTTTGACACTTTTTAGTAATCTTTCTGGGCGGCCGGTCTTTCTGGACAGACCCGGACGACGGACGGACGGACGGACGGACGGTAAACATATAGTATATCCAATGAAACCTGAAGGGAACTAAAACAATTATTATAATTATATGCTATAACTCAGTTTTTAAGAGCATTTTTTTGCTACATTTGCACTCCTAAATAAAAAAAACACATATTGCATGCTTTTGTGTTCATGTGGAAAGTTAACATTATAACATATAACATATATATATTTGGAGATAGCATCAAAATATTCATGTAAATTCATACCATTCTTCCTAGCGTGTATGGATTGCGGTTGGTTGATGACATGGTACCACCGCTTGTACCATTTCTTTCCTGGAAAGAAAACAAAAACTGTACAAAATAAAAGTAAAGTAAAAGGTTTGTTTATTATATTGAAAGGGCCAGCCACACTGGGCTTATGAGACATCTTTATGTTGCACATAGTTACTTCCCGAAACTATCATATCAGGCGTCAGGCTGTTAGACATTCGGTATCCCTCAATTTAACTATCTGCTAGGTGAGCAACCGGCCGCATCAGAAAAAAATCTTCGAACTCCAGCTTCCGAGGCGGACGCCTTAACCACTAGGCCACGGAGGACGGTTGCTGATGAAATGCTGAATGAAACTTTTGTTTTTCCAATATCTTGGTCATTGTTTTCCTAAATAAGGTATCCTTTACAATAGCGGTACAAGCTTGGTCATCGTTATACTAAATAAGGTATCGTTTACAATAATGGTACAAGCTTGGTCATTGTTATCCTAAATAAGGTATCCTTTACAATAATGTTACAAGCTTGGTCATCGTTATCCTAAATAAGGTATCGTTTACTATAATGGTACAAGCGTGGTCATCGTTATTCTAAATAAGGTATCCTTTACAATTATGGTACAAGCTTGGTCATTGTTATCCTAAATAAGGTATCCTTTACAATAATGGCAAAAGCTTGGTCATTGTTATCCTAAATAAGGTATCCTTTACAATTATGGTACAAGCTTGGTCATTGTTATCCTAAATAAGGTATCCTTTACAATAATGGCAAAAGCTTGGTCATTGCTATCCTAAATAAGGTATCCTTTACAATAATGGTAAAAGCTTGTTCATTGTTATCCTAAATAAGGTATCCTTTACAATTATGGTACAAGCTTGGTCATTGTTATCCTAAATAAGGTATCCTTTACAATAATGGCAAAAGCTTGGTCATTGCTATCCTAAATAAGGTATCCTTTACAATAATGGTAAAAGCTTGTTCATTGTTATCCTAAATAAGGTATCCTTTACAATAATGGTAAAAGCTTGTTCATTGTTATCCTAAATAAGGTATCCTTTACAATAATGGTAAAAGCTTGTTCATTGTTATCCTAAATAAGGTATCGTTTACAATAATGGTAAAAGCTTGTTCATTGTTATCCTAAACGTTCTAAACGTTCTTTCTTATTCAAGTCCATATTTCAAGGAAATTGAGTTGATACTTTTTAAGAAAATACATAACATGTCAGGTGCCTGGTTAGCTGTTCCATCTATTGAGAACTCAAAAAATCAGGTGTCTGATTAGCTGTATATATTCTAACATACATATCTATATATGAGACACTACATTTAATAATTCATGATAAATAACAAAAAAATACACAAGTTCATTGTATTTAATGCACACATAGAGAGTTCCCCGTCATTGGAAAGCCGGAAGTGTTTCGGTTAGGCAGTTGCTCGCTGACGAGGACTATAAATAGACATTGGATTATTTCTCTATAATTGTCTTTTTTTACATATTTCGATTTTGAACTTGTGATTTAGATAACATTGCTGATCTGTCTGAAATGTTTTGGAAACATTGTCATGTTTAAATCACGAAGGTACAATACTACTGGCCTGAAAAAATCGGGTTATGAATACCTTTAATTTGGAAGGTTGCTTCCGCCTCGTCAGCAATACAGACACTGAACACACAAAACATATATTGGGTGATACATGACCTATATTTAACTATTGATACTTGTCTTACTATTTAACTATTGATACTTGCCTTACTTTCTCAGCCAATCACGTCACTCCGATTTTTTTTCTTTAAAATTTGAACTTTCGATTTTACATAGATTGTATTAATGACCATCATTGATCAGCCAATGAAATCACTCCATGACCGAGAAAGTAGATCAACGTCTATCCCGGTTAGAAGTTACCGTACTTCCTTATAACTTGTAACTTTACTTGGGAGTTTCCATTCTTTGATTGTGTGTACTCGAAGTTTATATTTGATCTTTACCAAACATACGCAGTAGTGAAAAAAACAACTAAAATATCTAAAAAATAACCGTTAAACAAGCCAGATTGGATAATCAATATCAGAATTATGGTCTTTTAATCGATCTTTATAACACTTTCAGTGTAGTTATATAATTATAATATCGCGGTCAATGTTTAAGCTTGAACTTTTTGTTTTTTTTAATTTGTTTGTGAAACAATTTGGTTGTGAAACAATTTGGTTGTGAAACAAGTTATTACAACGCATACAAATCCCGCTCAAAGTCTTCCTGGATAGAACCAGTATTAAGCATACACGGAAAATGTTGTTTTTTTTGCTATATTTTTTTTGAATGGGGTTTAACGCCATTTTCAACACATTTCGGGTAATATATGGCATGTCCAGTTTTACTGGTGGGGGAAGACCTGAGACTAAGTAGAACCACCGTCCTTCCGCAAGTAACTGGAAACTTTTTCACATAAAGTTTTTGGAGAGAGCGGGGCTCGAACCTACGACCATAGCGGTGAGAGGTAAGTGATATTGAGACTGCGCTTTAGATCAATCAGCCACGAAGGACCCTGCGGGAAAATGTCTTGCTCAAGGATACCACACATAGTCTTGGGGCAGGGTCGAACCCACGACTCTCCGACCCTGGGTTCGATGCTCTACCACTGGACCACGCGCTCCACACAAATTCGGAAAAAAACCCGAGTTATGGCCCTTGAATTGTCTTTCAATGAATGCCAACCATGTACATTTTACTGAAATATATTGTAGTCAAACATTGTAAATAATTACTGTTAAAATGGATCAGTGATAATTTTAAGATGAGTCATATGTGTGGGTTATTTGATTTTTTTAAAAAATATTTATTCATGCAAATTCTTCGAAATTCAAACTTCCTTCTTCTCCCTTCTCTTTAAAATTAAACTATTATAAACACGTATATCCATCATCATTAATTTTGTTTGAATAACTTTATTATGATGTACTAAATAGACTCTATCTATTGTCATGGTTGCATGCGTATTTATGATTTTATCCTTATACCGAGTCGTATCACCTATTGAAATCACAGAATGTGAGATTACTTATTCATTTATAATTTACTGCAATGACGTTTCTGTATACCGTAGTAGCTGAATGGGATTGCATTTTTAACTACGGAACAGCCAACCAACCACTTTTGTATTTCCAATGATCTTCGTCAAAATGATAAAGAGACCTCGCCTATACAGTTTATGTCTACAAAATGATCCAACTGTACCTAGTCCAAAAAAAAAACACGTAACTTGAAGAAATCAATATGCTTTTATATAACAACACGTGTTACTCTCTATAAATAAGTGATTGATTTAGTGAAACCAATTCCGATAGTTTCGGAACGAACTTCGCTGATTACCGAAAATCCGAAGATTTGTTATTGTCGCTCGGGAATTATCGGATTTAGGATCATATAGTGTAGCATGTGCATGTATATATACATTGTACTTACTCAATCAAGTTGTTCCTCCAAAAAAGTTTCGCCCAAATAGTAAAAACATGCAGATGTAACAATAACAAAACAATAGCCTGTATAGTATAAATAAATATTTTGATTTAAAATTGAATCAATTTTTTATATATCATTAAGAAATATTGCTGCTGATATAATTTATAAAATTAATTGTATAATATAAATTTAAACGTATATTTTCAGGTCTAGTCGTTCTCCTGTATAAGATTATTATTATTATTTTTGTGAATGTGATGTAAGCTTGTGTATGATTTGCCATTGGTATTCTAATTACGTATTGTTTTATACTGTACATACTTATGTATTGTTTTATACTGTAGGTACTTATGTATTGTTTTATACTGTACGTACTTATGTATTGTTTTATAATGTACGTACTTATGTATTGTTTTATACTGTACATACTTATGTATTGTTTTATACTGTACGTACTTATGTATTGTTTTATACTGTACATACTTATGTATTGTTTTATACTGTACATACTTATGTATTGTTTTATACTGTAGGTACTTATGTATTGTTATATACTAGGTACTTATGTATTGTTTTATACTGTACATACTTATGTATTGTTTTATACTGTACGCACTTATGTATTGTTTTATACTGTAGGTACTTATGCATTGTTTTATAATGTACGTACTTATGTATTGTTTTATAATGTAGGTACTTATGCATTGTTTTATAATGTACGTACTTATGTATTGTTTTATAATGTACGTACTCATGTATTGTTTTGTACTGTATTAACTTGTGTATTGTTTTGTACTGTATGTACTTATGTTTTGTTTTATACTGTATGTACTTATGTATTGTTTTATACTGTATGTACTTATGTATTGTTTTACACTGTAGGTACTTATGCATTGTTTTATATTGTACGTACTTATGTATTGTTTTAAACTGTACGTACTTATGTTTTGTTTTATACTTTACGTACTTAAGTATTGTTTTGTACTGTACGCACTTATGTATTGTTTTATAATGTAAGTACTTATGTATTGTTTTTTAATGTACGTACTTAAGTATTGTTTTGTACTGTACGCACTTATGTATTGTTTTATAATGTAAGTACTTATGTATTGTTTTTTAATGTACGTACTTATGTATTGTTTTATACTGTACGCACTTATGTTTTGTTTTATAATGTAAGTACTTATGTATTGTTTTATAATGTACGTACTTATGTATTTTTTTATACTGTACGCACTTATGTATTGTTTTATACTGTAGGTACTTATGTATTGTTTTATAATGTACGTACTTATGTATTGTTTTATACTGTATGTACTTACATGTATGCATTGTTTTATAATGTACGTACTTATGTATTGTTTTATACTGTACGCACTTATGTATTGTTTTGTACTGTACGTACTTATGTATTGTTTTGTACTGTATTAACTTGTGTATTGTTTTGTACTGTATGTACTTATGTTTTGTTTTATACTGTATGTACTTATGTATTGTTTTATACTGTACGTACTTATGACGCTACATATGACGCTACATATGACGATACATATAATGATACATATGACGATATATATGACGCTACATATGATGATACATATGATGATACATATGATGATACATATGACGATACATATGATTATACATACGACGCTACATATGACGCTTCATATGACGATACATATGACTCTACATATGATGATTCATATGACGCTACATATGACGCTAAATATGATTATTCATATGATACATATGACAGTACAGATGATGATACATATGGTGCTACATATAATGATACATATGACGATACATATAACGGTACATATGACGCTACATATCATGCTACATATGACGCTACATACGATGATACATATGATGATACATACGATGCTACATATGATGATGCATATGATGAGACATATGACGATACATTTGATGATAAAAATGATGATACATATAATGATACATATGGCGATACATATGATGATACATACGATGCTACATATGATGATGCATATGATGAGACATATGACGATACATTTGATGAAAAATATGATGATACATATGACGCTTCATATGGCGATACATATGATGCTACATATGATGCTATATATGACGAAAGGGCCAGCCACGCTGGGCTTATGAAACACCTTTATGATGTACATAGTTACTTCCCGAAAGGTATCATTATCAGGCGTCAGGCTGTTAGACATTCGGTATCCATCAATTTAACTACTGCTAGGTAAACAACCGGCCGAATCAGAAAAAATCTCAGTTCTTTTACCGGGATACATATGACGCTACATATGACGATACATATAATGATACATATGACGATATATATGACGCTACATATGATGATACATATGATGATACATATGACGATACATATGACGATACACATGATGATACATATGATGATGATCCATACGATGATACATATGGCGATACATATGATGATACATACGATGATACATATGATGCTACATACGATGCTTCATACGATGCTACATATGATGCTACATATGATGCTACATATGACGATACATATGATGCTACAAATGACGATACATATGACGTTACATATCACGCTACATATGACGATACATACGACGCTACATACGATGCTACATACGATGATACATACGATGATACATATGACGATACACATGATGATACATATGACGAAACAAATCATGATACATATGGCGATACATCTGACGATACATATTATGATACATATGATGCTACATATGGCGATACATATGACGATACATATTATGATACATATGGCGATACATATGATGCTACATATGGCGACACATATGACGATACATATGGCGACACATATGACGATACATATGGCGATACATATGAAGCTATATATGACGATACATATGATGATACATATGACGATACATATCATGATACATATGACGATATATATGACGCTACATATGACGATACATATGACGCTACATATGACGCTACATATGGCGATATATATGTATGACGCTACTTATGACGTTACATGTGACGATACATATGATACTACATATGACGCAACATATGGCGATACACATGACTATACATATGACTAAACATATGATGCCACATTTGACGATACTCATGGCGATACATATGACGCTACATATGACGATAGATATGACGCTATTGACGGCGATACATATGACGCTACATATTGCGATACATATGACGCTACATATGGCGATGCATATGACGCTACATATGACGATACCTATGGCGATACATATGACGCTACATATGATGATACATCTGACGCTACATATGACGATACATATGGCGATACATACGACGCTACAAATGACGATACATATGACGCTATATATGACGATACATATGGCGATACATACGACGCTACAAATGACGATACATATGACGCTACATATGACGATACATATTATGATACATATGACGATACATGTGGCGATACATATGACGATACATATGATGATACATATGGCGATACATTACATGGCATGACGCGATACAATATAGAGTAATATAACGTATCCTTCAATAGCACATATATATATTTTAATAAAGAAAAGTTAATCAGTGTTTATTCAAATATTTACTTAAAAACACATTAAAATACTAACTTGATCCGAGGCATAGCCGGAGGACTTTCCCGAGGACGAAGAACCCTGAAAAAAACATCAACATACTTATTTTCTTTATATTTGGATAAAACCAGATTCTCTGCTAAGTGGATACAACAAAAAACTAAACATGCGCAACTGGTACTCGATCTTTATTCCGCAGATAATTCATACCATTGTGACGTCAGTTGTGATATATGGATTCAGAAATTCAGACGATTAACTACATGATTTCCTATCTGGTACATGGTATTAAATGAACGAATAAAGCCTGTATAATGCATGAACGGGGTAATATTTGGAGTTATTTAATAAATGAGTATGTTGTTACTTGTTCGATGCATCTACTGTCTTTGAAAATCAGGGGAGATAGGAGTTTTCCAAAGTTGTCATGCTGCGATCCCACCCTTGAAACATGTACAACATACAGGACGAGACTAAAAGTTATACAAGTACTTGTGCATGATATATAAAAGAAGATCCTTCCAATCTTCCCACCGAGATTCAAACATTAATATAGTATGGTGTAATAATATTTACCGATCCAACATAGACTTACGCGATGAATTAATAATTAATAATTCTTTAAACAATAGACTTGATAATCATATACTAGTATATCAAGATATTAATACATATAATCATATACTAGTATATCAAGATATTAATGCATATAATCATATACTAGTATATCAAGATAACAATGCATATAATCATATACTAGTATATCAAGATATTAATACATATAATCACATACTAGTATATCAAGAAAATAATGCATATAATCATATACTAGTATATCAAGATAACAATGCATATAATCATATACTAGTATGTCAAGATATAAATGCATATAATCACATACTAGTATAGCAAGAAAATAATGCATATAATCATATACTAGTATATCAAGATATGAATGCATATAATCATATACTAGTATATCAAGATATGAATGCATATAATCATATACTAGTATATCAAGATATGAATACATATAATCATATACTAGTATAGCAAGATAACAATGCATATAATCATATACTAGTATATCAAGTTATCAATATATATAATCATATAAATATTAACTAGTTTATCAAGATATTAATGCATATAATCATATACTAGTATATCAAGATAATAATGCATATAATCATTTACTTATATATCAAGATATTAATACATATAATAATATACTAGTATATCACGATATTCATGCATATAATCATATACTAATATATCAAGATATTAATACATATAATTATATATCAACTTACAATACTACCATGATGAGAACCATAATTTGACGACATTGCTGTACCGTTGCTACCCTCATCATTCATCTGGAATTAAAAACAACAACATCACATACATGTGGACTATCAAGTAAACTATACTAACAAGACATTTTGGTATTACATGCACAACATAAGTGTTCTACCGGTTTCTAGGTTGTATCGTTAAATTTACCTTTCTTTTTGCCATAGCAACGACAGTTTTTGTCCGACTGAAAAAATAAAGGGAGCTGCATTATCTCCTTATTGCCCTCTATTTACACGCTAAGTTTCACAATGAAGCTACAACGGATACGTTTTGAGTTACCAAATGTTCCTCTGTAATTTAACAAATTGTGTTGCAAAAGCAGCCACGATTTGTGTCGTACTGAAAATAAAAACGAATGACCTGCATAATCGCAGTGTTTCCCTTTATCCACATGCAGTTTCAAAATATAGTTTTGACACTTTTTAGTAATCTTTCTGGGCGGCCGGTCTTTCTGGACAGACCCGGACGACGGACGGACGGACGGACGGACGGTAAACATATAGTATATCCAATGAAACCTGAAGGGAACTAAAACAATTATTATAATTATATGCTATAACTCAGTTTTTAAGAGCATTTTTTTGCTACATTTGCACTCCTAAATAAAAAAAACACATATTGCATGCTTTTGTGTTCATGTGGAAAGTTAACATTATAACATATAACATATATATATTTGGAGATAGCATCAAAATATTCATGTAAATTCATACCATTCTTCCTAGCGTGTATGGATTGCGGTTGGTTGATGACATGGTACCACCGCTTGAACCATTTCTTTCCTGGAAAGAAAACAAAAACTGTACAAAATAAAAGTAAAGTAAAAGGTTTGTTTATTATATTGAAAGGGCCAGCCACACTGGGCTTATGAGACATCTTTATGTTGCACATAGTTACTTCCCGAAACTATCATATCAGGCGTCAGGCTGTTAGACATTCGGTATCCCTCAATTTAACTATCTGCTAGGTGAGCAACCGGCCGCATCAGAAAAAAATCTTCGAACTCCAGCTTCCGAGGCGGACGCCTTAACCACTAGGCCACGGAGGACGGTTGCTGATGAAATGCTGAATGAAACTTTTGTTTTTCCAATATCTTGGTCATTGTTTTCCTAAATAAGGTATCCTTTACAATAGCGGTACAAGCTTGGTCATCGTTATACTAAATAAGGTATCGTTTACAATAATGGTACAAGCTTGGTCATTGTTATCCTAAATAAGGTATCCTTTACAATAATGTTACAAGCTTGGTCATCGTTATCCTAAATAAGGTATCGTTTACTATAATGGTACAAGCGTGGTCATCGTTATTCTAAATAAGGTATCCTTTACAATTATGGTACAAGCTTGGTCATTGTTATCCTAAATAAGGTATCCTTTACAATAATGGCAAAAGCTTGGTCATTGCTATTCTAAATAAGGTATCGTTTACAATAATGGTACAAGCTTGGTCATCGTTATCCTAAATAAGGTATCCTTTACAATTATGGTACAAGCTTGGTCATTGTTATCCTAAATAAGGTATCCTTTACAATAATGGCAAAAGCTTGGTCATTGCTATCCTAAATAAGGTATCCTTTACAATAATGGTAAAAGCTTGGTCATCGTTATCCTAAATAAGGTATCGTTTACAATAATGGTAAAAGCTTGTTCATTGTTATCCTAAATAAGGTATCCTTTACAATAATGGCAAAAGCTTGGTCATTGCTATCCTAAATAAGGTATCGTTTACAATAATGGTAAAAGCTTGGTCATTGCTATCCTAAATAAGGTATCCTTTACAATAATGGCAAAAGCTTGGTCATTGCTATCCTAAATAAGGTATCGTTTACAATAATGGTAAAAGCTTGGTCATTGCTATCCTAAATAAGGTATCGTTTACAATAATGGTACAAGCTTGGTCATTGCTATCCTAAATAAGGTATCGTTTACAATAATGGCAAAAGCTTGGTCATTGCTATCCTAAATAAGGTATCGTTTACAATAATGGTAAAAGCTTGGTCATTGCTATCCTAAATAAGGTATCGTTTACAATAATGGTACAAGCTTGGTCATTGCTATCCTAAATAAGGTATCGTTTACAATAATGGCAAAAGCTTGGTCATTGCTATCCTAAATAAGGTATCGTTTACAATAATGGTACAAGCTTGGTCATTGCTATCCTAAATAAGGTATCCTTTACAATAATGGCAAAAGCTTGGTCATTGCTATCCTAAATAAGGTATCGTTTACAATAATGGTAAAAGCTTGTTCATTGTTATCCTAAATAAGGTATCCTTTACAATAATGGTAAAAGCTTGGTCATTGCTATCCTAAATAAGGTATCGTTTACAATAATGGTAAAAGCTTGTTCATTGTTATCCTAAACGTTCTAAACGTTCTTTCTTATTCAAGTCCATATTTCAAGGAAATTGAGTTGATACTTTTTAAGAAAATACATAACATGTCAGGTGCCTGGTTAGCTGTTCCATCTATTGAGAACTCAAAAAATCAGGTGTCTGATTAGCTGTATATATTCTAACATACATATCTATATATGAGACACTACATTTAATAATTCATGATAAATAACAAAAAAATACACAAGTTCATTGTATTTAATGCACACATAGAGAGTTCCCCGTCATTGGAAAGCCGGAAGTGTTTCGGTTAGGCAGTTGCTCGCTGACGAGGACTATAAATAGACATTGGATTATTTCTCTATAATTGTCTTTTTTTACATATTTCGATTTTGAACTTGTGATTTAGATAACATTGCTGATCTGTCTGAAATGTTTTGGAAACATTGTCATGTTTAAATCACGAATGTACAATACTACTGGCCTGAAAAAATCGGGTTATGAATACCTTTAATTTGGAAGGTTGCTTCCGCCTCGTCAGCAATACAGACACTGAACACACAAAACATATATTGGGTGATACATGACCCATATTTAACTATTGATACTTGTCTTACTATTTAACTATTGATACTTGCCTTACTTTCTCAGCCAATCACGTCACTCCGATTTTTTTTCTTTAAAATTTGAACTTTCGATTTTACATAGATTGTATTAATGACCATCATTGATCAGCCAATGAAATCACTCCATGACCGAGAAAGTAGATCAACGTCTATCCCGGTTAGAAGTTACCGTACTTCCTTATAACTTGTAACTTTACTTGGGAGTTTCCATTCTTTGATTGTGTGTACTCGAAGTTTATATTTGATCTTTACCAAACATACGCAGTAGTGAAAAAAACAACTAAAATATCTAAAAATAACCGTTAAACAAGCCAGATTGGATAATCAATATCAGAATTATGGTCTTTTAATCGATCTTTATAACACTTACAGTGTAGTTATATAATTATAATATCGCGGTCAATGTTTAAGCTTGAACTTTTTGTTTTTTTTAATTTGTTTGTGAAACAATTTGGTTGTGAAACAATTTGGTTGTGAAACAAGTTATTACAACGCATACAAATCCCGCTCAAAGTCTTCCTGGATAGAACCAGTATTAAGCATACACGGAAAATGTTGTTTTTTTTGCTATATTTTTTTTGAATGGGGTTTAACGCCATTTTCAACACATTTCGGGTAATATATGGCATGTCCAGTTTTACTGGTGGGGGAAGACCTGAGACTAAGTAGAACCACCGTCCTTCCGCAAGTAACTGGAAACTTTTTCACATAAAGTTTTTGGAGAGAGCGGGGCTCGAACCTACGACCATAGCGGTGAGAGGTAAGTGATATTGAGACTGCGCTTTAGATCAATCAGCCACGAAG
Source organism: Panopea generosa (assembly GCA_029582155.1). Taxonomy (NCBI): domain Eukaryota; kingdom Metazoa; phylum Mollusca; class Bivalvia; order Adapedonta; family Hiatellidae; genus Panopea; species Panopea generosa. Next base: position 26,342,037 of record CM055907.1, read on the forward strand.
GACCCTGCGGGAAAATGTCTTGCTCAAGGATACCACACATAGTCTTGGGGCAGGGTCGAACCCACGACTCTCCGACCCTGGGTTCGATGCTCTACCACTGGACCACGCGCTCCACACAAATTCGGAAAAAAAACCGAGTTATGGCCCTTGAATTGTCTTTCAATGAATGCCAACCATGTACATTTTACTGAAATATATTGTAGTCAAACATTGTAAATAATTACTGTTAAAATGGATCAGTGATAATTTTAAGATGAGTCATATGTGTGGGTTATTTGATTTTTTTTAAAAATATTTATTCATGCAAATTCTTCGAAATTCAAACTTCCTTCTCCCTTCTCTTTAAAATTAAACTATTATAAACACGTATATCCATCATCATTAATTTTGTTTGAATAACTTTATTATGATGTACTAAATAGACTCTATCTATTGTCATGGTTGCATGCGTATTTATGATTTTATCCTTATACCGAGTCGTATCACCTATTGAAATCACAGAATGTGAGATTACTTATTCATTTATAATTTACTGCAATGACGTTTTTGTATACCGTAGTAGCTGAATGGGATTGCATTTTTAACTACGGAACAGCCAACCAACCACTTTTGTATTTCCAATGATCTTCGTCAAAATGATAAAGAGACCTCGCCTATACAGTTTATGTCTACAAAATGATCCAACTGTACCTAGTCCAAAAAAAACACGTAACTTGAAGAAATCAATATGCTTTTATATAACAACACGTGTTACTCTCTATAAATAAGTGATTGATTTAGTGAAACCAATTCCGATAGTTTCGGAACGAACTTCGCTGATTACCGAAAATCCGAAGATTTGTTATTGTCGCTCGGGAATTATCGGATTTAGGATCATATAGTGTAGCATGTGCATGTATATATACATTGTACTTACTCAATCAAGTTGTTCCTCCAAAAAAGTTTCGCCCAAATAGTAAAAACATGCAGATGTAACAATAACAAAACCATAGCATGTATAGTATAAATAAATATTTTGATTTAAAATTGAATCAATTTTTTATATATCATTAAGAAATATTGCTGCCGATATAATTTATAAAATTAATTGTATAATATAAATATAAACGTATATTTTCAGGTCTAGTCGTTCTCCTGTATAAGATTATTATTATTATTTTTGTGAATGTGATGTAAGCTTGTGTATGATTTGCCATTGGTATTCTAATTACGTATTGTTTTATACTGTACATACTTATGTATTGTTTTATACTGTAGGTACTTATGTATTGTTTTATACTGTACGTACTTATGTATTGTTTTATAATGTACGTACTTATGTATTGTTTTATACTGTACATACTTATGTATTGTTTTATACTGTACGTACTTATATATTGTTTTATACTGTACATACTTATGTATTGTTTTATACTGTACATACTTATGTATTGTTTTATACTGTACATACTTATGTATTGTTATATACTAGGTACTTATGTATTGTTTTATACTGTACATACTTATGTATTGTTTTATACTGTAGGTACTTATGCATTGTTTTATAATGTACGTACTTATGTATTGTTTTATACTGTAGGTACTTATGCATTGTTTTATAATGTACGTACTTATGTATTGTTTTATAATGTACGTACTCATGTATTGTTTTGTACTGTATTAACTTGTGTATTGTTTTGTACTGTATGTACTTATGTTTTGTTTTATACTGTATGTACTTATGTATTGTTTTATACTGTATGTACTTATGTATTGTTTTATACTGTAGGTACTTATGCATTGTTTTATATTGTACGTACTTATGTATTGTTTTGTACTGTATTAACTTGTGTATTGTTTTATACTGTATGTACTTATGTATTGTTTTAAACTGTACGTACTTATGTTTTGTTTTATACTTTACGTACTTAAGTATTGTTTTGTACTGTACGCACTTATGTATTGTTTTATAATGTAAGTACTTATGTATTGTTATATAATGTACGTACTTATGTATTGTTTTATACTGTACGCTCTTATGTATTGTTTTATAATGTAAGTACTTATGTATTGTTTTATAATGTACGTACTTATGTATTTTTTTATACTGTACGCACTTATGTATTGTTTTATACTGTAGGTACTTATGTATTGTTTTATAATGTACGTACTTATGTATTGTTTTATACTGTATGTACTTATGCATTGTTTTATAATGTACGTACTTATGTATTGTTTTATACTGTACACACTTATGTATTGTTTTGTACTGTACGTACTTATGTATTGTTTTGTACTGTATTAACTTGTGTATTGTTTTGTACTGTATGTACTTATGTTTTGTTTTATACTGTATGTACTTATGTATTGTTTTATACTGTACGTACTTATGTTTTGTTTTATACTTTACGTAATTAAGTAGTGTTTTGTACTGTACGCACTTATGTATTGTTTTATAATGTACATACTTATGTATTGTTTTATAATGTACGTACTTATGTATTGTATTATACTGTACGCACTTATGTATTGTTTACACTGTAGGTATTTATGTATTGTTTTATACTGTACGCACTTATGTATTGTTTTGTACTATACGTACGTTTGTTTTGTTTTATACTGTATGTACTTATGTATTGTTTTATACTGTACGTACTTATGTCTTGTTTAATACTTTACGTACTTAAGTATTGTTTTGTACTGTACGCACTTATGTATTGTTTTATACTGTACGTACTTATGTATTGTTTTATACTGTTCGTACTTATGTATTGTTTTATACTGTACGCACTTTTGTATTGTTTTATACGGTATTTACTTATGTATTGTTTTATAATGTATGTACTTATGTGTTGTTTTTATAATGTACATACTTATGTATTGTTTTATACTGTACGTACTTATGTATTGTTTTGTTCTGTATGTACTCATGTATTGTTTTATACTGTACATACTTATGTATTGTTTTATAATGTATGTGCTTATGTTTTGTTTTATACTGTACGCACTTATGTATTGTTTTATACGGTATGTACTTATGTATTGTTTTATATTGTATGTACTTATGTGTTGTTTTATAATGTACGTACTTATGTATTGTTTTATACTGTACGTACTTATGTATTGTTTTGTTCTGTATGTACTTATGTATTGTTTTATACGGTATGTATTTATGTATTGTTTTATAAAATATAATATAAAATATTTAGAATATCTGTCATTTTTTTTATTTCAAATTAATTTATGTCCCAGACCGATAGTAAATGTTAACATTTTAATTGACAATAAATGAAATAAATACATTCAAAACAGGATTTCACAAATTTGCTGTTCGATTACCACATGAACGTTGATCTACGATTGCCGATCTCATAGCCAACTTCACGCAACTATTTATTTTACTGTTATTAGCAGTAAATTTCGGAATACGAGCGTGAGCGCTTACATTTTGTTTTTTATATCCCTGTTTACTTGTATATGGCAAACACAAGAAATACTATTTGTAACTTCGTTGACGTTATTGTTTCGTGAAACGTAAATCATGAGTATATATATTATGAATGGGAAATACAATATAATATACGTATTATGGAATGGGTGGCACGTAATATACGTGGCATCCGACATATTCAAATAAAATATAGTCTGTCATCTATAAAAGTCATCAAAGTAACATTGCTGCAGCTGACGCTGAACCTTTTTTTTAAAAAAAAATGTCTTGATATATAAAAAAGAAATATGATTGAAATTTGTTAGATTAAATATGTACATGTATATACCGCTTTGGTGGTTACAACCATACCATGGTTAGTTTAAATTAGCTCTATAGAAATGGTGGTGACTAACCTGTCGTCGCTCCATTTTCTGTTTAGGTCTGCATTGTAGAGCAAAGTCCATCTATCTTTTGATATTGCCAGTGCATATGCGCAGCTGACGTCGGTTTACGTTAAGTCACTTACTATCACCAGAATATGTAAAAAGAAAATAATGACGTATTTGTTTGTAATTAATAAACCCAGTTCAACTAAAAGGTTAATTTAAACAGGATACACTTGTCATATTAAAGGAACAAATATTTATTACTGCACATGGTGTACATGTCCGTTCAATAGTCTGTGAATAACCAGGAAACTGAAATCACAAAGATTAAATATCTGCAGACATGACTTTATACCATTTCGTACAGAACAAGGAGGAGAAATACATTCAAAACTGATTGGTGCACCATAACTAAATAATTGTAGTGTTTGGATTGTTTTAAATAATAGAAGAAAAAGGAAACAACAGAAAGAGAACGTGCTATTTTTCTAGAACATTCGAGCTTGTTTTTGCCTTGATCGACATGTTACAAAAATTATTTACAAATAGTATATAGAAATCCACTCTTCTTCAACTAGTCTATCCCAGAACCTGATATCTCCCTTATCTAGTCTATCTCAGAACCTGATATCTACCTAATCTAGTCCATCTCAGAACCTGATATCTACCGAATCTAGTCTATCCCAGAACCTGATATCTCCCTTATCTAGTCCATCTCAGAACCTGATATCTACCGAATCTAGTCTATCCCAGAACCTGATATCTCCTGAATCTAGTCTATCCCAGAACCTGATATCTCCTGAATCTAGTCTATCCCAGAACCTGATATCTCCCTTATCTAGTCTATCTCAGAACCTGATATCTACCGAATCTAGTCTATCCCAGAACCTGATATCTACTGAATCTAGTCTATCCCAGAACCTGATATCTCCCGAATTTATCCCAGAACCTGATATATCCCTAATATATCCCAGAACCTGATATATCCCGAATCTATCACAGAACCTGATATCTCCTGAATCTAATCTATCCCAGAACCTGATATCTCCTGAATCTAGTCTATCCCAGAACCAGATATCTCCTGAATCTAATATATCCCAGAACCAGATATCTCCTGAATCTAGTCTATCCCAGAACCAGATATCTCCTGAATCTAGTCTATCCCAGAACCTGATATCTCCCGAATTTATCCCAGAACCTGATATATCCCTAATATATCCCAGAACCTGATATATCCCGAATCTATCCCAGAACCTGATATCTCCTGAATCTAATCTATCCCAGAACCTGATATATCCCGAAAATATCCCAGAACCTGATATCTCCCGAATCTATCCCAGAACCTGATATCTCCTGAATCTAATCTATCCCAAAACCTGATATCTCCCGAATATATTCTATCCAAGAACCTGATATCTCCTGAATCTAATCTATCCCAGAACCTGATATCTCCCGAATCTATCACAAAACCTGATATTTCCCGAATCTATCCCAGAACCTGATATCTCCCGAATCTAATCTACCCCAGAACCTGATATCTCCCGAATCTAATCTATCCCAGAACCTGATAACTCCCGAATCTAATCTATCACAAAACCTGATATCTCCCGAATCTATCCCATAACCTGATATCTCCCGAATCTAATCTCCCCCCAGAACCTGATATCTCCCGAATCTAATCTATCCCAGAACCTGATATCTCCCGAATCTAATCTACCCCAGAACCTGATATCTCCCGAATCAAATCTATCCCAGAACCTGATATCTCCTGAATCTAATCTATCCCAGAACCTGATATCTCCCGAATCTAATCTACCCCAGAACCTGATATCTCCCGAATCTAATCTATCCCAGAACCTGATATCTCCCGAATCTAATCTACCCCAGAACCTGATATCTCCCGAATCAAATCTATCCCAGAACCTGATATCTCCCGAATCTAATCTATCCCAGAACCTGATATCTCCCGAATATAATCTACCCCAGAACCTGATATCTCCCGAATCTAATCTATCCCAGAACCTGATATCTCCCTAATCTACCCTAGAATCTGATATCTCCCGAATCTAATCTATCCCAGAACCTGATATCTCCCGAATCTAATCTATCCCAGAACCTGATATATCCCGAATCAGATCTTTTACCCCCCAATGAAAAAGCAGGGAATTCTATGTCTGTCCCACAATTCACTGCAATTAAACGTTTACTAACCTGTGACGTAATCAAACTTTCTATTGAAGCAGCTGACCAATCAAGTGCTCATATACGTCTTTTCTAATCGGGGGAGTTGGGCCCGTACTACAGACAATCTCTTTCACACAAAAACGGTCTCAGGAGCAAAACTGACCTTTCTGGAGTACTAAGGATATGTTAATGCGGCATATCAAACGAGCCGATAAGTGAACTGTTGATGCCATTGGGCACTTATCTGATTATGGCCAATTAATAATAATAAAAACAGAAATTGCTATAGAAATAAGAAACTTTTTGGAATGCGTGATAGCATGACACTACGCGCATGGCAATACAATTAACTTAGAAATAACATATGAATATACGAAACAAATGAAAAACATGTATAGCCGAAACGACTACACACATACAGAAACTTCTTAGTGGAAGTCTGAAAAAAATATCCAAAATTTAGAGCGAACAAATATATCGGTTCAAAAGTAGCGCTTCGGTGAAAAATCGTTATGCTCTTCACAGAAGCATGACAAAATGCACTGCAAGTGTGAGCATATTAAACAGAACTGAAATAAACAGTCAACAATTATATCACTATGAAGCCTCAGTGATTTTGACGATGGTTGTCAGTATCTGTACATTCCAAAATTCTAAATGCATTGTTGATTTTAACTGCTGTAGTTTATTAAGGTCACGCATGTGTAGTTTTGCAAATCATTCACTGTTTTTGTTATAGCCTGCGTCTGATAAGTTTATTATATCTAAATAACAAACTTATGAAAAAGGAGTCACATTTAGTACTCAACAGACATAGTACCTACAGCAGCGTAAACAAAATAAACATAGGAGGACGATAGGCATACAGAAGAAGTTACAACAGCAGACGTCACCGCCTTGAGATTGCAGAACGAACCCCTGCTTCTCGACAAAGTAATGGGATTTAAGTACGTTGATTGGTCAGTTGCTTTAAGGGAAAGTTGAATGGCGTTAAAATAGCGAGGAATTGTGAGACACGCATATATGATTGCTCGCTAAAATTGACATTATGTCTCAAGCGCGTTGGTGAACACAAACTGAAACATACACAGGCAGCCATAACAGTAACTGCCCTTTCAATGGGGTTAAACAGATCAGATTCGAGAACGATCTTAACCAGTCCGCTACTGGGGAGCTTGAAACTGATTTACGGGCGTTTATTAACTATGATCTTACAAATGCGGCACCATCCATAGGTGTAACACAAAAACTGCACGTGTAAATGCGAAAAGAGAATCAAGTGACGCTATCCGGGCGATTTCGCATAAATCACGGCCCAGCCGTTCAAAACTGGACACCACGTTAATCATGCTAGTTTTATATTTAAAACATTGAAGGTAACAATCCACTGGCAATCATAACAAAATGTCATTCTACTACTATAAACCTTGTACAATATATCAAATCTTTTACAATTTTAGGTATATTGAGCATACACTATTTCACCTTTCACAGTGATAAGCTAATTGAGCGTTGGGCAACTCAGTCCCGATAATTAAGGGTAACAAGGATACGGCAAGACGAAGATCAACGCTTCTTCGTTTGGCGGTCACCTGGCGACTCTTAACATAAGATAAAAAAAAAGTTCTTCCATCAAGGCCAATATTGTATCGGTGTAACGCGACTAGGTAGCATATAATGATATGTATCTGCTATATGTCTGCTTTGCTATGCATCTGCTATATAACATGTGTCTCGTATGTGTCTGCTACGTAGTATGTCTGCTATGCTACGTATCTACTTTATGACAGGTGTTTGCTTTGTGTTTGCTATGTGTCTGCTATATGTCTAGTATGTAAAATATCTGCTATGCTATGTATCTGCCATATGACATGTGTCTGCTATGTGTCTGCTATGTTAAATGTCTGCTATGGTATTATCTGCTAAATGACATGTATCTGCTATGTTAAATATCTGCTATGCTACGTATCTGCTATATGACATGTGTCTGCTATGTGTCTGCTATGTTAAATGTCTGCTACGCTACGTATCTGCTATATGACATGTATCTGCTATGTATCTGCTATGTGTCTGCTATGTTAAATGTCTGCTATGCTATTATCTGCTATATGACATGTATCTGCTATGTTAAATATCTGCTATGCTATGTATCTGCCATATGACATGTGTCTGCTATGTGTCTGCTATGTGTATGCTATGTGTATGCTATGTTAAATGTCTGCTATGCTACATATCTGCCATATCACGTGTGTCTGCTATGTGTCTGCTATGTTAAATGTCTGCTACGCTACGTATCTGCTATATGACATGTATCTGCTATGTATCTGCAATGTGTCTGCTATGTTAAATGTCTGCTATGCTATTATCTGCTATATGACATGTATCTGCTATGTTAAATGTCTGCTATGCTACGTATCTGCTATATGACATGTGTCTGCTATGTGTCTGCTATGTTAAATGTCTGCTATACTACGTATCTGTCATATTACATGTGTCTGCTATGTGTCTGCTATGTTAAATGTCTGCTATGCTACGTGTCTGCTATATGTCATATGTCTGTTATGTTAAATGTCTGCTATGCTACGTATCTGCTATATGATGGTAGCCACGATGTGCTATGTCATTGTAGTCATGATGTGCTTTGGTATGGTAGCAACGATGTATTATGTCATGGTAGTCACGATGTGCTATGTGATAGTAGCCACGATGTGCTATGTCATCGCAGTCACGATGTGCTATGTGATAGTAGCCACGATGTGCTATGGCATTGTAGTCACGATGTGCTAGGTGATTGTAGTCACTATGTACTATGTCATGGTAGTCACGATGTGCTATGTGATGGTAGCCACGATGTGCTATGTCATCGCAGTCACGATGTGCTATGTGATGGTAGCCACAATGTGCTATGTCATTGTAGTCACGATGTGCTTTGGTATGGTAGCAACGATGTACTATGTCATGGTAGTCGCGATGTGCTATGTGATGGTAGCCACGATGTGCTATATCATTGTAGTCACGATGTGCTATGTCATGGTAGTCACGATGTGCTATGTGATAGTAGCCACGATGTGCTGTGTCATTGCAGTCACGATGTGCTATGTGATGGTAGCCACGATGTGCTATGTCATTAAAGTCACGATGTGCTATGTGATGGTAGCCACGATGTGCTATTTCATTGTAGTCACGATGTGCTAGGTGATGGTAGTCACTATGTACTATGTCATGGTAGTCACGATGTGCTATGTGATGGTAGCCACGATGTGCTATGTCATTGCAGTCACGATGTGCTATGTGATAGTAGCCACGATGTGCTGTGTAATCGCAGTAACGATGTGCTATATGATGGTAGCCACGATGTGCTATGTCATTATAGTCACGATGTGCTATGTGATAGTAGCCACGATGTGCTATGGCATCGTAGTCACGATGTGCTAGGTGATGGTAGTCACGATGTACTATGTCATGGTAGTCACGATGTGCTATGTGATGGTAACCACGATGTGCTATGTCATCGCAGTCACGATGTGCTATGTGATGGTAGCCACGATGTGCTATGTCATTGTAGTCACAATGTGCTTTGGCATGGTAGCAACGATGTGCTATGTCATGGTAGCCACGATGTGCTATGTCATGGTAGTCACGATGTGCTATACCATGGTAGTCACGAAATGCTGTGGCATGGTAGCAACGATGTGCTATACAATGGTAGTCACTATGTGCTATGTCATGGTAGTCACGATGTGCTTTGTCATGGTAGTCACAATGTGCTATACCAAGGTAGCCACGATGAGCTATCAGTGTCGTAGCTGCTTTTACGCCACAACGCCCGGGCTTGCACATAATTTTGACTTTATTCATCAATAGGGTTGAAGGACTGTGTGCTGGGATTTGGGGCCATGCACACAAATCCCGTATAACATGATTGGCTTGCACGTCAGATACGCAACTGGCCATGTCATGGTAGCCAAGATTTGCTAAACCATGGTAGCCACGATGTGCTATGTGATGGTTGCCACGATGTGCTATGGCCCGTTAGCCACGATGTGCTATGTGATGGTAGCTACGATATGCTATGTGATGGTAGTCACGATGTGCTATGGCATAGTAGCCACTATGTGCTATGTGATGGTAACCACGATGTGCAATGTCATGATAATACCGATATGCTATGCCGTGGTAGCAACGATGTGCTTTGTCATGGTTATACCGATTTGCTATGTCATGGTAGTCACGATGTGCTATGTCATGGTAGTCACGATGTGCTATATCATGGTAGTGACAATGTTGTATATCATTGAAGTTATGATGTGCAATGTCATGGTAGCCACGATGTGCTTTGGCATGGTAATACCGATATGCTATTGACACTGGACCACCGCACTGGATCGAGTATAAATGAAATATAGCACCACAGTCTACATAATTTATAAATAAGCAATACAAGGATGTTGCGACACTACGCAGCGTAAATAACACGACATAAATTTAGATAATATTTTAAAGTTTTGTATACATATAGACTTTGATGGGAACTACCTGTTTGGTTTTTTAGGCTGTAAAATGATAAGTGTATCTTAAGGTAGTGCATGAACGAATTTCAACCGGTTATAATATTGGTGTAGACAATGTCTTTGTTTATTTTATGTGACGCGTTGCACAGTGGGGTCCTCAAATAGATCTTTTAGATCTTAAAATATTGCTTTGTTATATCGGGGTGGTTAGTAATGTGTTTGTATGGATGGGATGAACGAGTGTTTAACACATGTTTGTTTTTCCGAATAGCTCAGTTACTCGCCATACTGCCAATCCAACAGTCGCGAGATCGAATCCCCGTCCGGCCACATTCTCTTTGATGATTGGCCATGAGTCTTCAACCTTTGAGTATATGGGAAAGTAGTTAGTGATTTGTAGAGATAATGTATGCCTAGTTCTTGCTAACGCTTAGCGGATCTCAAGAATGTGATAATCTGTACTTATCGCTGTTAAATGAATGGAATAAAGTTGAATAAAGCAAAAAAAAAACACAAAAAAAACAACAAACAAACAACAAAACAACCATACAATAAAATCAACCGCAAACACACTGGTTCGACTAACTTTAAGGTAAAATATTTAAAAAAAAATTTTTTGTAGAAATTGTCTCCGTAAATTGTAGTTAAGATGACATATACAACTGATAAGCATATTTATAAATAATTATATATCTGACCTGTTTTTCCTATTTGTGATACCCGTGGAATTCAGGCTCAATTTAACATGTGCTCTTCATAATAAGGTAGAATTCGTACGAACATCCATGTAAACGGTAAGTCCGAAAACAAGGAAGTAACTAGTTAAACAAGTAGTTACCAAATCATTTGGTAATAATGAATTCAAAAGAATACCAAATGGTTCACGTAACACACCTTCACATATTTTACGTTTAATGTCGGAGGTTCTTCGCAGGTTCATTTATTACATGTTATGCAGGGAACAACTTTTTCTTATGGTCTTTTTTTAAAAAAATATTTGTGAGGGTTGGGGAGGGCCTATTTTTGTACAAAACATTTTACAGGTTATATATGGCAACCCGTTTTGTTGGTTGGGGAATACCCCAGACGTATATACGTGAATGTGAGTAGACTCATCGCCATTCCACAAGTAACGGGCCAAATGTCTCATTTATAATGTTTGGGTCGAGCTGGGTTCGAACTGAGGACTTCTAGTGATTCTTCATGTATTGTATGCATGGTGGCTAGGTATGTTACTTAGTGAATAATGGTTGTAATAATGATAATGATAATGGTAGAGAAAGTGGTACTTCTTGTAATTGTGGTTGCGGTTGTGGTTGTGGTTATGGTAATTTGTAACTTGACTTGACTTGACTTGTCGGTCGGTCGGTTTCTGTCTGTCTCTCTGTCTTTCTGTATCTCTTTCTTTCTTTGTCTCTCTTTCTCTCTTTATATATATATATATAGATAATTACTTGTGAATAACCAAGACATAAATGTACAGACTAGACTGAGGCGAGTGTGCCTAGCTGCAATGCAAACCATAGACACAATATCAAGGCCTCTGCCAAACCAATCAATGACTTATATACTACGGAATTGCATGCAACACATCTGGACTGAACGGACAATTTACATACATGAAATGATAGCTTTACATTAGTAGGATCCTGTTAAGGATTCATGACTACTCACATGCTATATAAAGGACAGATTTATAAACCTGTTGGATCATAGAGATACTGTATATACATTTGTTTATTTATATCTATTTATCTTTCTCCACCTCTATCTCTCTTTAACTCTCTTTTACAGATGAGTAGTAAAGTGTATTGTTTTACCCGTATATTCTATAGAATCGAGGGAACGACACATTGTTGACTCACTCCCAGGACCTCGAGTTTCCGCTTAGTTGAACGTGAAAGAACATATTACTTCATAATATGCTACATCCTGAATGATTTTAAAATCCAGCTAATATTCTTACAGGTGCTCTAACACGTTGCGAAAGCATTAAGTGGGACGAATAAATGTAAGAAATGTTATTTATATTTCTTTTTGTTTTTCATAAATTATATAACATTTGATGATTGCTAAATGACTGAAGTTGCTGTGGTTTTTATTTTAAATATTGCTGAAATATTTCTCTGTTCTTCCCATTGACTCTTCGTTTTAATCAAAGGAGACAATAAAGACACTTCAATCAAAATATGCATTTTTATAAACTTACGTATCCGGGTTGGTTTTCGATTTTAGAATATAAAAACATTGTTAGATGTATATTTTTTATCACTTCACTTTATTTCTTTATTATGTATCAAATGCATATACATCAACTATTTTTTTATTGCAACATTTCTATTGTCGAAAAAAACCTTTATTTAGTGCATTTCGATATTTGATCTCACCTCTGGCAACGGCTCAAGTGGGATATTGTAGTCTCGAGATAATACATCGATATGTCAAGCGGGGCGGTAGTCTAATGGATAGAGTGTTGGCCGCTCACGCCAGAGGCTGCGGGTTCGGTCCCCAGCTCTAGCTGATGCCTCTCATAAAACAACATTCAGTACTGGTTCTACCCAGGAAGCAGACTCGAGAGTGGTTCATATAAACTCTGAGCTTTCATCACAATCGAACTAAAATAAATAACAATAAAAAAATAATTTCGAGGTTTTTAGAAATAATAAATATGTATCCTAACAATAATGATAATAATAATAATGATAATGATAATGATAATGATAATATTAATAAAAAAATGAAGTAATAATAATAATTATAATAATAATAATGAAAAAATAATAATAATAAATAATAATAATGATGATAATAATAGTGATAATAATAGTGATAATAATAATAATAGTAATCACAACAGTAAGTGATGATAACAATATATATAATATTAATGATAATAATAATAAGTCTTTATTTAACCAGGTAAAGCATGCCAATCATCCATGCGCTAAATAACACAGTCACGTGAAAAACGAAAATAATAACATTATAATTATCATTACTGTTATCATTATTCTTCAATTTTAAGAACAATAATGTCAATAACAAATAAACAATAGATGCAATTAAGTACAATAATGTCAATAACAAATAAACAATATATGCAATTAAGTACAATAATGTCAATAACAAATAAACAATAGATGAATAATGTCAATAACAAATAAACAATAGATGCAATTAAGAACAATAGTGTTAATAACAAATAAACAATTGATGCAATTAAGTACATTAATGTCAATAACAAATAAACAATAGATGCAATTAAGTACAATAATGTCAATAACAAATAAACAATAGATGCAATTAAGCACAATAATGTAAATAACAAATAAACAATAGATGCAATCAAGCACAATAATGTCAATAACAAATAAACAGTAGATGCAATTAAGCACAATAATGTCAATAACAAATAAACAATAGATGCAATTAAGCACATTAATGTCAATAACAAATAAACAATAGATGCAATTAAGCACAATAATGTCAATAACAAATTAACAATAGATGCAATCAAGTACAATAATGTCAATAACAAATTAACAATAGATGCAATCAAGTACAATAATGTCAATAAAAAATAAACAATAGATGCAATTAAGTACAAATATGTCAATAACAAATAAACAATAGATGCAATAATGTCAATAACAAATAAACAACAGATGAATGATGTCAATAACAAATAAACAATAGATGCAATGCAGAAGTTTTGGAACCGCTCTAGCAGACACGATCGTTTTTAATAACACGCATGTGGGTATTGTTAAAGGAAACATAGTTCACTATGGCACGTATTCAATTTTATATTGTTTGGATATCAGTCATGTGACACATGTATAGGGAGTTTATGTTTTATTTACAGTGTCATTGTTCGGAGATTATCGGTTGTCATGTGACACATGTCTAGGGAGTTAAAGTTTTATTTATAGTGCTATTATTCGGGGATTATCGGTTACCATATGAAACATGTCTAGTGAGTTAAAGTTTTATTTATGAGCTATTGTCTTGGGATTATCTATCGTCATGTGATACATGTGTAGGGAGTTTAAGTTTAATTGATGTGTTTTTGTTCGGGGATTATTGGTCGTCATGTGACACATGTCTAGGGAGTTTAAGTTTTATTTATAGTGTTAATGTTCGGGGATTATTGGTAGTCATTTGACACATGACTAGAGAGTTTAAGTTTTATTTATACTGTTAATGTTCGGGGATTATCGGTTGTCATGTGACACACGTCTAGGGAGTTTAAGTTTTATTTATAGTGTTAATGTTCGGGGATTATCGGTCGTCATGTGACACATGTCTAGTTTTTTTTAAATTTTATTTATAGTTCTATTGTTCGAGGGTTATCTGTCGTCATGTGACACATGTCTAGGATTTCAGTTTAATAGATAGTGCTATTGTTCGGGGATTATCGACCGTCCTGTGACACATATATAGGGAGCTCAAGTTTTATTTATGTTATATTGTTCGAGGATTATCGGTCGTCATTTTACACATGTCTAGGGAGTTTAAGTTTTATTGATAATGTTAATGTTCGGGGGTTATCGGTCGTTAGTGACACATGTCGAGGGAGTTTATGTTTTATTGATAGTGTTATTGTTCGGAGGTTATCAGTCGTCATGTGACTCATATCTAGGGAATTTAAGTTTTATTTATAGTGCTATTGTTCGTGGATTATCGGCCGTCATGTGACACATGTATAGGTAGTTTATGTTTTATATATAGTGCTATTTTTCGGAGATTATCGGTCGTCATGAGACAGTTGTTTAAGGAGCTAATGTTTTATTTATAGTGCTTTTGTTTGGGGATTAATGGTCGTCATGTGACGCATGTCTATGGAGTTTATGTTTAATTTAATATAGTGTTATTGTTCGGGGATTAGCGGTCGTCATGTGACACATGTCTAGGGAATTTATGCTTTATTTATAGTGCTATTGTTCGGAGATTATCGACCGTCTTGTGATACGTGTCGATTGAGTTTATGTTTTATTTATAGTGCTATTGTTTTGGAATTATCGATCGTCATGTGACACCTGTCTAAGGAGTTTAAGTTTTATTTATAATGTTAGTGTTCGGGGATTATCAGTCGCCATGTAACACATGCCGAAGGAGTTTAAGTTTTATTAAAATCGTCATGTAACAGGTGTTTAAGAAGCTTATGTTTAATTTATTGTGCTATTGTTTGGAGATTATCGGCCGTCATGTGACACATGTCAAGGGAGTTTAAGTTTTATTCATGATATTATTGTTCGGAGATTTTCGGTCGTCATATGACACATGTCTGTGGAGTTTATTTTTTATTTATAGTGCTATTGTTTGGGGATAATCGGCCGTCATGTGACACATGTCTAGTGAGTTTATGTTTTATTTATATCGTTATTGTTCGGGGATTATCTCTCTTCATGTGACACATATCTAGGGAGTTTATGATTTACTGATAGAACTATTGTTCAAGTATAATCGGTCGTCATGTGGCACATAAAGGGAGTTTATGTTTTATTTATAGTGCTTTTATTCGGATTTTATCGACCGTCATGTGACACATATCTAGGGAGTTTATGTTTTATTGATAGTGCTATTGTTCGGTGATTATCGGCCGTCATGTGACACATGTCTAGGGAGCTTATGTTTTACTGATAGTGCTTTTGTTCGGGGATTATCTCTCTTCATGTGACACATATCTAGGGAGTTTATGATTTACTGATAGAGCTATTGTTCGGGTATTATCGGTCGTCATGTGGCACATAAAGGGAGTTTATGTTTTATTTATAGTGCTATTGTTCGGGGATTATCGGCCGTCATGTGACACATGTCTAGGGAGTTTATGTTTTATTTGTAGAGCTATTGTTCAGGTATTATCGGTCGTCATGTGTCACATGTCTAGGTAGTTTGTGTTTTACTAATAGTGCTTTTGTTCGGGGATTATTGGCCATCATGTGACACATGTCTAGGGTGTTTATGTTTTATTTATAGTGCTATTGTTCGAGGATTATCGCCGTCATGTGAAACAGGTCTATGGAGATTATGTTTTACTGATAGTGCTTTTGTTCGGGGATTATCGGCCGTCATGTGACACATGTCTAGGGAGTTTATGTTTTATTGATAGTACTATTGTCCGGGATTACCGGTCGTCATGTAATACATGTTTAGGGAGTTTATGGTTGATTTATAGTGTTATTGTTCGGGGATTATCGGTCGTCACGAGACAGGTGTTTTAGGAGCATATGTTTCATGTATAGTGTTATTGTTCGGGGATTATCGGTCGTCATGAGACAGGTGTTTTAATCATAGTACTATTGTCCGGGGATTACCGGTCGTCATGTGACACATGTCTAGGGAGTTTATGTTTAATTTATAGTGTTATTGTTCGGGGATTATCGGTCGTCATGCGACACATATCTAGGGAATTTAAGTTTTATTTATAATGTTATTGTTCGGAGATTATCGGTTGCCATGTGGCACATGTCTAAGAGTTTAAGTTTTTTTATAGTGCTATTATTCGGGGATTATCGATCGTCATGTGACACATGTCTAGGAGTTTCAGTTTTATTTATAATGTTATTGTTCGGGGATTATCGGATGTCATGTGACACATGTCTAGGGAGCTAAACTTTTATTTATGTGCTATTGTTCGGGGATAATCGGTCATCATGTGACACACGTCTAGGGAGTTTTATTTAGAGTATTAATGTTAGGAGATTATCGGCCGTCATGTGACAAATGTCTAGGAAGTTTATGTTTTATTGATAGTACTATTGTTTGGGGATTATATGTCGTCATGTGACACATGTCTAGGATTCAATTTTATAGATAGTGCTATTGTTCGGGGATTTTCGGCCGTCATGTGACAAATGTCTAGGAAGTTTATGTTTTATTGATAGTACTATTGTTTGGGGATTATATGTCGTCATGTGACACATGTCTAGGATTCAATTTTATAGATAGTGCTATTGTTCGGGGATTTTCGGCCGTCATGTGACACATATCTAGGTAGTTCAAGTTTTATTTATGAGCTATTGTTCGGGGATTATCTATCGTCATGTGACACATGTCAGGGGAGTTTAAGTTTTATTGATGTGCTATTGTTCGGGGATTATCGGCCGTCATGTGACAAATGCCTAGGGAGTTTATGTTTTATTTGTAACGTTATTGATCGGTGATCATCGGTAGTCATTTGGCACATGTCTAGGGAGTGTATGTTTTATTTATAGTGCTATTGTTCGGGGATTATCTGTCGTCATGTGACACATTTCAAGGGAATTTATGTTTTATTCATAATGTTATTGTTCGGGGATTATCGGTTGTCATGTGACACATGTCGAGGGAGTTTGTGTTTAATTTATAGTGCTATTGTTCGAGGATTATCGGTCGTCATGTGACACATGTCTAGGGAGTTTATGATTTATTTATAATGTTATTGTTCGGGGATTTCCGGTTGTCACGTGACACATGTCTAGGGAGTTTAAGTTTCATTGATAATGTTATTGTTCGGGGATTATCGGTTGTCATGTGACACATGTCTAGGGAGTTTAAGTTTTATTGATAGTGTTAATGTTCGGGGATTATTGGTAGTCATTTGACACATGACGAAAGAGATTAAGTTTTATTTATAGTGTTAATGTTCGGGAATTATCGGTTGTCATGTGATACATGTCTAGGGAGTTTAAGTTTTATTTATAGTGTTAATGTTCGGGGATTATCGGTCGTCATGTGACACATGTCTAGGAAGTTTAAGATTTATTTATAGTGTTAATGTTCGGGGATTATCAGTCGTCATGTAACACATGTCTAGGGAGTTTAAGTTTTATTTATGTGCTATTTCTCGGGGATTATCGGTCATCATGTGACACACGTCCAGTGAGTTTAAGTTTTATTAAGAGTATTAATGTTAGGAGATTATCGGCCGTCATATGACACATGTCTAGTGAGTTTATGTTTTATTTATAGTATTATTGTTTGAGGGTTATCTGTCGTCATGTGACACATGTCTAGGATTTCAATTTTATAGATAGTGCTATTGTTCGGGGATTATCGATCGTCATGTGACACATGTCTAGGGAGTTTAAGTTTTATTGATGTGCTATTGTTCGGGATTGTCGGTTGTCATGCGACACATGTCGAGGGAGTTAATGTTTTTTTGATAGTGTTATTGTTCTGAGGTTATCAGTCGTCCTGTGACCCATATCTGAGGAGTTTAAGTTTTATTGATAGTGCTATTTTTTGGGGATTATCGGCCGTCATGTGACACATGTCTAGGTAGTTTATGTTTTATATATAGTGCTATTTTTCGGGGATTATCGGTCGTCATGAGACAGTTGTTTAAGAAGCTTATGTTTTATTTATAATGTTATTGTTTTGGGATTATCGGTTGTCATGTGACACATGTTTAGAGAGCTAAAGTTTTATTTATGTGCTATTGTTCGGGGATTATCGGTCATCATGTTACACACGTCTAGGGAGTTTAAGTTTTATTCAGATTATTAATGTCAGGAGATTATCAGCCGTCAAGTGACACATGTCTTGGAAGTTTATGTTTTATTTATAGTATTATTGTTTGGGGATAATATGTCGTCATGTGACACATGTCAAGGATTTCAATTTTATAGATAGTGCTATTGTTCTGGGATTATCGGCCGTCATGTGACAAATATCTAGGTAGTTCAAGTTTTATTTATGAGCTATTGTTCGTGGATTATCTATCGTCATGTGACACATGTCTAGGGAGTTTAAGTTTATTGATGTGCTATTGTTCGGAGATTAACGGCCGTCATGTGACAAATATCTAGGGAGTTTATGTTTTATTTATAGTGTTATTGATCGGTGATTATCGGACGTCATATGAAACATGTATATAGAGTTTTTATTTTATTTATAGTGTTATTGTTCGGGGATTATCGGTAGTCATTTGGCACATGTCTAGGGAGTTTATGTTTCATTTATAATGTTATTGTTCGGGGATTATCGGTCGTCAAGTGACACATGTCTAGGGAGTTTATGTTTTATTTATAATGTTATTGTTCGGGAATTATCGGTAGTCATGTGACACATGTCGAGGGAGTTCATGTTTAATTTATAGTGCTATTGTTCGGGGATTATCGGTCGTCATGTGACACCTGTCTAGGGAATTTATGTTTTATTGATAATGTTATTGTTCGTGGATTATCGGTCGTCATGTGACACATGTCGAGGGAGTTCATGTTTGATTTATAGTGCTATTGTTCGGGGATTATCGGTCGTCATGTAACACATGTCTAGGGAGTTTATGTTTTATTTATAATGTTATTGTTCGGGGATTTTCGGTTGTCATGTGACTAATGTCTAGGGAGTTTAAGGTTTATTTATAGTGTTAATGTTCGGGGATTATCGGTAGTCATTTGACACATGACGAGAGAGTTTAAGTTTTATTGATAGTGTTAATGTTCGGGGATTATCGGTTGTCATGTGACACATGACGAGAGAGTTTAAGTTTTATTTATAGTGTTAATGTTTGGGGATTATCGGTCGTCATGTGACACATGTCTAGGGAGTTTAAGTTTTATCTATGTGCTATTGTTCGGGGATTATCGGTCATCATGTGACACACGTCCAGGGAGTTTAAGTTTTATTTAAAGTATTAATGTTAGGAGATTATCGGCTGTCATATGGCACATGTCTAGTGAGTTTATGTTTTATTTATAGTACTATTGTTCGAGGGTTATCTGTCGTCATGTGACACTTGTCTAGGATTTCAATTTTATAGATAGTGCTATTTTTCGGAGATTATCGATCGTCATGTGACACATGTCTAGGGAGTTTAAGTTTTATTGATGTGCTATTGTTCGGAGATTATCGGTCGTCATATGACACATGTCTAGGGAGTTTAAGTTTTATTGATAATGTTAATGTTCAGGGATTATCGGTCGATATGTGACATATGTCTAGGGAGTTTAAGTTCTATTGATGTGCTATTGTTCGGAGACTGTCGGTTGTCATGTGACACATGTTGAGGGTGTTTTTGTTTTTTTGATAGTGTTATTGTTCTGAGGTTATCAGTCGTGATGTGACTCATTTCTAGGGAGTTTAAGTTTTATTTATAGTGCTATTGTTCGTGGATTATCGGCCGTCATGTGACACATGTCTAAGGAACTTATGTTTTATATATAGTGCTATTTTCAGGGGATTATCTGTCGTCATGAGGCAGTGTTTTAAGGAGCTTATGTTTTATTTATAGTGCTATTGTTTGGGGATTAATGGATGTCATGTGATGCATGTCTATGAAGTTTATTTTTAATTTAATATAGTGTTATTGTTCGGGGATTATCGATCGTCATGTAACACATATTTAGGGACTTAATGATTGATTCATAGTGCTATTGTTCGGGGATTATCGGTCGTAATGTGACTCATGTCTAGGTAGTTTTTGTTTGATTTATAGTGCTATTTTTCGGAGATTATCGACCGTCTTGTGATACGTGTCGAGGGAGTTTATGTTTTATTTATAGTGCTATTGTTCGGGGATTATCGATCGTAATGTGACACATGTCTAGGGAGTTTATGTTTTATTTATAGTGCTATTGTTTGGGGATTATCTATCGTCATATGACACATGTCTATGGAGTTTATGTTTTATTTATAGTGCTATTTTTCGGAGATTATCGACCGTCTTGTGATACGTGTCGAGGGAGTTTGTGTTTTATTTATAGTGCTATTGTTCGGGGATTATCGGTCGTAATGTGACACATGTCGAGGGAGTTTATGTTTTATTTATAGTGATATTGTTCGGGAATTATCGGTCGTAATGTGACACATGTGTAGGTAGTTAATGTTTCATTGATAGTGCTATTGTTCGGGGATTATCGGTCGTAATGTGACACATGTCTAGGTTGTTTATGTTTTATTTATAGTGCTATTGTTCGGAGATTATTGGCCGTCATGTGATACTGTACGTGTCGAGGACGTTTATGTTTTATGTATAGTGCTATTGTTCGGGGATTATCGGTCGTAATGTGACACATGTCGAGGGAGTTTAGGTTTTATTGATAGTGCTATCGTTTGGGGATTATCGGCCTTCATGTGATACGTGGCGAGGAAGTTTATGTTTTATTTATAATGTTCGGGGTTTATCGGTCGTCATAAGACAGGTGTATAAGGAGCTTATGTTTTATTTATAGTGCTATTGCTCTGGGATTATCGGCCGTCATGTGACACATGTCAAGGGAGTTTAAGTTTTATTCATGATGTTATTGTTCGGGGATAAACGGTCGCCATGTATGAAGTGAAACATACTTCACTGACACTAAATTACAAAACTTGGTTTTGATATTATTTCAATTGTATCTAATCTTCCTGGTATATTTTATATGTATGGCATTACTAAATAAAGTTAGTTTCAAAAAGACAAAAAATCAAACGTCGTAAAAAACAATTTATATAACGCATTATAGACAGTCGTTATTGAAACACTGGCGGCGTTTTTGACATGATTTTATAAATCGTATCGCTTTACATTTTAATCGTTTGGTAAGGCATTTTTTTCTGTCATAAATAACTTATGTCTTCTTGCGATTTTCCTCATTGCTGTTTTAAAAGTATTGTATGTATAATTTCTGGATATTTAAAAGACGTAAAATGTTAATTTTGTACGCCACTAAACATGCATTTTATTTCTTGCTTTATGACATCAATGCATTATTTAACGTGTGTCTGTTTATGTAAACATAATTAATGGTGCAAAAAAAAAGGGCAATTCAAACTGAAATGTGGTTATTATATCGGGTGTACCTCTCAATTTTAAAGACACACTAGCTCTGGGCGGTCTGGTGTTGGTGTATAGTTCTAGGTGTGGACGGCCCCGTGTTGGTGTATAATTCTATGTCTGGATGGCCCGGTGTTGGTGAACAGTTCTAGGTGTGGACGGCCTGGTGTTGGTGTATATTTCAAGGAGTGGACGGCCAAGTGTTGGTGTATAGTTCTAGGACGGACAGCCCGGTGTTGGTGTATAGTTCTAGGTGTGTACGGCCCTGTGTTGGTGTATAGTTCTAGGTGTTGACAGCCCGATGTTGGTGAACAGTTCTAGGTCTTGATGACCTGCTGTTGGTGTATAGTTCAAGGTGTGGACGGCTCGGTGTTGGTATATAATTCTAGGTGTGGACGGCCTGGTGTTGGTGTATAGTTCTAGGTGTGGACCACTCCGTGTTGGTGTATAGTTCTAGTTCTGGACTATCCGGTGGTGGTGAATAGTTCTAGATCTGGACGGCTTGGTGTTGTCGTATAGCTATTGGTGTGGACGACCTGGTGTTGGTGTATAGCTCAAGGTATGGACGGCCCGGTGTTCGTGTATAGTTCTAGGTGTGGACGGCCTTGTGTTTGGGTAAAGTTCTAAGTGTGAACGACCTGGTGTTGGTTTATAGTTCTATATGTGGACGACCTGGTGTTGGTGAATACTTTTAGGTGTGGACGACCTGTTGTTGGTGTATAGTTCTAGGTGTGGACGGCCCTGTGTTGTGTATAGTTCTAGGTGTTACTAACCAGGTGTTCGTAAATACTTCCAGGTCTTGACGGCTTGGTGTAGGTGAATATTTAAAGGTGTGGACGGCCCTGTGTTTGTGTATAGTTCTAGGTGTGGACGGCCTGGTGTTGGTGTATAGTTCTAGGTGTGGATGGCCCGGTGTTGGTGTATTGTTCAAGCTGTAGACGGCCCGGTGTAGGTGTATAGTTCTAGGTGTGGACGACCCCGTGTTGGTGTATAGTTCTAGGTCTGGACTATACGGTGGTGGTGAATAGTTTTAGGTCTGGACGGCTTGGTGTTGGTGTATAGCTCTTGGTGTGGACGACCCGGTGTTGGTGTATAGTTCTAGGTGTAGACGGCCTGGTGTTCTTGTATAATTCTAGGTCTGGACGGACCGGTGTTGGTGTATAGTTCTAGATCTGGACGGCCCGGTGTTGGTGAATAGTTCTAGGTGCGGACGGCCTTGTGTTGGTGTACAGTTCAAGGTGTGGACGGCCCTGTGTTGGTGTATAGGTTTAGGTATGAGCGGCCAGGTGTTGGTGTATATTTTTACACGTGGACGACCCAATGTTGGTGTATAGTTCTATGTCTGGCTGCCAGGTGTTGAAGTATAATTCTAGGTCTTGGCGGCCAGGTGTTGGGGTATAGTTCTATGTCTAGGCGGCCAGGTGTTGATGTATAGTTCTAGGTGTTGACGGCTAGGTGTTGGTGTATAGTTTTAGGTGTGGACGGCCAGGTGTTGGTGTATAGTTTTAGGATCTGGGCGACCAGGTGTAGGTGTATAGTTCTAGGTCTTGGCGGCCAGGTATTGATGTATAGTTCTATGTCAGGGCAGCCAGGTGATGGTGTATAGTTCTAGGTCTTGGCGTCCAGGTGTTGGTGTATATTTCTAGGTGTGGGCGGCCAGGTGTTGGTGTATAGTTCTAGATCTGAGCGGGCAGGTGTTGGTTTATTGTTCTAGATCTGGGCGGCCAGGTGTTGGTGTATAGTTCTAGGTCTGGATGGTCCGGTGTCAGTGAATAATTTATGGCTGGACGGCCCATTGATTGTTTGTGTATAGTTTTAGGTCTGGACGGCCCGGGGTTTGGGTATAGTTTTAGGTCTGAATGGCCCGGTGTTGGTATATAATTCTACGTAAAGACGACCCGGTGTCGGTGTATATTTCTAGGTCTTTACGACCCGGTGTCAGTGTATATTTCTATATCTGGACGGCCCGGTGTTGCTGTATAGTTCTAGGTGTGAACGGCCTTGGTTGGTGAATAATTCTAGGTCTGAACCGCCTGGTGTTTGTGTATAGTTCTAGGTCTGAACGGTCCGGTGTTGGTGAATAGTTCTATGTCTGGATGGCCCGGTGTTGGTTTATAGTTCTAGGTCCGAACGGCCCAGTGTTGGTGAATAATTTTAGGTCTGGACGGCCCGGTGTTGATGTATAGTTCTAGGTCTGAACGGCCCAGTGTTGGTGAATAGTTCTATGTCTGATCGGCCCGGTGTTGGTGTATAGTTTTAGGTCTGAACGGCCCAGTGTGTGTGTATAGTTCTAGGTCTGGATGGCCTGGTGTTGGTGAATAGTTATAGGACTGAGTGGTCAGTTGTTGATGTAAAGCTGTAGTTCTGGACGGCCCGATGTTGGTGTATCGTTCTAGATGTGGACAACCCGATGTTTGTGTATATTTCTAGGTCTGGAAGGCCCGGTGTGTGTGTATAGTTCTAAGTCTGGATGGCCAGGTGTTTGTGGATAGTTCTATGCCTGGACGGCCCGATGTTGGTGTATAGTTTTAGGTGTGGACAACCCGGTGATTGTGTATAGTTCTAGGTGTGGACGACCCGGTGTTAGTGTATAATTCTAGCTCTGGTAGGTCCAGTATTGGTGTATAGTTCTAGGTCTGGACGGACCGATGTTGGTGTATAGTTCTAGGTAGTGACGGCCTTGTGTTTGTGTATTGTTCTAAGTGTGGACGGCCCGGTGTTGGTATATAGTTTTAAATGTGGACGGCCCGATGTTGGTGTATAGTTCTAGGTGTGGACTACCCGGTGTTTGAGTATTGTTCTAGGTGTGGACTGCACGGTGTTGGTGTATAGTTCTATGTGTGGACGGCCCGATGTTGGTGTATAGTTTCTAGGTGTTGACGGCCCGGTATTGGTTCAAGGTGTGGACGACCCGGCTTTGTGTATAGTTTTAGGTGTGGATGGCCCGGTGTTGGTGTATAGTTCTATGTGTGGACTGCCCGATGTTGGTGTATAGTTTCTAGGTGTTGACGGCCCGGTATTGGTTCAAGGTGTGGACGACCCGGCTTTTTGTATAGTTATAGGTGTGGACGGCCCGGTGTTGATGTATAGTTCTAGGTGTGGAAGGCCTGGTGTTGGTGTATAGTTCTAGGTATGGACGGCCCGCTGTTGTTGTATAGTTCTAGGTGTGGACGGCATGGTGTTGGTGTATTGTTCTAGGTGTGGACGGCCCGGTGTTGGTGTATAGTTCTAGGTGTGGACGGCCCGATGTTGGTGTATATTTGTAGGTGTGGACGGCCCGGTATTCTTGGTGTGGACGACCCGGTGTTAGTGTATAGTTGTAGGTGTGGACGGCCCGGTCTTGGTGTATAGTTCTATGTGTGGAGGGCCTGGTGTTGGTCTATAGTTCAAGGTGTGGACGTCCCGGTGTTGGTGTATAGTTCTAGGTGTGGACGACCCGGTGTCTGTGTATAGTTCTAGGTCTGGATGGCCAGTTGTTGATGTATAGTTCTAGGTCTGAATGGCCTGGTTTTGATATATAATTCTATGTGTGGACGACCCGGTGTCGGTGTATATTTCTTGGTCTGGACGACCCGGTGTCGGTGTTTATTTCTATGTCTGGACGGCCCGGTGTTGGTGTATAGTTCTAGGTCTGAACGGCCCGATGTCGGTGTATAGTTCTAGGTCTGAACGGCCCGGTGTTGGTGAATAGTTCTATGTCTGGATGGCCCGGTGTTGGTTTACAGTTTTAGGTCCGAACGGCCCAGTGTTGGTGAATAATTCGAGGTCTGGACAGCTCGGTGTTTGTGTATTGTTCTTGTGTGGACGGCCCGGTGTTGTTGTATAGTTCTAAGTGTGGACGGCCCGATGTTGGTGTATAGTTCTAAGTGTGGTGCATGGTGTTGGTGTATAGTTCTAGGTGTGGACGGCCCGGTGTTGTTGTATAGTTCTAAGTGTGGACGGCCCGATGTTGGTGTATAGTTCTAGGTGTGGACGCCCAGGTGTTTGTGTATTGTTCTAGGTGTGGACTGCCCGATGTTGGTGTATAGTTCTAAGTGTGGACGGCCCGCTGTTGTTGTATAGTTCTAGGTGTGGAAGGCCTGGTGTTGGTGTATTGTTCTAGGTGTGGACGGCCCTGTGTTTGTGTATATTTCTAGGTGTGGACGGCCCGATGTTGGTATATAGTTCTAGGTGTGGACGGCCCGGTATTCTTGGTGTGGACGACCTGGTGTTTGTGTATAGTTGTAGGTGTGGACGGCCCGGTGTTGGTGTATAGTTCTACGTGTGGACGACCCGGTGTTTGTCTATAGTTTAGGTGAGGATGATCCGGTGTTAGTGTATAGTTCTTATTTTGGAAGGCCCGATCTTGGTATATAGTTCTATGTCTGAACGGTCAGTTGTTCGTGTAAAGTTCCAGTTTGGACGGCCCGATGTTGGTGTATAGTTTTAGGTGTGGACGACCTGGTGTTGATGTATAGTTCTAGGTCTGGGTCTGTGGTTGATGGTGTATAGTTCTAGACGGCCAGGTGTTGGTGTATAGTTCTAAGTCTCGTCAGCCAGGTTTTGGTTTATAGTTCTAGGTCTGGGCGGCCCGTTGTTGGTGTATAGCTCTAGGTCTGGGCGGCCCGTTGTTGGTGTATAGTTCTAGGTCCTGGCGGCCCGTTGTTGGTGTATAGTTCTATTTCTGGGCGGCCCGTTGTTGGTGTATAGTTCTAGGTCTCGTCAGCCAGGTGTTGGTTTATAGTTCTAAGTGTGGACGACTCGCTGTTGTTGTATGGTTCTAGGTCTGGGAGGCCCGTTGTTGGTGTATAATTCTAGGTCTGGACGGCCCGTTGTCGGTGTATAGTTCTAGGTCTCGGCAGCCAGGTGTTGGTTTATAGTTCTAAGTGTGGACGGTCCGCTGTTGTTGTATAGTTCTAGGTCTGGGCGGCCCGTTGTTGTTGTATAGTTCTAAGTGTGGACGGCCCGCTGTTGTTGTATAGTTCTAGGTCTGGGCGGCCCGTTGTTGGTGTATAGTTTTAGGTCTGGGCGGCCAGGTGTTGGTTTATAGTTCTAAGTGTGGACTGCCCGCTGTTTTTGTATAGTTATTGGTCTGGGCGGCCCGTTGTTGGTGTATAGTTCTAGGTATCGGCAGCCAGGTGTTGGTTTATAGTTCTAAGTGTGGATGGCCTGCTGTTGTTGTATAGTTCTAGTTCTGGACGGCCCGTTGTTGGTGTATAGTTCAAGGTCTGGGCGGCCAGATGTTGGTTTATAGTTCTAGGTCTCGGCAGCCAGGTGTTGGTTTATAGTTCTAAGTATGGACGGCCCTCTGTTGTTGTATAGTTCTTGGTCTGGGCGGCCAGTTGTTGGTCTATAATTCTAGGTTTGGACGGCCCGTTGTTGGTGTAAATTTCTAGGTCTCGGCAGCCAGGTGTTGGTTTATAGTTCTAAGTATGGACGGCCCGCTGTTGTTGTATAGTTCTAGGTCTGGGCGGCCCGTTGTTGTTGTATAGTTCTAGGTCTGGACGTTCCGTTGTTGGTGTATAGTTCTAAGTCTGGGCGGCCAGTTGTTGGTATATAGTTCTAGGTCTCGGCAGCCAGGTTTTGGTTTATAGTTCTAAGTGTGGACGGCCCGCTGTTGTTGTATAGTTCTAGGTCTGGGCGGCCCGTTGTTGGTGTATAGTTCTAGGTCTCGGCAGCCAGGTTTTGGTTTATAGTTCTAAGTGTGGACGGCCCGCTGTTGTTGTATAGTTCTAAGTCTGGGCGGCCAGTTGTTGGTGTATAGTTCTAGGTCTCGGCAGCCATGATTTGGTTTATAGTTTTAAGTGTGGACGGCCCGCTGTTGTTGTCTAGTTCTTGGTCTGGGCGGCCCGTTGTTGGTGTATAGTTCTAGGTATCGGCAACCAGGTGTTGGTTTATAGTTCTAAGTGTGGATGGCCCGCTGTTGTTGTATAATTCTAGGTCTGGACGGCCCGTTGTTGGTGTATATTTCAAGGTCTTGGCGGCCCGTTGTTGGTGTATAATTCTAGGTCTCGGCAGCCAGGTGTTGGTTTATATTTCTAAGTGTGGACGGACCGCTGTTGTTGTATAGTTCTAGGTCTGGACGGCCCGTTGTTGGTGTATAGTTCTAGGTCTGGGCGGCCAGGTGTTGGTTTATATTTCTAGGTCTCGGCAGCCAGGTGTTGGTTTATAGTTCTAAGTATGGACGGCCCGCTGTTGTTGTATAGTTCTTGGTCTGGGCGGCCAGTTGTTGGTGTATAATTCTAGGTTTGGACGGCCCGTTGCTGTTGTATAGTTCTAGGTCTCGGCAGCCAGGTGTTGGTTTATAGTTCTAAGTGTGGACTGTCCGCTGTTGTTGTATAGTTTAAGGTCTGGGCGGCCCGTTGTTGTTGTATAGTTCTAGGTCTGGACGGTCCGTTATTGGTGTATAGTTCTAGGTCTGGGCGGCCAGGTGTTGATATATAGTTCTAGGTCTCGGCAGCCAGGTTTTGGTTTATAGTTCTTAGTGTGGACGGCCCGCTGTTGTTGTATAGTTCTAGGTCTGGGCGGCCCGTTGTTGGTGTATAGTTTTACGTCTGTGTGGCGAGGTGTTGGTTTATAGTTCTAAGTGTGGACGGCCCGCTGTTGTTGTATAGTTCTTGGTCTGGGCTGCCCGTTGTTGGTGTATAGTTCTAGGTCTGGGCTGCCAGGTGTAGGTGTATAGTTTTAAGTCTGGGCTACCCGTTGTTGGTGTATAGTTGTAGGTCTTGGCGGCCAGGTGTTAGTGTATAGTTCTAAGTGTTGACGGCCTGTTGTTGGTGTATAGTTCTAGGCCAGGGCGGCCCGTTGTTGGTGTATAGTTGTAGGTCTCGGCAGCCAGGTGTTGGTTTATAGTTCTAAGTGTGGACTGCCCATTGTTGTTGTATAGTTGTAGGTCTTGGCGGCCCGTTGTTGGTGTATAGTTCTAAGTCTGGGCAGCCCGTTGTTGGTGTATAGTTCTTGGTCTGGGCGGCCCGTTGTTGTTGTATAGTTATATTTATGGGAGGCCCGTTGTTGGTGTATAGTTCTAGGTCTGGGCAGCCTGTTGTTGGTGTATAGTTCTAGGTCTAGGTGGCCCGTTGTTAGTGTAAAGTTCTAGTTCTAGGCGGCCCGTTGTTGGTGTATAGTTCTAGGTCACGGCGGCCCGTTGTTGGTGTATAGTTTTAGTTCTAGGCAGCCCGTTGTTAGTGTATAGTTCTAGGTCTGGGCGGCCCGTTGTTGGTGTATAGTTTTAAGTCTGTTCGGCCCGTTGTTGGTATATAGTTCTAGTTCTGGGCGGTCCGTTGTTAATGTATAGTTCTAGGTCTGGACGGTCCGTTGTTGGTGTATAGTTCTAGGTCTGGGCTGCCAGGTGTTGATATATAGTTCTAGGTCTCGGCAGCCAGGTTTTGGTTTATAGTTCTTAGTGTGGACGGCCCGCTGTTGTTGTATAGTTCTAGGTCTGGGAGGCCCGTTGTTGGTGTATAGTTTTACGTCTGTGTGGCGAGGTGTTGGTTTATAGTTCTAAGTGTGGATGGCCTGCTGTTGTTGTATAATTCTAGTTCTGGACGGCCCGTTGTTGGTGTATAGTTCAAGGTCTGGGCGGCCAGGTGTTGGTTTATAGTTCTAGGTCTCGGCATCCAGGTGTTGGTTTATAGTTCTAAGTATGGACGGCCCTCTGTTGTTGTATAGTTCTTGGTCTGGGCGGCCAGTTGTTGGTCTATAATTCTAGGTTTGAACGGCCCGTTGTTGGTGTAAATTTCTAGGTCTCGACAGCCAGGTGTTGGTTTATAGTTCTAAGTATGGACGGCCCTCTGTTGTTGTATAGTTCTTGGTCTGGGCGGCCAGTTGTTGGTGTATAATTCTAGGTTTGGACGGCCCGTTGCTGTTGTATAGTTCTAGGTCTCGGCAGCAAGGTGTTGGTTTATAGTTCTAAGTGTGGACGGTCCGCTGTTGTTGTATAGTTCTAGGTCTGGGCGGCCCGTTGTTGTTGTATAGTTCTAGGTTGACGGCCCGTTGTTGGTGTATAGTTCTAGGTCTGGGCGGCCTGGTGTTGGTGTATAGTTCTAGGTCTCGGCAGCCAGGATTTGGTTTATTTATAGTTCTAAGTGTGGACGCCCCGCTGTTATTGTATAGTTCTAGGTCTGGGCGGCCCGTTGTTGGTGTATAGTTTTAGGTCTGGGCGGCCAGGTGTTGGTTTATAGTTCTAAGTGTGGACGGCCCGCTGTTGTTGTATAGTTCTTGGTCTGGGCGGCCCGTTGTTGGTGTATAGTTCTAGGTATCGGCAGCCAGGTGTTGGTTTATAGTTCTAAGTGTGGATGGCCCGCTGTTGTTGTATAGTTCAAGGTCTGGACGGCCCGTTGTTGGTGTATAGTTCTAGGTCTTGGCGGCCCGTTGTTGGTGAATAGTTCTAGTTCTCGGCAGCGAGGTGTTGGTTTATAGTTTTAAGTGTGGACGGCCCGCTGTTGTTGTATAGTTCTAGGTCTGGACGGCCCGTTGTTGGTGTATAGTTCTAGGTCTGGGCCGCCAGGTGTTGGTTTATAGTTCTAGGTTTCGGCAGCCAGGTGTTGGTTTATAGTTTTAACTATGGACGGCCCGCTGTTGTTGTAAAGTTCTTGGTCTGGGCGGCCAGTTGTTATTGTATAGTTCTAGGTCTGGGCGGCCCGTTGTTGTTGTATAGTTTTAGGTCTGGGCGGCGAGGTGTTGGTTTATAGCTCTAACTGTGGACGGCCCGCTGTTGTTGTATAGTTCTTGGTCTGGGCTGCCCGTTGTTGGTGTATAGTTCTAGGTCTGGGCGGCCAGGTGTTGGTGTATAGTTCTAGGTCTGGGCTGCCCGTTGTTGGTGTATAGTTCTAGGTCTGGGCCGCCAGGTGTTGGTTTATAGTTCTAGGTCTCGGCAGCCAGGTGTTGGTTTATAGTTCTAACTATGGACGGCCCGCTGTTGTTGTATAGTTCTTGGTCTGCGCTGCCCGTTGTTGGTGTATAGTTCTAGGTCTGGGCGGCCAGATGTTGGTGTATAATTCTAGGTCTGGGCTGCCCGTTGTTGGTGTATAGTTCTAGGTCTGGGCAGCCAGGTGTTGGTGTATAGTTCTAAGTGTTGACGGCCCGTTGTTGGTGTATAGTTCTAGGCTAGGGCGGCCCGTTGTTGGTGTATAGTTCTAGGCTAGGGCGGCCCGTTGTTGGTGTATAGTTCTAGGTCTTGGCAGCCAGGTGTTGGTTTATAGTTCTAAGTGTGGACGGCCCACTGTTGTTGTATAGTTGTAGGTCTTGGCGGCCCGTTGTTGGTGTATAGTTCTAGGTCTGGGCGGCTAGGTGTTGATTTATAGTTCTAAGTGTGGTCGGCCCGCTGTTGTTGTATATTTCTAGGTCTGGGCGGCCCGTTATTGGTGTATAGTTCTAGGTCTGGACGGCCAGGTGTTGGTTTATTATTCTAGGTCTGGACGGCCAGGTGTTGGTGTATAGTTCTAGTTCTGGACGGCCAGGTGTTGGTGTATAGTTCTAGGTGTGGAATGCCCGATGTTGGTGTACAGTAATAGTTTTGGACGGCTAGGTGTTGATGTATAGTTCTAGGTCTGGGCGGTCAGGTGTTGGTGTATAGTTCTAGTTCCGGACGGCTCGGTGTTGTTGTACAGTTCTAGTTCTGGACGACCTGGTGTTGGTGTATTATTCTAGTTCTGGGCGTCCAGGTGTTGGTGTATAGTTCTGGTTCTGGACTGGTCGGTGTTGGTGTATAGTTCTAGGTCTGGGCGGTCAGGTGTTGGTGTATAGTTCTAGTTCTGGACGGGTCGGTGTTCGTGTACAGTTCTTGTTCTGGACGACCTGGTGTTGGTGTATAATTCTAGTTCTGCGCGTCCAGGTGTTGGTGTATAGTTCTGGTTCTGGACGGCCTGGTGTTGGTGTATAGTTTTAGGTATGGACGAACCAGTGTTGGTGTATAGTTCTAGGTGTGGACGGCCCGGTGTTGGTGAATATTTCTAGGTCTGGATAATCCGGTGTTGGTGTACTATGACTTTCTGGGTTAAGATACCACGAATATTTAGCAGGATTCTCCAATGTGACAGCTCTTAGATTACTGTCTCAAGCAGACATCCAAATTAAATGACTGAAAACGTTTTTTAAAATAAACGCTTAACACCCAATACTACAATACAATAAAATTTCCCAGGAAATGTAACACATATTCTAACCAAATAGTTTGACAAAAGGAATTTGACCAAAATTTATATATTTAAAGTAAAATGGTGTTGGAAGTCAAATGTAATGATTGCCTTTACATCAGACGTAACATTGAAATGACTTAATACTCATAACATAATAACTTAAATAACAAACGCTTATTTTAAATCAATGTTCATAAAATACCACTATATATCTGATGTAAGGACAAGCTTCAATAAGTTTAAATTAAATAACAATCTTTTCCGATGTACTCTTACTGCTGTGTGAAACTTACGGTGTCTCGTTGGTGTCACCGCGGCATGTTTATCAAATTAAGAAACATCGAAATAACGATGGTGAAAGTTGAATCAACAATGGGGAAAAGATAATTATTTCAACGTTTTTGCCATTGTTGCTTTGACTTTTTACCATCTTTGTTTCGACTTTTCACCATCGTTGATTCGGCGTTTCACCATCGTAGTTTTATTTGTTGTTTCGGCTTTACTTGCAATAACAAGTATGCTGCGATAATTATACCCCAATGCTATGTTATATTTTTGTAGCGAGACAACTTAAAATGAAAATGTTTGATGCCTGTAGTTTTCCGGAACTTTTAAAAGTATTATCACTGTTTATTATAGGTGGAAATATGTCTTATCCTGCAAGCAGTGGCTACTCGAGCGACAGAAGTAACAGTTGGAACTAGTGAGACGGTAGTCAAGATAGACAACGAGGACAAACTGGTCAAGGAACACAATTTTACACGGTAAATAATGAATGAATGAATAGGGGTTTACGGCGTACCAACACATTATAGGTTATTCGACGCCAACAGGAAGGAATATTCCAGGTTCACTCTACATGTACAAAAAAACAACAAATTAACATACAGTCTGAGATTAAAAAAAATACACTAACAAATGAATGCAGAATATGCAGAATGAACCTAGAACCTTGATACCTGCAGAACTGCAAGAGTTTCAACAAATTATATCGTATTACTCAAATTGTCGCTCTCTACGACATGCATGTGCCTTTTCTTGCTATCACTCATATGGCTCCCTGAAACCACACAGGGGTTAATAATTTAACCACAATAGTGAACATGACAAAAAATGATAAAATGAACATGACACCCATTCGGATTTCTACCCCTCTGCAGAGATCGGCAGTGATTCTATTCTTAGCCGGAATCACACGGGCTACACGGTAAATAAAAGCGGGTTACTAAAATGAATGTTTTATCCGTTGAGCACTATATACCACTTCTACTATAACTACTACTACTACTACTACTACTACTACTACTGCTGCTGCTGCTGCTGCTGCTACTACTGCTACTGCTGCTACTGCTACTGCTACTACTACTACACCAACATCAACAACAACTACTACTGCTACTGCGACTGCTACTTCTACTATTACTACTACAACGACAACAACAACAACTACTACTTTTACTACCATTACTACTAATACTGCTACTACTGCTACTACTACTACTAAATCAAACTCAACAACAACAACTACTACTACTACTACTTCTATAACAACTACTACTATTACTACTACTACTACTGCTACTGATGCTACTGCTTCTACAACTACTACTACAACAACAACAACAACTACTACTACTATTACTATTACTACTAATACTACTTCTACTACTACTACTACTACTACTTCTATTACTTCTACAACAACAACAACAACAACAACAGCAGCAGCAGCAGCAGCAGCAGCAGTAACAACAACAACAACAACAACAACAACTATTACTACTGTTACTACTACTACTTCTACTACTGCTATTATTACTACTACTACTATTATTACTACTATTACTACTACTACTATTTCTACTACTACTACTACTATTACTAGTACTTCTAGTACTATTACTGCTACTGCTACTGCTACTACTACTACCACTTTTACTACAACTACTACTACTACAAATGTCCTACTGCTAACTGCTACTGCTGCTACTACTACTACTACTACTACTACTACTACTACTAAATCAACTACTACTACTACTACAACAACTACTTCTACTACTATTACTACTACTACTACTACTACTACTACTACTTCTACTACGACTACAACAACAACAACTACTACTACTACAACAACTACTACTACTACTACTACTACTACTACGACTACTAATACTACTACTTTTACTACTACTTCTACTACTACTACTACTACTACTACTACTACTACTACTACTACTACTACTACAG